>QXTE01000158.1:1333151-1738345 GCA_003942145.1 Platysternon megacephalum
TATATATATATATATATATATATATATATATATATGTAAAGAGCAAGTAAGAAGATGTGAGACAGTTGCTGATCTATAACAAGAGAAGGGAGAGAGAAAAAAACTTTATATATTTCACATTTTCCTCATTAAAGTAAGTGTTCCATGAACAGGGTAGAGGGGGGCACAAGTGAATGGCTCTGGAGACAATTGTATTAATTGGTAACGTCTTTCATCTCTAGGTCCCAGTTTTAATCCAAACACCTTTAACTTGAAAACTAGTCCATTTTCAAAATTTAGTTAAAAGCAGGTTCTACACCTACTTGAGTCCCTGCCAAATTTTGTGCTTTAAAAAATTCACATTTCCCTATTTACCCTACTTCTTTTCTCTTTCACTGTTTGTGCAAGTCTTTCATATAGCGACAGGTGAAACTGACTACACACGAAATACTGTCAAAGGCACAAAATAAATTGAAAAAAAAAGTTCTAATTTTTTTATAATAATTTTAAGTAAAAAAATCAGAAAAATGTGATATTTAATTTGATAATATCCCTTTAAAAGACATTACTATCTAATCTCTGTTTGATAGGCTGTGTGTAAAATAGGTTAAATCCACTTCCTATATTGAGAGGGGTCTAACTCAAGTGCCTCCACAAAATTTAACAGTAGCAATATAGCATAGAGAGGCGGCCTTTCAGGCAGAAAACTCTTAAGCCATTTTTAGGTCATTATCAATACCTTAAACTCTGAAAAGAAAACCACAGGCAGCCAGTACAGACCATGAAGCTCTTGTTGAATGTGCTCATAGCAGGATATTCTGGTTAACAAACAGGTTGCTGGTATTGCACTAGCTGTCAATTCTGAATGGATTCAACGTGTAACCCTGTGTACAGCACATTTTAGTAATCAAGACTGGAAGGGAGAAAGGCATGAATTACAGAGGCATGGTCAATTTGGAAAGAAAAGATTGCTAGCTCCTAGCCAGACACAGATTTTAAAAAAAAAACCTTGGTTACCATGGACAAATGATCATCCAGAGATAACAAAAGGGATTCTAATCAGACTCTTATGATGCAAACGTGTGACATACACAACACACAAACTCAGTGGGACAGAATTTTTTTTAATCATCTCTTCTTTTCCCCCAACCCAATAACATCATTTCTGTCTTATCTAGATGGAGCCTCAATCAATTTGCCCTTGTTCACAACCTCCTAGTCACCACCAGATACTGTGAAAGGCACTATAAGGGCTTGGCTACACTTGCAAGTTACAGCACAATAAAGCCACCCACAGCGCTGTAACTCACTCCCCGTCCACACTGGCAAGGCACGTACAGCGCTGTATCTCCGCAGATACAGCGCTGCTTGTACTCCACCTCCCCGAGAGGAATAAAGACTATTGTGCTGCCGCTGCTGCGCTGTGGCGCCAGTGTGGCCGCCCAATGCGCTCTGATTGGCCTCCAGAAGTATTCTGCAGTATCCCACAATGCCTGTTCTAGCCACTCAGGTCATCAGTTCGAACTCTACTGCCCTGGCCTCAGGTGACCAACCATCAGACCCACCCTTTATATTCCCCGGGAATTTTAAAAATCCCCTTCCTGTTTGCTCAGCCAGCCAGGTGTGGAGTGCTATCAGCAAATCTTTCCAGGTGACCATGCCTCCACACGCCAGGCGAGCCCCAGCATGGAGCAATGGCGAGTTGCTGGACCTCATCAGTGTTTGGGGGGAGGAAGCTGTCCAGTCCCAGCTGCGCTCCAGCCGTAGGAATTACGATACCTTCGGGCAGATATCAAGGGCCATGATGGAAAGGGGCCATGACCGGGACGCACTGCAGTGCAGGATTAAGGTGAAGGAGCTGCGGAATGCCTACCGCAAAGCCCGCGAGGCAAACAGCCGCTCGGGTGCTCCCCCCACGACCTGCCGGTTCTACAAAGAGCTGGATGCGATACTTGGGGGTGACCCCACCTCCATGCCGAGCACCACCATGGACACTTCAGAGCGGGGGGAGGAGGATATGGAGGAGGAGGAGGACGAGGAGGAAAGCAGGAGAGAGTGTGCTGGGGCGGTGGGAGACACCCCGGAATCCCTGGAGGCATGCAGCCAGGAGCTCTTCTCGAGCCAGGAGGAAGGTAGCCAGTCGCAGCGGCCAGTACTTGGTGGAGGACAAACTGAAGAGCGTGTTCCCAGTAAGCGGCTTTCTTTTTGGGGAAGGAAGTTTTTCGGGAGAGGAGGGTTAGGGCTGCATGCATGCCTAGATGTGGAATAGCGCATTGATGTGTTCTATCACATTGCGGTAACCGGCCTTGGTAATCTCTTCGAAAGTCTCATCCAGAATGTGGGCAATGCGCTTGCGCGGGTTTCTTGGGAGAGCCACCGTGGTCCTTNATGCAGCCCTTGCCCCGAAACTCTTTACCTTGTGCCCCCATGTCACCTCCAACCCACTTTCCCCAACATCCGGGTTCTTACCGCCAACTGCTGCCTCCAACACCGGTATCTTCACCACCCAGCCCTGAAAACTACGACCCTTACCCACTGCACCCAACCCCCATCAACATGCAGTATAGACATCCTGAAGTGCAGCACTCATTGCACAGAACTCCAGACAGGACATACGCAAATCTGTGATTGTACCGTTCCCCACCCCACCCCATTGCCCTTTCTGATTCCCAAACAGTTGTGTTTCTTTCAATAAATGAATTTTCTTTTCAATAAATGGATATTTTGGTTTTGAAAACATTCTTTATTATTGCATAAAGTAAAAGATACCTTAGCCCAGGAAACAGGCACTGCAAATCAGCGANAGAAGATATGCTGCACCAACTGATGCAGCAATCTGTTAAAGAGAATCAGACGCCGCAGGAGTGGAGGGAGAGAGAAAGCAGGATCCGCCAGGAAAACGCAGCGCACCGGCGGCAGGCCACGGAGCACCGGCAGCAAAGCACGGATCGGCTGATAACCATCATGGAGCGCCAAGCAGACTCTATCCAGGCGCTCGTAGCTATGCAGGCGGAGCACTACCGCGCCCGCCCCCCCATGCAGCCCTTGCCCCGAAACTCTTTACCTTGTGCCCCCATGTCACCTCCAACCCACTTTCCCCAACATCCGGGTTCTTACCGCCAACTGCTGCCTCCAACACCGGTATCTTCACCACCCAGCCCTGAAAACTACGACCCTTACCCACTGCACCCAACCCCCATCAACATGCAGTATAGACATCCTGAAGTGCAGCACTCATTGCACAGCACTCCAGACAGGACATACGCAAATCTGTGATTGTACCGTTCCCCACCCCACCCCATTGCCCTTTCTGATTCCCAAACAGTTGTGTTTCTTTCAATAAATGAATTTTCTTTTCAATAAATGGATATTTTGGTTTTGAAAACATTCTTTATTATTGCATAAAGTAAAAGATACCTTAGCCCAGGAAACAGGCACTGCAAATCAGCGAAGCAAACACAGATTCCTACCAACATTGTAACCACAGGGCACCAGACATTACTGCTGGTTTTCAGCCTCAAATTGCTCCCTCAAGGCATCCCTAATCCTTGCAGCCCCGTTCTGGGCCCGTCTAATAGCCCTGCTCTCTGGCTGTNAGCTATCATCGTCGGACTCGTCGGACTCCTCACTGTCACTTCGGATCCTAAGGAATAGCTCGACTGCTATACGAGACTCAAAGGCGAGACTCGTCAGCAGATTCCTCAGCAGTTCGGGCTCCACTTCCCGCAGACCGAAACGGAACACACAGATCGCGCTGCACAAAAACCGTTGAAAGATGGCGCCAAATGTGGACAGAAACACAGGGATTGCTGGGCTGTGAAGCGATGCATCACAGGGTGTTCGGACAGGACCCAGAATGCCCCGCCCCCCCCCCACAAGCCACGGCGCCAGAATGGGAAGAGGTGCTCTGTGAGATAGCTGTCCATAATGCACCGCTCCCAATGCCGCCGCAAGTGCTGCAAATGTGGCCACGACAGTGCGCTGGCAGCTGGCAGTGTGGACAGACTACAGCGCTTTCCCTATTCAGCTGTACGAAGGCAGGTTTAACTCACAGCGCTGTACATCTGCCAGTGTAGCCAAGCCCTAAGAGAGAGAGGAATCTATAGCTGAGTGTAATGAGCATATTGGAAACAATTCAACCCATGCTTCCTTACTAATCCTCCTAATGGCCTTCTATACTTATGTGAAGACAAAATGGAACCTCGAGGAAGATTACAAGAGAGCAATCTCGAGGTAGAGCAAATAATTGCTCTACACTCCACTTTGTGATCTCCTTGGAAAATAACAAATTCACATAACAGGAGCACCATCAACTTTCACTGTCATGCACAAGTGTATGAATACCACATTGTGATCAATCGTTCTGAAGGCAGCAGATAGACCTAATAAGACCAGCAAGGGGATTTAATCTTCATCCATTACTAGATCATCATCCACCAACACAAGGACAGCCTTTGAACTATACCTATCTCAGTACACAGTTTGACAACAATCAAGGAAACAGAGTTGTTTATCCACAACCTTTCCAATTACCAGAAAGGCCAGAGTCAACCCAGGTCAGTAATGGGACAGCTTTTCCAATATCTGACTTTTTTTAAAGTATATTCTTGCCTATCCCTCTTTAGGGTACGTCTACACTACAGGATTAGTCCGAATTTACGGAATTCGATTTTATGAAACCGATTTTTTTAATTCGATGGTACGCGGCCACAGTAAGCGGATTACTTCGGCGGTGCGCGTCCATGCAGAAAAGACTAGCGTCGAATTCCAGAGCGTTGCACTGTGGGTAGCTATCCCAGAGTTCCCGCAGTCCCCCCCGCCCATTGGAATTCTGGGTCGATATCCCAATGCCTGATGGGACAAAAAACATTGTCGCGGGCGGTTCTGGGAACATCCTCCCCCTCCCTACGTGAAAACAACGGAAGACAACCATTTCGCGCCTTTTTTCCTTGTTGAACTGAGCGGACGCCGTACCTCGGCAAGGATGGATCCCGCTCAGCTCAAGTTTGCAGTCATGAACATTGTAAACACCACGCGCATTATAGTGCAGTTTATGCTCAACCAGGACCAGAAAAGCCAGGCGAGGAGGAGGCGGCTACGGCAGCGCGGCGACGAGAGTGATGCGGACATGGACATGGACACAGAATTGTCTCGCGCCACGGGCCCCGGCGCTTTGGAGATCATGTTGGCAATGGGGCAGCTTCTTGCTGTGGAACGCCGATTCTGGGCCCGGGAAACAAGCACTGACTGGTGGGACCGCATAGTGCTGCAGGTGTGGGACGATTCCCAGTGGCTGCGAAACTTTCGCATGCGTAAGGGCACTTTCCTGGAACTTTGTGACTTGCTTTCCCCTGCCCTGACGCGCCAGAACACCAAGATGAGAGCAGCCCTCACAGTTGAGAAGCGAGTGGCGATAGCCCTGTGGAAGCTTGCAANTTAAATGAAGCTTAAAGATTTCAGTATCCTCAGCTGTCAATTGGGTCAACACTTTTTACCAGCATCAAGTAAAATAAAAATCCCTGACCCAAACGCTGAGTAAAATAAGAAGCCCTGATTCTGCTTCAGTGTCTCCAACTGTGCCTTCAGAGCGTCCAACCACCTGTGTTACCACCCATTTCTCCCTCTAGCACCCCTTCCATCTACACTTAACATGTCATTACCTTAGCATCACATCTGTAAGGACAAATAACTCAATGTTCTCATCAAGAAAATGGGTAATATTTTCACCATAACAGCTCTCTGCCATATGTGATTTGACTTTGCCCCTCTGCTCATCTATTATACCAACTCACTGTCACTCACTCACTCTACTACCCCATTGTTTTACACTACTCTCCTAACGTCCATATTCACTGGCCTGTCCATGAGCCTTCTGACCTTACTTCTCACCTTTGTTACCACCAATAATCAACCTTCTTTCTCCATCACAGCCCACCCCTATGGTTCCCACAAGTTCTGCCCCTTCATGTCCTCCACAAGCTCTTATGTACAATGAAAAAATATTATAACTGGAAAAAAATCATGCCTAACCCAAACAATCTCAAATACTTTTTACTTTCTGCCACATTACACTCCCGCTCTTATTTTATCTATTATCCAATTTCAACTGTAAACTCTGCAGGGCAAAGAATGCATCTGCACCACTCACATGACATTGTAGAAACAGAAAATGCTTGTGATGTATGCACTCACAATGGGGCAGAGTTTTAGATATCAGAAAAGATATATGTTCAAAGACAGATGCAGTTAGAGCCACAATACTTCAATCATTTATACATGCACTCTCAAGTATTCTGTTCTTTATCCAAAAAAATCAAGGATTTATATTTAAAATGATCACCAAAGAAAAAGTGAATATTAGACATCCATATAAACAATGAAAGATATTGGAGAGATCTATTTTTCCTCTCTTAATAGCAACTTTGTATTTGTTGCATGTACCTGAATTTTTCTTAGAGCCACAAAGATTAAAGCATTTATTAGCTTAGTGAATCACCTTGAGTAGTTTTTTCCAACCCCAAGTTTTAACTCCACAGCTGTAACAACTTGCTATCAAACTGCCAGCTATACACACTGCTCAGTTTTCTTCTATGAATCCATGTGTCATTTCCCACCAAAATGCCTATTCAGATAGGTAAATAACTAGCGTTAACTCACTTTTTTTTTTACAGTGGTTAAAATCCAACTTTCAGTATCAAAACCTAAAATTTTTTATATATAAGCCTGCAAAACATACATGCCTTATGTATGGCACATGAAGTTAATTAGGAAGATGTCGCACTGTATTGAAACAAGAACATTTTGTTGAATAATGAAGACATTTAACAGTCTACTTTCTATTATGTGACATTCCCACAGAGGAGTTTTTAAGGAATTTTGAAGTCAGCAAATATTGCAAGCTCTTTAGAAGTTCTTTCACACCTGTCATCCCTGCTTGAAGTGTCACATTCTGCAGTTTCTGTTATGTTGCTAAGTTCCAACTTGTACTGGTAAATGTAAAACTTACTCAATTTGCCTAGTTCAGTAAAGCACAGGTCAGTTAACAGGAAACCTTGTACAGTCCCCCTCATTGAAGATTCATTACAAAATAAAGTACATACCTTTTAACTGGTCAGCTACCACACTCTGGCCAACTCGTTCAATCACCTTTCCATCCTCCATTTCATAACGGTCATCCAAATATTTGGCAGTAGCTTCCGAAATATGGACCTTTCCAGCCACTCCCAACTGCTCCATTAGATTGGCCAAGTTGACATCATTGGACCACACATCAAACTTAAACCTCCTCATCCCCAAAATGCCACAAAGGACTGTCCCAGTGTGAACTCCAACTCTCATGTTCACCATTTCTTTTTTCTCTTGGCAAAACTGCTCTATGGCTTTAATCATACCCAAACCCATCTCAATGCAGCAATAGGCATGATCTGCTCGGGGCTCGGGGCATCCTGCTACACAATAATAACAGTCTCCCAAAGTACTTATCTTCTCACATTTGGTGTCCTCACACAGACGGTCAAAGCGGCCAAACAGATCGTTCAAAAGCCCCACCAATGCATGGGCAGATTTGTTTGCACTCATTTTAGTAAAGCCAACAATATCCGCAAACAAAATACTCACTTGTTCAATCTGCTGCATTTTAAAAGGACGGAATATAATGGGGGTTTTCTGTATGGAGGGTTTTTTCTTCCTGTTTTTGGGGCTTGAGGTGGAATGACGTTTGACTGAGTTCTCACTTTCATCATCCCCCTGTTTCATTAAGTCATCAGCTATTATTCTTGGCATCACAGAATGAATCATCCTCTCTTTCAGTGCTTTTTCCACTTCCAAATCTTTTCCATGCATGATTGATTGCCCCACTTTCAAGAATGTGCTCCTTGATCTGACTTCAGACATGATAAATAAATGAATACCAATAGCATGGATACAGATGTGAAGCAAGGCTTTACTCAGCAGTTCCCAGTAAATTACACTGGCTCCAAGGGGTGAGAAGCAGTCTTCATCACTGAAATGATAACCAAAGGTTTCAAAAAGGACTGAGTAGGATAGTCCCAGAAACAAGCTTAAATACAAAGGTAAGTGCATTACTGTGTAGAGCAACAAGAGCACTTCAACGCACATAGAAAAACTGCCTACTTGAGAAAGGCAAGTGTCTGTGACTCTCACAGGAGGAGTATGATTGGATGTGTCATCACTTCCTGAGATAGGTGTCAAAACTTGGAACTGAGAAGCCAGAGTCAAAATAAAAACCAGGAGGGTGAGGATCAGTGAGGTCCACACATAATGCTGGGCATAGGTCTTAGTGAAAGTGAACAGAAAAAATGCTACACATACTAAGAGGAAGCACAGAGCTGGCACCATGAAGACAATCAGTTTCTCTCTCATGTGGATTCCAAAATATATACCCCAGAGGAGACAGGCCACACCTATGTAGAAAAGGGCATAGCGAAACCTACGCTGGGTCTGCGGGAAGCATCTCTCCATACAGGCCTCTTCCAGGTTGTTGGAGTCGAACTTGGGGTTCCACCACTTGGAGGAGGCTCTCTCAAAAAACTGCGGCAGCTTCTTCTTGCGCAAACCTGCACCACTGCTTCCCCCTCCTCCTGTTGCTCTGCGGGCACCTCCTGACTCCCCAGAGCTGCTACAGCTGGAGGAGATGCTGTACTTGCAATGCTTGGAAGAGGAGCAACCCTGGTGCTGTTTGGGGTTGATTCTGACCATCACACTGTTACTGTCTCCACTGGAGTCGCAGCTCACCTCAGTGCTGTGGTGATGCAGTAACTGCTGGTGTGGTGGGGAAGCCATGTTGTCAAATTTTCTTTAAGCGCTTTAGGAGATGGGTCCTTAGGACTTTAAAAACAATAGAGTGATCCTTTAACTTTCTGACTTGGGGCTTTTCCTAGGACAGTTGCTTTTAAATTCCTTGAGAAATCACTGCCTGTTTAAAGAAACCGCCAGGCAGGTCCACATGATTCAGTTACTCATCCTTCAAACGGGGCAAGACAAACAGGAGACTGGGTCCTAGGCAGGCCCACATATTCCAATCTAACACTGTAGTAGATATGTCCAGCTGGCTGTCCACAAACTGGCCGACATTTGTTCCAAGTTAGTTGCAGTTTTGCTGTCACTCCCCAGGTCCTTTCCAAAAGTGCAGATCAGTCTCGGGAGAGTGACAAGCAGCCCCCTTCGGGAAAAGACCTCTTCTCCATCCTTTTTGCAGCTTACCGCAGAGGAAGAGAAAGGGAGAAAGCCCCGTGCCTCTCCAGGCCAGGCGTGTTAGCAGCGTGTGGCTCTCACCGCGGCCGCACCATCCCCACTCCTGACGTTGACACGGAGGCACAAGCCCGACTTGGCCCTCTCTGGCTCCCGCCCGCAGCCCACGCTGCTCCGGCAGAGCGGAGGCGGCCCAGCGCTTGCTGCCGGGTTATTTTCCTCGTCCCCAAAATTCCCCCCGCGCCGGCAGCCTCGGGACGCCTGGGAGACGCAGCCGCCACGCTGTGGTGCGGCAGCCGGCGGCCTGTGCTGCTCCCTGTCGCCCCCAGGGGCTGGCGCGGCCGTTCGCACTCGCCGGGGTGGGGGCTCCACTCCCACCGGTGGGGCCTTCGGCCTCGGAGCCGCCCCGCTCTTTCCTGACGGGCTCCCGGCGCGCAGGGACCGGCCGGGGAGGGGGGTCGACCCCCGCAGTCCCGCCGTGGAGCGGCAGCCCCCTCAGCCGCCGCCGGCCGCCCGGCTCCACCAAGGCCAGGCGCAGGCGCCGCCGGCCGGGCTCACCGCTTGGGGCGGCCGCCGCCGCCTCCGCTCGTGTCTGCGTCCGGGGGCCGCGGGGTCCCTGGCGGCCCTGGCTCCCTGCTGGCGAGTTAATTCAATTACCCTTCCGGCGGGGAGGCGCCGTGCCGCCGAGGGCAAGGAGCTCCGCGCCCGGGCGATAGCGGGGGGGGGCGCCGCCGCCCACTCCTCCAGGCAGGGCGGGGGCGCCGGGACCGGGGCTGCCGGCTCAGGCGCAGCCGTGGGAGTGCGGGTGCAAAGGGGTGCGGGTCCCCGCCGCCGCCACCATCTTCGGCTGCGGGCTGTCACTGAACGGGTTGAGGGCTCGCGCAGCGGCGCTCGTGCCCGTGCCACCCTCCCCCGTGGCGAGAAGGCGGGCGCGCGCCCCAAAGACTGAGCGGGGGGGCGAGCCCGGTCAGCGGGCGGCGCTGGCGCGCGCACCCGCCCCCAACCCGTGTCTCGCGCGCCGCCGCCCTTGCCATCCGAGGCAGGGGCCGCTGGGCCCGGGCGGCACCCCCAGGTTGGGGTGGAGGGAGCCAGGCTGGGTGCCCGCTCCCTGCCTCTCCTGGCGAAGCGCTCAGGCTGCGGCCCCCGGCCCAGACCCTCCACCCCTTGTGCGCACAGTCTGCCGCAAACGAGGGGCGCTCTAGCCTCACGGCTCCCGCCGGCCCTGCGGAGGGACTGGGCGAACTCCCGCCTGCTCAGTCCCACCGTGTCCGGCCGGGCGCACGGAGCTCGGGTGAACGCACTCGGGGTCCCGCCCGTGCCGGGGAGAGGCACTTGATCTTGCACAGTCCGGATTGTGAGGATAGGCCAGGAGGAAGAAATTCAGTTTGACCCTCAGATTCTAGACTGTGTGCGCTGGGCAGTTAGAAAGCCATTTCCTTGGAAAGGAAGCATGTTTGGTATAGCACCCGTCACAGACCATACACCGGGAAATTCATGCTGCTATTTTTAGCGAGTAACATTTTGCAATAGAACCATTTTCTGAGGCACAGACCTGAGTTCTCTTCTTGGTTTAAACTTGTTGTGTGACCTTAAACTAGTCATCTCTCTGGCCCAGACCCACAGATGTAGCTATGCTAGGCTCCTAACTTTCAGTAATTTCAATGGAAATTATGAGCCTAAATACCTTCCTGGAACCGTGCTTCAGTTCCTTTGTCATTAAAATGGGTACAATAAAATGCTCACCTACCTTCACAAGAGCATGGTGAGGTTAAGTTAATTCATGTTTCTAAAACTCCTCTTCCTAAGATGGTGACAGTTACACCATTGCAAAGTATTGCTGATTTATTTATTATTGGGCCATTCTGCTGCCTGAGTTCCCTTTTCTGTTACTTGAGCTACAACCACACATCCTCATGCCACCTTACATACATATCTAAGTACTCCTGGCTGACCCCTTGAACCTGTTTGTCTCTCCCCCTAAAGGGCAAACCGTTGTCTTTGAATAATTTATTCAACAAGAGAAAGTAATATATTTTATTTTTCTATTTTTAAAAATGGTCAGGCAGAAATTCACTCGGGTCAGAGATAATAACCAGGATCTCACTCATCTTTTTAGGAGGGTTTCTCTGTCATTTTTCTTTCCTTAACCATGTTTTCCCTGTCATGTTTTCTGTTGTTTTTCTTTATTTTTTTCCCCTCTCTCTTCAGTGGAGGCTGGTGAAATATGAAAATGGGAAGGAAAATCTGATGCACAAAGGCAGCTCAGCAGACGTTAAGGATATTATATCTGACTCAAATCAAACCAGGCAAAGCCTCCTCTACATCCTCCACCAATTCTTTTCCTTTCACTCACTTTCATGTCCATGACACTACTCCCCTCACACACTTCACCCTGATTCCTTCCTAATGGTCTGTTCCCCTTCTCTTTTCCAAGGGACCCTGCCCCACTTTCTTCACAACCCCCATTTTCACTGTCTAGCTGCTCAGATATCTACAGCTATGGAATTTTCTAGTCCCAAGATTCCATCCCTTCTACTACTAATGGGACACAACTGAAAATAATGATCCTATTCTGGTACTCATAGCTGGAACCCCAAGTCATCATACCATGTTATATAAATAACTACTTTATTAGCTGTATTTGTACCTGAACCTGTTTCACTCTCAATAAAATTTACTACCTTACAGATAATTTTTTGACAGGGAAAGAGATTGTATTTGCATAATTAAACAAAGTGCACAACAGCAAACTTTCACTTTCCCATGTTCTCAGCACAGTGAGAGAATTAACTAGAAATTCACTTTTTTTTTCATTTGCCCTTTCCCTTCCTTCAGCTCTTTAGTATGTAACGGACAGTGTCCTCCTCACACACACTCTACCATGAATTCTGTTATCTCTTCCTTCCTGATGGTTCACATTTTTCCCTCCCCACTGGCTTCCCTGCTGTTGTCACTGCATTTTCTTCATTTTTTTCCTTTTCTTTCTGTCTATTTTCCATCTGCTATTCTCAACTATCACTCTCAAATCTCACTCCCAAAACGCCCAGCCCCACCTGCCATTCCCAACTGTCACTTCCAACAGTCCCACTGTCATGCCTAACTTCTTAGTTCCCATTTCCCACTCTCAAGCTGCCCAGTTCCTAACTGTTGTTCCCATATATCTAACATTCCCAACTGCCATTTGCAGCTGCCTAGCATCCATCCGTTCCTCACAGTTGTCAGTTTCCTACTGACCATTCCCCAGCTGTCCCCTTCCCAAATGGCCAATTCCATCTGTCAAGCCCTAATGGAACCTTCTTGTTCCAATATTCTGTCCCTGTTGTTGTTACAAGGATATCAAACAAAACATTCTCCTCGTTGTTTGAGTAGCAAAGAATCTCTCTCCATGTGCGTTAATTATAATAAAGTCTTTGAAGATGAAGACAGTGAGTTTTTTCTATTTCCTTTTAACTTGTTTAGCAATTGTGCTAAAAAAGGATGGCACAATACTAAAATACTGTTTGCTAAAAAAAACCTGCCCTTTCTGAGGCACTTAGATACCATGACAGTCCACAATGAGCAATTAAGATGAAATTAATATTCCTATTATAACTGGCCCTATTATTATAGATTGTGACGGGTTGGATCACAGAAACCCCCTTGGGAGCTGCCAGACTGATGTGCAAAGGCTACCTCTGTTCCTGTTCTCCCTGCCAGCTCGGTGGCTTCAGCTCCCTGTCTTGGTGAAGCCAGACACACCCGTCTGCTCCTGCACAGACTCAGGGCCTGAATTACCTGCCCCCAAAGCTGCAGGTTTACCTGAAAACAGCTCACAGAAGTGTGCTTGCCTTTAGCACTCAGATGCCCAATTCCCAATGGGGTCTGAACCCAAATAAATCCGTTTTACCCTGTATAAAGCTTATACAGGGTAAACTCATAAATTGTTCGCCCTCTATAACACTGATAGAGAGATATGAACAGCTGTTTGCTCCCCCAGGTATTAATACATACTCTTAGTTAATTAATAAGTAGAAAGTGATTTTATTAAATACAGAAAGTAGGATTTAAGTGATTCCAAGTAGTAACAGACAGAACAAAGTAAGTTACCCAGCAAAATAAAATAAAATGCGCAAATCTATGTCTAATCAAACTGAATACAGATAATCTCACCCTCAGAGATGCTTCAGTAAGTTTTTTCTCAGACTGGACACCTTCCAGGCCTGGGCACAATTCTTTCCCCTGGTACAGCTCTTGTTCCAGCTCAGGTGATAGCTAGGGGATTCTTCATGATGGCTCCTCTCCCCCTCTGTTCTCTTCCACCCCTTTATATATCTTTTGCATAAGGCGGGAATCCTTTGTCCCTCTGGGTTCCCCCACCCCTCACTGGAAAAGCACCAGGTTAAAGATGGATTCCAGTTCAGGTGACATGATCACATGTCACTGCAAGGCTTCATTACTCACTTGCCAGCACACACATATACAGGAAGACTCACAGGTAAATACAGCCATCTGCAGACAATGGCTCTGGTTAATGGGAGTCATCAAGATTCCAAACCACCATTAATGGCCCACACTTTGCATAATTACAATAGGCCCTCAGAGTTATATTTTATATTTCTAGTTTTAGATACAAGAGTGGTACATTTATACAAATAGGATGATCACTCTCAGTAGATTATAGGCTTTGTGATGATACCTTTTGCATGAAGCATATTCCAGTTACATTATACTCACTTATTATCATGTTTTTATAAAACTATTCCAATTACATTATATTCACTTATTATCATGTTTTTACAAAATCATATAGACTGCACAACGTCACAATAGATAATAGCTTCCATGATCAATATCTTACAATGAAGACTTGCCTCTGTGAGTATCACTCTTATATAAGCCAAGTTATCAAGAAAGAAATCCCTCGGCTCAGGATGCAAGGGAGCAATGTGGCTTTCAGAGTTTAACTATTAATTGGTATATTTACTCAAACCCATGGGCTACCTTTAGAATTGTTTGCGTTCACATCTTTACCTCACACATGAAGGTAAATATCATTTATCATGGAAGCCTAGAGCCATGGAGAAATCATTAAATTAAAAGATAATGCAGGAACTTGGGGTAAAGTCCCCGTGTCCCCCCCAAAAAAGGTTCAGATCCTAGTGACATAGGGATTTAAATATAAAATGTCTAATTTCCTACAGGATCTGATGGAAAGCTGCTGCATTGGATGGGAATACATACTGAATTATTTAAAAAAATAATAATACTACAAGATTTGTGTTGTTGGAGAGATTAGGTGATTAGAATTTTGGGATGGAAGACACCTTGAAGTTAAAACAGTTTGTTAGTGGCAAGAGGCTATGCTTTGGGAGGGGTTCATATTTTGTGATAACTTTTCCAGTCTGCCCTGTAGATCCTTATTTAATTGCCAAATAGCTACTTTCACCAAAGAGGGTGGGACAACTCTGCCAAGTCTGGTATAGCTGTGGCGGCTTGGGAGAAAAGGAAGGTGATTTTGATGGGGCCAGAATTTCATCCGCTTTCTTTAGTTCATTATGATTAAGGAATAGTTGGTGATAAATAAAATGCTGGCCAGTCCTGATGTAGTAAAGGATGAGGACTCTGATTTTGTGTGTATTACTAAAACTTGTTTGGATGACACTGTTGGACTTATCTTGGTGCAATTATCTACAGCTGGGTATTCAGTGTCCCTGGAACCAAAAGGACCATGGCAAGGAGGCAGTGTGCCCTTATTGCCTGAATCCAGCCATAAGTGTAGGAGGGAGATTGAAGCGACACCATCACAGGACCCAACCACATCAGCCACACCATCAGGGGCTCATTCACCTGCACATCTACTAATGTGATATATGCCATCATGTGCCAGCAATGCCCCTCTGCCACGTACATTGGCCAAAGCGGATAGTCTCTATGTAAAAGAATAAATGGACACAAATCAGACATCAGGAATGGTAACATACAAAAGCCAGTAGGAGGACACTTCAATCTCCCTGAACATTCAATAACAGATTTAAAAGTAGCCATCCTTCAAAAAAAAAATCTTCAAAAACAGACTTCAAAAAGAAACTGCAGAGCTACAATTCATTTGCAAACTTAACACCATTAATTTGGGCTTGAATAGGGACTGGGAGTGGCTGGCTCACTACAAAAGCAATTTTCCCTCTCTTGGTATTGACACCTCCTCATCAGTTATTGGGAGTGGAACACATCCACCCTGACTGAATTGGCCCTGTCAACACTGGTTCTCCACTTGTAAGGTAACTCCCTTCTCTTCATGTGCCAGTATATTTATGCCTGCATCTGTAATTTTCACTCCATGCATCTGAAGAAGTGAGTTTTTTATCCATGAAAGCTTATGCCCAAATAAATCTGTTAGTCTTTAAGGTGCCACCGGACTCCTCGTTGTTTTTGCAGACTATTGGACGTTATACCTATATCATGGACCAACCATTACCTCCTGAGCTAGGGCACATCTGTCCTGTTGGGACAAGGGATTTTGTTGATCTATCCTCAGAAGCTAATGCAACCAGAGGATTTTCAGAGGGCTTTCAGAGAGAATGTTGTTCCTACACAGCCCGTTTTCTTGAGATTTTGGTAGGACTCTATAATATTATTTTGATCTCCATCAGTACAGTAGTCCCTAGGCTTCCTGTTCCCCAGCCTTGGCACACTGGTTTAAAGATGACCTGCAACAAATGAAATGAGACTGAAGACCCCCATTTGTTCTGAAATACCCCAAATCTGTTGACCTTATTGGCATACGGAAAAGTCCATCTGGGCTTTTGGGGAAGGCTCTTGGGTATGATTTGGATGCTGTATGTTTTGCTGATTTGAATTACTAGTTGGATAATTTAATTTTTATAGGTTCACAGATTCTAAGGCAAGAAGGGACCATTGTAATAATCTATTCTGACCTCCTGTATAACACGAGCCATATAGCTCTTTCCCAGAATAAATCCCTAGAGCATATATTTTAGAAAAATATCCAATATTGATTTTAAAATTGCCAGTGCTGGAGAATCCACCACGACCTTTGGGAAATTGTTTCAATGGTTAGTTACTCTCACTGTTAAAAAGGTATCCCATATTTTCAGTCTGAAATTGTCTAGCTTCAACTACCAGCCCTTAGATCCTGTTATACCTTACTGTGCTAGATTGAAGAGTCTATAATCAAATATTTGTTTCTCCATGTAGGTACTTATAAATTGTGATCAAGTCACTGCTTAACCTTTTCTTTGTTAAGCTAAATAGATTGAGCTCCTTTCATGTACCATATAGGGCAGGTTTTCTAATCCTTTAATCATTCTCGTGGTTCTTCTCTGAACCCTCTCCAATTAACATCCTTCTTGAATTGTGGACACCACATTTAGACACAGTATTCCAGCAGTGGTTGCACCAGCAACAAACAGAGGTAAAATAACACCTCTGCTCCTACTCAAGATTCTACTGTTTCTGCATCCAAGGATCACAACCCTTTTGGCCACAGCATCATCCTGGGAACTCATGTTCAGCTGATTATCCACCAGGACTCCCAAGTCTTTTTCAGAGTCACTGCTTCCCAGGATAGAGTCACACATCCTGTAAGTATAGGAAAAAATAATGTAGACCAGATATATCCATTTACATGTAGTCATTTAAAAACACATATTGTTTGATTGGGCCATGCTTACCAAGCAATCCAGATCACTCTATCAGTGACCTGTCCTCTTCATTATTTACTACTCCCCCAATTTTTGTCTGCAAACTTTACCACTGATGATTTTATGTTGCTTTCTTCCAGGTCTTTGATAAAAAGGTTAAATAGCGTAAGGCCAAGAACTAATCTCTGTGGAATCTCACTGGAAACAAACCCACCCAATGATGAATCTCTGTTTACAGCTACACTTTGAGACCTATCAGGTTGCCAGCTTTTAATTCATTTAATGTGTGCCATATTAATTTTATATTGTTCTAATTTTTTAATCAGAATATTGTGCGGTACCAGGTCAAACACCTTACAGAAGTCCAAGTATATTACACCAACATTACCTTTAATCAAGCAAACTTGTGATCTCATAAATATCAAGTCAGTTTGACAGGATCAATATTCCATAAATATTCTATGTTGGTTGGTGTGACACTTCCTGAGGTTGCCCAGGGGTCACCTTGCTACCATCTGCCCTTAGCGTAAGGAAGACTTCTCTGTACCTGCCAGGGGTCAGTTTCCTGATTCCACCAGCTACTTGCAACACAAGCATTCCCCTCTCAGCCTACACAGGCTCCACTGTCCCTAGCAACAGACACACTCCAACCCCTGAGCCCTCCAAGCATCCACCTGCGGAGTCCAGCCCCTGATTCATTGAATGCTTACAGAATTTCCAGCTCCTCTATACCCAAAGGAACAGTAGATCACAGCTTACTAGTTACAGCAGAGAACACAGCTCTGCTTGACACACAGCACTAGATTTGTTTCCTATACAGAAAGCAAGTATAAGTTTATTTAACAAAGAACAGAGATTCAAATGATAGCAAGCAGAAATATTGAAAACAAAAGGGTTACATATAAAATATAATCATAACATGCATTCTAGAGCCTTAACTTACTTAACAAGATGCCCTCTTGTCTAATGAGGTACTGGTTACCCAAAGTCCTTCTCACAGCGTTTTTCAACAGAGATGACTGAGACTCACCTTTTTTGAGACCAAACCCACTGGCAGCTTATGTTCCCAGTTGAAGGATTCCAACACATCTCTCTGCACTGCTAGATATATTAGACCAGTCCTTTGTTCTTCACCTGTGAACAGGGTCCCCTGTCCCTCTGTTTACCTCTTCCTGTTAATTTTTTCTCCTGTTGTCCCCACAATCTCTTTCTTAGGACTTGACTCAGTATGCAAATAGACTTCCATCGTAAGACACACAATATACAGTGGTCAGCCAGGGAGATAAGTGTTTCTTACCTTTTGTCAAGGCTTTAAAAACAATTTCCTATAGATATACACATATCCCCTTACCTATTATCTGCACATACATTTCATAAAGATTATGACGACGAGTGTGACACAGGCTTGTAGTAGACCTTACATGACACTCTGGTGAACTAGCATGTAGATACCAGACCCAGGGGGTCTCTGTAACCCTTATATATAACCTTTGGGTGGGCTAGAGTTTACTTCACTGCCCTTCTACTAGTACCTAAAAACAACTCCCATAGAAAAGCATATGGAGACCCAGAATTCAGTCATTGAGGATTTTTGGCAAGGATTGCACAGGGTCAACCTCCCCTACAATCAAGTCCAAAAAGAACAAAAGGAATTAACTTAATTCTTAAGTACCAATTGTATAAAATCTTATCATGATAAACATAACAACTTAATTTCAACAGCATAACATGGCTACTTTATAATCCATATACATTACCTTCACAGTTATACAGAAACATCAATAAAAGAAAACAAATTCAATCTAAACTGGTCAGTCCCCACAAAAACACAGTGAAAAGTAACTTAGAGTTCCCAAGAGCTTAGGTTGAGTTCACCTGAGTCTCAGTTAGAATCTTTGATCACCAGATCTATACAATCTGGTGACAAGCACTTCAATAATATCTTTCCTCCTCTTGCTTGCAGAAATCTCCAACTGAAATCCATGCAGACTCTTTCTCCTCCTTTGCTGAAATCACTCAGGGCACGTCTACACTGGAAAAGTTACAGCGCCAGCAGTTACAGCGCCGCTCAGAAAGCGCAGAAAGAAAACCACTGTTGTGTGTTCACACTGACAGCTGCCTGCGCAATAGTGTGTTCACACTTGCAGCACTTGCAGCGCTATTTGGAGCGGTGCACTCTGGGCAGCTATCCAACAGAGCATCTCTTTCTCTTTTGCCACTAAGACTTGTGGGAAGGCAGAGGGGGTCGCGGGGCATCCCAATGCCCCTGGTCAGCTTCTGTACCAGATGACTGCAGGATACCTAATGTGATGCCAATTTTTAAAATGGGCCCCAGAGGTGATCCCGACAATTACAGGCCTGTAAGCCTGACTTCAGTACTGGGCAAACTGGTTGAAACTATAATAAAGAACAATATTGCGAGACATATACCGGTAGATGAACATAATTTGTTGAGGAAGAGTCAACATGGTTTTAGTAAAGGGAAATCATGCCTCACCCAGGGCCGGTGCAACCACTAGGCGAACTAGGCGGTCGCCTAGGGCGCCAAGTGGTTGGGGGCGCCAAAAAGCGGTGCCCTGGCTCGGCAGGGAGGAGACACCTTCCGGAGGCACCGGAGAGCCAGAGCATCAGCTTGCGGGGGCGGTGAGCCCCAGCCATGGAGGAGCCGGCACGGCGCAGGGGGGGAAGCAGCCCTGAAAGGCGGCGGCGCCGCTAGCGGGGAGCAGCCGCACCCCCGCCCCTCCTGCCCAGGCTGTGGCTCAGCGGCCCCACCCCAGGGGGCTCCTGCAGGCTGCAGCAGATGCATGCAGGCGGCGGCCCCCGTGCGCCCCCCGGCTTCCCCCTCGCTCTGCTCGGGTTCTGCAGCTCCCCAGCATGTGAGCCGCCGCTGCCACTGCCCCTCCCAGAGCTCCCCCCCTCCTGCCTCCTCAGCACTCTGCGGGGGAGGGACTGTGCGCGTGGCAGCCCGGCCACGCATTTTGCCTCCACGTGGGGCCAGCATCTGACCGGCATGGGCATGATAAGGGGAGTCCCGGGGGGCAGTCAAGGAGCAGGGGGAGGGTTGGATGGGTCGGGAGTTCTGGGGGGCCTGTCAGGGGGCGGGGGTGTGGAGAGGGATCGGAGCAGTCAGGGGACAGGGAGCAGGGGGGGTTGTATGGGTCGGGAGTTCTGGGGGTCTTGTCAGGGGGCAGGAAGTGGTTGGATGGGGCGTGGGAGTCCTGGGGGTCTGTCTGGGGGTGTGGATAAGGGTTGGGGCAGTCAGGGGACAGGTAGGGGGTAGAGTTCTAGGGGGGCAGTTAGGGTGGGGGGTCTCAGGAGGGGGCAGTCAGGGGACAAGGAGCAGGGGGGTTGGGGGTTCTGAGGGAGGCAGTCAGGGGGTGGGAAGTGGGAGGGAGTGGATGGGGGCGGGGCGGGACTGTCCCCCCATCCTCTTTTTTGATTGTTGAAATATGGTAACCCTAGATGAGGGAGAAGACGGGGGTCGCATGGGGGCTGGGGGCTGCATGCATTCGCTGCAGCCTGCAGGAGCCCCCGGGGGGGGGAGCGCCGGGCTGCAGCCTGTGCAGGAGGGGCGGGGGGCACGGCTGCTCCCCGCTAGCGGCGCCGCCACCTTTGCAGGACTGCTGCCCCCCTGCGCCGTGCCGGCTTCTCCATGGCTGGGGCTTGCCGCCGCTGCCACAAGTGGGACGCTCTGACTCTCCGATGCCTCCGGAAGGTGGCTCCTCCCTGCCGAGCTGCTGCAGTGGCCCAAGCCCGGCAAAGCCAGTGAGTGGACTTGGGGCGGGGGCCGCCGGGGTGGGGTGGGGAGGGCTCGCGGGGGGGCTCTGCACCCTCCAGGGGAGTTCAGGGGGAAGGGAGGGGGGAACCTGGTCTAGGGAGCAGCCCCTGGGCACGGCTGGCCCCTGGGCAGGCTGGCCCCTGGGGTCTATAAAGGCTCGTTGGGATTTGCCACTCAATGAACCGATGTGCAAGGTGGAAGTTTCACCTAGGGTGCAAAATATCCTTGCACCGGCCCTGGCCTCACCAATCTACTAGAATTCTTTGAGGGGATCAACAAGCATGTGGACCAAGGGGATCCAGTGGATATAGTGTACTTAGATTTTCAGAAAGCCTTTGACAAGGTCCCTCACCAAAGGCTCTTACGCAAAGTAAGCTGCCATGAGATAAGAGGGAAGGTTATCTCATGGATTGGTAACTGGTTAAAAGATAGGAAACAAAGAGTAAGTATAAATGGTCCATTTTCAGAATGGAAAGAGGTAAATAGTGGTATCCTCCAGGGGTCTGTTCTGGGACCAGTCCTATTCAACATATTCATAAATGATCTGGAAAAAGGGATAAACAGTGAGGTGGCAACATTTGCAGATGATACAAAATTACTAAAGATAGTTAAGACCAAGGCAGACTGCGAAGAGTTACAAAAGGATCTCTCAAAACTGGGTGACTGGGCAACAAAATGGCAGATGAAATTTAATGTCGATAAATGCAAAGTAATGCACATTGGAAAGGATAATCCCAACTATACATATACAATAATGGGGTCTAAATTAGCTGTTACCACTGAAGAAAGAGATCTTGAAGTCATTGTGGATAGTTCTCTGAAAACATCCACTCAATGTGCGGCGGCAGTCAAAAAAGGGAACAGAATGCTGGGAATAATTAAGAATGGGATAGATAATAGGACAGAAAATATCATGTTGCCTCTATATAAATCCATGGTACGCCCACATCTTGAATACTGTGTGCAGATGTGGTCGCCCCATCTCAAAAAAGATATACGGTATTAGAATTGGAAAAGGTTCAGAAAAGGGCAACAAAAATTATTAGGGGTATGGAACGGCTTCCATATGAGGAGAAATTAATAAGACTGGGACTTTTCAGCTTAGAAAAGAGACGGCTAAGGGGAGATATGATTGAGGTCTATAAAATCATGACTGGTGTAGAGAAAGTAGATAAGGAAGTGTTGTTTACTACTTCTCATAACACAAGAACTAGGGGTCACCAAATGAAATTAGTAGGCAGCAGGTTTAAAACAAATAAAAGGAAGTATTTCTTCACACAACGCACAGTCAACCTGTGGAACTCCTTGCCAGAGGATGTTTTGAAAGCTAAGACCATAACAGGGTTCAAAAAAGAACTAGATAAAATCACGGAGGATAGGTCCATCAATGGCTATTAGCCAGGATGGGCAGGGATGGTGTCCCTAGCCTCTGTTTGCCAGAAGCTGGGAATGAGTGACAGGGGATGGTTCACTTGATGATTACCTGTTCTGTTCATTCCCTCTGGGGCACCTGGTACTGGCCACTGTCGGAAGACAGGATACTGGGCTAGATGGACCTTTGGTCTGACCCAGTAGGGCCAGTCTTATGTTCTTATGATGCATACCAGCAATCCCTGTGCTTCCGTCCACATTTGGCACTATCTTTCAATGGTTTGTGTACTGTGCACCCTGCCTCTTTTGGGCTGCAGGAATGGATCCCGAACTGCTGACCAGTATGCTCCTCGCTCTGACCAATACGTCACAAGTGGCAGTGGAGTTATTCCTTAAACTACAAAGGCAAGAGGAGTGTGACATTGATCTCGCCACACGTAGTAACTATGATACGAGATTGCTTGTGGCATTCACGGAGGTGCTGAGCACAGTGGAACGCCGCTTTTGGGCTCGGGAAACAAGCACTGAGTGGTGGGATCACATCGTGATGCACGTCTGGGATGACGAGCAGTGGCTGCAGAACTTTTGCATGAGAAAAGCCACATTCATGTGACTGTGGGATGAACTCGCCCCAGCCCTATGGCACAAGGACACGAGAATGAGAGCTGCCCTTTCGCTGGAGAAGTGCGTGGTGATTGCACTGTGGAAGCTGGCTACTCCAGACTGCTACCGATCGGTTGCTAACCAGTTCGGAGTGGGAAAGTCGACCGTTGGAGTCATGTTGATGGAAGTGTGCAGGGCCATTAATCGCATCCTGCTCCAAAAGACCATGACTTTGGGCAATGTGCGTGACATTGTGGATGTCTTTGCACATATGGGCTTCCCTAACTGTAGAGGGGCGATAGATGACATGCACATTCCAATTCTGGAACCAGACCACCTAGCCACAGAGTACATTAATCGCAAGGGGTATTTCTAAATGGTTCTCCAGGCACTTGTGGATTACCGTGGGCATTTCACAGACATTAACGCAGGCTGGTCCAGAAAGGTTCATGACGCACGCATCTTTCGGAACACTGGCCTGTTCAAGAAGCTGCAAGCAGGGACTTTCTTCCTGGACCAGAAGATCACCATAGGGCAGTGGTTCCCAAACTTTAACAACCTGTGAACCCCTTTCATTAAAATGTCATCTCGCGAACCCCCTCCTAAAAATGAATATTTCCAGGGATTTTCTCCTTTACCAGAGTATAAATTATAAAAGCAGTGATCTTGGAAATATAAAATTTGTTTTTATGACATGCTTATTACACACTTTATTATTAATTATTATTTATCATTACAGTATTTTTATTACATTATGAAAACGGCAACACTCTTCCAAGATCTCACTTTCGTAGCTTGTATCACTTTGAATAAGCCTGTTATAAGACAAGGCTCCTATGTTTCATCAAGGAGTATCAGATGTAAAACAGCATGAAGGTATTTAAGAAGCCAACTCAAAGAGTTCCTCCTACACAAGAATTCAAGTCTTGAGCAGTCCAGGCAAACAATGCACGTTACAACAAAGCTTAGCTGCCTATTTAATTTTAAAAACAGCAAAATATATCCACCTCCCTTTCCATTTCTTATAAGGAGTCTTGAAGTTTAAATCTCCTCAGTGTGATAGATATGCTTGCTTTGATCTGCTTAGCTCTTGGAAGTCCAGGGGCTCCGGGCTGCTGGCCCCGTGCTGCCCAGGGGCCCTAGGAACAGCTTTGTCCGCCATTAGGGAATTTTTTCCCGAGAACCCCCTGTAACATTTCACGAACCCCCAGGGGTTCACAAACCCCAGTTTGGGAACCACTGCCATAGGGGAAGTTGAAATGCCCATTGTGATCCTGGGAGACGCCACCTAACCCTTAATGCTGTGGCTTATGAAGCCATACCCGGGGCAACTTGACAGCAGCAAGGAGCGGTTCAACAACAGGCTGAGCAAGTGCAGAATGACTGTTGAGTGTGCATTTAACCATTTAAAAGCCCGCTGGCAATGCCTGTATGGGAAGCTAGACATGGCCGATGACAATATTCCTATGCTTATAGCCGCATGCTGTATGCTCCATAATATTTGTGAAGGGAAGGGTGAAAGCTTCACTCAGGGCTGGACCGCAGAGGCTCAGCGCCTGGAGATTGAGTTTGAACAGCTGGAGACCAGGGCTATTAGAGGGGCACAGCGCAGGGCCATAAGGATCAGGGATGCCTTGAGGCAGCAATTTGAAGCTGAAAGCCACTAGTACTTGTTGCTATGCTTGGGATTGCAGTGCTTGTAATGCTAGGAGGTGATTGGTGCACATGATGCAAGAAGGGGGCTTAACATAATTTTATGTTGCTATAAAGTGCTCTTTTTGCCTTCACTTAATAGAATAAAGATTGCTTTCAAACAAACACAATTATTTTATTAAAGACAACAACCGGAGGAGAGAGTCAAACGAAAAAATTCATCAGCAGGGAGGGGAATGGGAGAAGGGAAGGTCTCAAGAGGAGGAGGGGGTCGCAAGACAGCTACAGATTTGTGTATGTCCAGGGATCATACCCACCCTTCTCCTTTGGAGTACGATGCAGCGGGTGCTGTACTTCAGTAGGGCCAAACTGCAGAGGGATGGGTGTTGAGTGCAGTGGATATTGGGAGTTCACAGTGCTGGACTGTGAGGAGGGAGGAGTGGAATGCTGCGGGTAAAGAGTGGAGCCAGGAGGTTGATAACAGTGTGTTGGCGGTGTGTGTGGGGTGCATGGGAAAGAGTTTTGCAAGAGCGGCTGCAGGGGAGGGCAAGCACGGAGCTGCTTGGTTTGAAGAGCTAGTATCGCCTGGAGCATGTCCACTTGGTGCTCCATAACGTTTAAGAGCTGCTCCGTGGCTTCTTTCTGGTGTGCTGCGTTCTCCTTTCGGTCCCTCTTCTTGCTGTCCCATCACTCCTTCAATTCCTGTTTCTTGGCGGTGGAATGCATCATAACCTCACGGAGAAAGTCCTCCTTAGTTCTTCTTGGCCACTTTCTAATTCTGCACAGCCGTTCTGCCACCAATAACAAAGAGGGAGGCTTGGCTCCCAAGGTCATCTCTGTGAAGTTTAAATGCAACATTTTACAGAAGCAGTATTGTTTGCAACACAGACAACACTGATTCAGTGCTTTAAAACACAGCCAGTACTCACACACCTGTCACTAACTGGCTGACCCCAGGCAAGCACACATGAGCCACAGGACCCCCAAAATGGTGAGTAGCCTCAGGGGCAGGGTAAATCACTGTTCCCGGACCCTGCTGTACACTGGGTACATGGCTCTTGGGGAGAACCAGCACTGTAGGGGGAGCCTGATAATAATTCCTGTCCCCACACTTTCCACAGGAGGTGATCATTATGGAAGATATCGTGCTGCTGAGGGTGAGCAGGGAATCAAGGGAGGTCTTCTCCAAGCCTGCGGCTTCTGCCCTGGCCCCTATGCGGCTCGCCTGTGTGCAGCAATGGTGTCCCCCCCACAACCCCCATGATGGCAAAGTGGCATGGGAAAGTTACTGTTTATTGGAGCAAGAAACAAAGCAGCTCTGCTGAGGAACCTGCGGCAGTGGATTGCCCAGTATCTCCATGAGAGTTTCCTGGAGATCTCTGAGGGAGATTCATGTGAAGTGAGGGAGTCTATCAACAGCCTGTTCCGCTGTTCAGACTAGGCATGCGGTGAGAGACAAGCCTGCTTTCTGCAACTCTCCTGCCCCCAACAACTCGCTTCAGCAATTCCCCAAATCAGATCCACTTACCAGGGGCCTCCTCCTGTTTGCACTTTGCCCAAGATCCGACTGCTGTGACGGGCTGGGCTCCTCCAGGGTAGAAAAGAACTCCTGACTGCATGCATCTCTAACCTCCGAGTCATCCTCTCCCCCTCCCCCTCCCCCTCCCCCTCTTCATCCAAGATTTCCTTCTCCTGGCTTGGTCCACTCTCGATTGGCATGCGAGCCAACAAAGTATCCACAGGGGTGTGGCGGGGCGTCTGCCCCACCCCCATGTTAGAGGGGGCTGCAGCAGGCCAGTAGGCCTGCGCAGAAGGACAGCCAATAAGCAAAGGGCTTATTGGGAACCAATCAGGGCCCAGATTGGAGACAGCCAATCAGGGCCAAGCTCAGCCCTATAAAAAGGCTGCTCAGGGAGAGAGCAGGGAGTCTGTCCCAGGCCTTCGATAGGGGAAGGCCTGTCTCCAGGGTGGGAGACTAGCATCTGGGACAGCGCAGTGCTGGGCAGGCCCGGGGGAGCAGAAGGGAACTCCAGCCCGGTGTCTGCCAGGCTGCAGGCCCTGAGGGGAAGGGCCTAGCCGGTGCGAGGGGCCAAAGGGGAAGCGGCCCAGGGACGTGGACAGATGGAGGGAGAGGAGGGCAGGATGGCTGCCACTAGAGGGTCCCTGGGTTGGGACCCAGAGTAGTGGGCAGGCCTGGGTCCGCCCCTTGCCTTACACCCGGCCGACGGGAGTGGCCATCTTGGGCTGCACCAACCCCCTGCCAAGAGAGGTGTGACTTTGGGGGTGCAGTTGCCCACATTGGCCGGGGCGCAGAGAGACAGCTGATTGACCCGCCCCCGGAAGGGGGCAAGGATGGACTAAGGGGCACTGCCGGAGGGCAGTGGCTCAAAAAGGACGCCATGAGCTGGTGAGCGACGCGGGCTCAGACGCCAACCGAGGGTGAGACGACGGACGGGACACCACCAGGAGGGGGCGCTCCACTGGACAGAGCTAATTCCCGGAGACAACCAGCAGCAGGCGCCGGGTGGTGAGTCCCAACCTTGTCACAAGGGGCCTTCGCAGTGGAGGTGGGGTCGCCACCGAAGAATTGCGTCCAGCTCTTTGTAGAACCGGCAGCTTGTGGGCGCAGCACCGGAGCGGCGGTTTGCCTCCCGCGCCTTGTGATAGGCGTTCTGCAGCTCCTTCACTTTTACCTTACACTGCAGTGTGTCCCGGTCATGGCCCCTTTCTATCATGCATCATGAAATCTGTCAGTAGGTATCATAATTCCTACAACTGGAGCGCAGCTGGGACTGCACAGCCTCCTCTCCCCAAATGCTGATGAGATCCAGCAGCTCGGCATTGCTCCAAGTGGGGGATTGCCTGGTGCATGGAGCAGGCATGGCCACCTGGAAAGATGCGCTGACACCACTGCACACATCACCAAGCAGACAGGAAGGGGACTTTCAAATTTGCAAAGGAATGTATGGGGTGGGGATGACGGTTGGTCACCTGAGGGCAGGGCAGTAGAGTTCAAACCGATGACCAGAGGTGAGAACAGACATTGTGGGACACCTCCCGGAGGCCAATTGCAGCACTGTAATCGCCATGGTGTCTACACTGGCACCGCAGTGCTGTAGCCCCGGCGCAGAAAGCTCTACACCGCTCATCAGGGTGGTTTTTTAGAGCGCTACAACTGTGCAGTTTCTGCGCACTAAGTGGCTTGGCAGTGCGTACACCTCGGGAGTTACAGCGCAGAAAACTGCTTTACTACGCAGAAACTTGCCAGTGTAGACAAGGCCTCAATTAGCTAGTCGGCTAACTAATTAATCAACCCCTCAGATTAAGTATCTAAAACAAAAACCCTGTTACAAGAAAAATACAAAACTGTGAATAGCAAAATATAAATGATTCTTTCCCCATCAGCACATTTAAATAAGAAAAGAGTTGGTGGACCAGACTGGTTGAGACAATTTAACTAAAACAATTTGGTTAAAAACAAACATTCAAAGTATACCATTAAAATGAAAGAAATTAGTTTTCCCTCCCCATTTCCCCTTTCTATAACGAACACTGCCAGGGCTTCCTTGCTGGAAGATTAACAGTATCATTAGCCTGCTGCAAAATGCTTCCGAGTTAGGAGAAATAGCCTGCATTGGACTCCTGTGACTCAGCTTCTCCCAACCCAGACAAGCCGCATGTCTTTTTCTAAAGAAGCTGCCCTGATTACTTGCCCTCAATGGAGTCTGAGTCCAGCAACTGGGAATCTATTGAGCATGCCCAAAACTACCACACCCATTTCCAGAAACTTCTGGGTGTGGAATGTTAATTGTATAGCTGCGTAGCAACAATAACCTAGACACAACTTGTTCCTCCCTCCCCATCCCGCTCTATAGAGCTCTTAAAATGATATTTTCCTATTAGGCATGTGGGTTGCATATGCACTCCATGCCCTCTGCCCATTGGCATCAAGAGGTCCCTGGTGTCATGTTCTGGGGTGCAATCCAGACCAGTGAGGGATTGTGTCACTGTCTGCCCTGTAACCTTGGGTTCCTCACAATGCTTTGCTGTTGTAGCTCACAACCTGCACATTTTGAGTGTCTGTATGCAGTGGTTCTCAACCTTTCCAGACTACTGTAACCCTTTCAGGAGTCTGATTTGTCTTGCATACCCCCAAGTTTCACCTCACTTAAAAACTCAGGCTTCAGCCCCGTGCGGCAGGGCTTGGGCTTGGCCTTTTTGCCCTGGGCCTCAGCGAGTCTAACGCTGGTGACACCATTAAAATGAACTCGCCCAGTTTGAGAACCTCTGAGATAGTATATAGAACAGTATAAACAAGTCATTGTCTGTACAAAATTTTAGTTTGTACTGGCTTCGCTAATGCTTTTTATGTAGCCTGTTGTAAAACTAGGCAAATATTTAGATAAGTTGATGTACCCCCTGGAAAAATTCTGCAGACACAAAGGGATATGCATACCCCTGGTTGAGAACCATTGTGCTAGACAACCCTGGTTCAGCAGCTCTGACCCCAGCAGGCTGTCTACAGCTCCACAGCCCAGCTCTGGCTTCCACCAGCTTTGGTTACCACTTGCAGGGTGACCCCAACACATGCCCAGTTCTGACTTTTCCCAAAACTGTGTGCTATACAGTGCCCAGCCCTCTCCTGGACAGTTCAGAGAAATAGTATGGGTTGTTTGTTCCTTTAAAGACACAAAACCACATCATAGCTTGTTAACTTAGCTGGGGATCAATACACCCTTCCCTTTAAACACAGCAGTGAGTTGGTTTATGGTAAAAATGAAATAAATTTATTAACAAAGTGGACATAGGATTAGCTGAGTTCAAGTATAAGGAATGAAGACAAAGAGTTATGAGTAAAACAGAACAAAATACACTTCTAAAAGTCTAAAACTTAATCTAGCAAGAAACAGGCTTTATTCAAGATGGTTTCTCTCACCCAAAAGAACGAGGAGTACTTGTGGCACTTTAGAGACTAACAAATTTATTTGAGCATAAGCTTTCGTGGGCTAAAACCCACTTCATCGGATGTATGCAGTGGAAGATACAGTAGGAGAATGTATATACACAGAGAACATGAAGAAATGGGTGTTGCCATACCAACTGTAACGAGGGTAATTAATTAAGGTGAGCTATTAGGTGAGCTATTATCAGCAGAAGAAAAAAAACTTTTGTAGTGATAATCAGGATGGCCCATTTCCAACCGTTGATAAGAAGGTGTGAGTAACAGTAGGAGGAAAAAATTAGCCTGGGAAAACAGTTTTACTTTGTGTAATGACCCATCCACTCCCAGTCTTTATTCATTTCCAGAGACTTCAGCCCCCCACTTGTTTGAAGGACCCATCTTTCTTAATTTGCAAGGGCTCTGTTCCCTTGTGTCTGGCTAATGATGGATGCCAAAGATGGATCCTGTCCTTGCTTATATCATTCAAAGTTCAATGAACTTATTTCAAGAGGCAGGATGACCTCATGCTGTTCTTCCTTTCCTGTGGGCTTCTTATCCCCCTGTATGAGTCCTATGTAAACAGAGTTTCTATTGTTTCTGATTCCACATGTTTAATTGATGTAGGAGACAGGTAGATAGCTGTGACATTCCCTCCTGTGTGGGCCAACTGTACAGCCTAATATCAATGAGTATCCATAATTCCTTATGTTGTCATTGTGAAATGTATGTTAATGCATACATTTCACAATAACATTAATCACCAGTGTCATAGGCTTTAAGAAAAGACCTCAATCTTATAATACAGTAATATTGTATACCATCAGTTGATTCAATTGCTCATCACATGAGGTTCAGACCCCCTCCCTTTATGGACCAGTAAACCTTTGAAATGGATTCTTCTGAAAAATAAAACTCAGACTGAACTTCTCTCTTCATGGTGCAGACACCATGCTGTCTTATTCCCCGCTTGTTAGTGTGAGATTGGCCTCTACTCCTTGTTAGCTTGATGGGTCTGCTTACTGCTTATATGTAAATTGAGGTAAACACATATTCCTTTGTTTAGGATAGACCTGTTTAACTATTCCTCCTGACATACCTGGTTTGAACACATTTTAGTTGTTATTCCAGCATACATACCTAACTCTTAATACCCACCATGTACATACATGACATAAGATTATTAATGATCAGTGAGTTCGTTTTCAAATGATACCTCGCAAGGCATATTTTCAATAAATATCACAACAGTGTGCAAGGTGTGAATACAGCTGTGCTTAGTGTGACACCTGGGTCACAACTGGCATTAATTAGATTACTGTTCTTTAATTCTCCTTCCAATATCAGTTGCTCCATTATCTTGCCTGAGATTGATGTCAGAGTCTGTCATCCTGTTTACCCTTTTAAAATATTGGTACAACATTAGCTTTCTTCCAATCTTCTGGAATTTCCCCAGTATTCCAACATTTATTGAAAATCAACATTAATGGTCCAGTGAGCTTCTCAGGCAGCTCTTTTAAAACTCTTGGAAGCAAGTTATCTGGACCTGCTGATTGAAAAGTGTTTAACTTCAGTAGCTGCTGTTTAAAATCCTCCTGAGACACTATTGGAATGGAAAGAGTGTTCTCATCAACATATGACTGGCTACATCATCTGTTTTTTCCCCAAATACAGAACAGAAATATTTATTGAACACTTTTCTGCATTATTATTATTGATAATTTTACCATTTCAATCTAGTAACAGACCAAGGCCATTGTTAGGATTCTTTTTGTTCCTAATATACTTAAGAAAAACTCCTCCTCATTGTCTTTAACTCTGCTGGCTATAGATTTATCCTTGTGTCCCTTTGCTTCCCTTATCTATTTTCATGCGTGAGAGTTCTGTTATGCTGCAGGATGGACTGAATGGGTGGCTAGAGCTGTGGATAGACATTTTTACTATGTAAATCTAAATAAATGAATACATCATAAATCAATCTGAAATCCAACAGGGCACGAAGGGGAACAGAGTGATCCTCTGATGTACACAGTAAATACAGAGGGCCAGGTCTTCAGCTGGTATACATTGGCTTAGTCCCACTGAAGTCAATGGAGGTACACTGATGTACTCCAGCTGAGGATCTGGCCCAGAGTTACAAAATTGATAAATAGAAGAGTACAGTGTAGCAAAGAGCAACTATAACCTCCAGTTCCTTAACAAAAAAACAACTAAAAGAACTGTGTGAAATAGGCATATTTGTGTATACAAATTACAAACACATGCAACAATTGAAAACAGACGAGCTAAAATTATTATTATTTATATTCCAGTAATGTCCAGAGGCCCCAATCAGGGTCTTGTAGAGTTCTCTCAGCTGTCGGTGCCTGGAATTCAGCTCTCGGGGGTTGGCAGCAGGACACTCTCAGCTGAAAGGCCCTACCTTTGGAACATGCTGTCCTGTATGTGTCAGAACCTCATTTTGACAAGCTTCCAATTATAATTATCAGATTGTTCAGTACCTTTCCTCCCATCTGGAGGCTGCCATCATGATTCCTTTCTGTACAAGACTCCCACTACCCTCCTCTTCCATCTTCTGGGTGAGACTGACTATGCTGTTTGATCGCCCCTAAGCCCAGAACTCAAGGAGTCAAAGACCAGCTTCTAAGGGTATGTCTACACTACGAAATTAGATTGATTTTATAGAAGTCGATCTTTAGAAATCGATTTTATACAGTCGATTGTGTATGTCCCCACTAAGCGCATTAAGTCAGCGGAGTGTGTCCTCAGTACTGTGGCTAGCATCAACTTACGGAGCGGTGCACTGTGGGCAGCTATCCCACAGTTCCCGCAATCTCCGCTGCCCATTGGAATTCTGGGTTAAGCTCCCAATGCCTGATGGGGCAAAAACATTGTTGTGGGTAGTTTTGGGTACATGTCGTTAGTCTCCCCTCCCTCCCTCTGTGAAAGCAACTGCAGACAATCATTTCACGCCTTTTTTCCTGGGTTACCCGTGCAGACGCCATAGCATGGCAAGCATGGACCCTGCTCAGCTCACTGCTGCTGTTGTGAGCATTGTAAACACCTCACGCATTATACTGCAGTATGTGCAGAACCTGGCTAAGAGACTGCAACACGAGGACGATTGTGAGGAGGACATGGACACAGACGTTCCTGAAAGCACTGGATGTGGCAATTGGGACATCATGGCGGCAGTGGGGCTGGTTGATACAGCGGAACGCCGATTCTGGGCCCAGCAAACAAGCACAGACTGGTGGGACCACATAGTGTTGCAGGTATGGGATGTTTCCCAGTGACTGCGAAACTTTTGCATGTGTAAGGCCACTTTCCTGGAACTCTGTGAGTTGTTTCCCCCCACCCTGAAGCACAGGAATACCAAGATGGGAGCTGCCCTGACAGTTGAGAAGCGAGTGGCGATAGCCCTGTGGAAGCTTGCAACGCCTGACTGCTACCGGTCAGTCGGGAATCAATTTGGAGTGGGCAAATCTACTGTGGGGACTGCTGTGATTCAAGAAGCCAGTGCAATCACTGACATTCTGCTATCAAGGGTAGTGACTTTAGGAAATGTGCAGGTCATAGTGGATGGCTTTGCTGCAATGGGGTTCCCTAACTGTGGTGGGGCGATAGACGGAACGCATATCCCTATCTTGGCCACCTTGCCAACCAGTACGTAAACCGCAAGGGGTACTTCTTAATGGTGCTGCAAGCACTGGTGGATCACAAGGGACGTTTCACCGACATCAACGTGGGATGGTCGGGAAAGGTGCATGACGCTCACATCTTTAGGAACTCCGGGCTGTTTGAACAGCTGCAAGAAGGGACGTACGTCCCAGACCAGAAAATTACTGTGGGGGATGTTGAAATGCCAATAGTTATCCTTGGAGACCCACCCTACCCCTTGCTCCCATGGCTCATGAAGCCATACACAGGCAGCCTGGACAGTAGTAAGGAGAAGTTCAATTATAGGCTAAGCAAGTGCAGAATGGTGGTAGAATGTGCCTTTGGACGTTTAAAAACTCGCTGGCGCTGGTTGCTGACTAGGTTAGACCTCAATGCAACCAATATTCCCATTGTTATTGCTGCTTGCTGTGTGCTCCATAATATCTGTGAGAGTAAGGGGGAGATGTTTATGGCGGGGTGGGAGGGTGAGGCAAATCGCCTGGCGGCCGATTTTGAGCAGCCAGACACCAGGGCGATTAGAAGAGCACAGCTGGGTGTGCTGCGCATCAGAGAGGCTTTGAAAACCAGTTTCATGACTGGCCAGGCTACCAGGTGAGAGTTGTGTGTGTTTCTCTTTGATGCAAACTCACCCCCTTTGTTGTTTTTAATTCCCTGTAAGCCAACCACCCTCCCCCCTTCGATCACAGCTGGCAAAGGAAATAAAGTCACTATTATTTTGAAACCATGCATTCTTTCTTTATTAATTAAAAAAAAAAGTGAGATAACTGACAAGGTAGCCCGGGTGGGGGAGGAGGGAAGGACAAGGCCACATTGCTTATTGTAGCCATACTATCAATCAAAACTGTTTGAATGACAGCCTTCTGTTGCTTGGGCCATCCTCTGGAGTGGAGTGGCTGGGTGCCTGGAGCCTTCCCCCCAGCATTCTTGGGCATCTGAGTGAGGAGGATATGGAACTTGGCGAGGAGGGCAGGCGGTTATACAGTGGATGCAGCGGCGGTCTGTGCTCTTGTTGGCTTTCCTGCAGCTCCACCAGACGCCTGAGCGTGTCCGTTTGCTCCCCCATTAGGCTCAGCATCGCATCCTGCCTCTTCTCATCGTGCTCACTCTGCCACTGAATGCCTCCATGCATTCAGCTGTGTCCTATTAGTGTGGGAGGACTGCATGAGCTCGGAAAACATGTCTTCGCGAGTGCGTTTTTTTCGCCTTCTAATCTGCGATAACCTCAGGGACGGAGATGATAGGGGGAGCATAGAAACATTTGCACCTGCAGGGGGATAAAAAGGAAGAGTAAAATTTAAGATACATTTCTGAGAACAAAAGGGAGACTCTTTCACAGTGAATCAAGCAATTCACAGCAGACAGCACATGCTTTAGGTACAAAGTCACATTTTGCCTTTTATATTGAGTGCCTGCCGGTATGGTGACACATCACACACGGCAGGGCAACAGAATTCGGTTTCCAGGCAGCCATGGTAAGCCAAAGGGTACGCGGGGTTGGCTTCTAACGCCTTCATAACACATGGGAATGGTTTCGAACTGCAGCGCCCTCCTTTCCCATAGCAAGCAATGCCAGTTGGGTTTGCCATTTAAAAGGAGGGACTGCAGTTTTCGGGTGGATGTGCAGCACACACCTCCCCCCATCCCACCGCATGGCTATTCTCTGGGATGATCCCTTTCAGCCAAGCGCAAACAGCCCAGCATGAACAGGGCCCTTTTACTGTTCCCTTACAAAAATTCCCCTATTTCAACCAAGTGACCATGAATTATAACACAGAAAGATATAGACCGAATGTTGCTTGAATGCGACCAAAATCCAGGACCATTCGCTGCCATGCTTTGTGCTGCAATGATTCCAGACTACTTGCTACTGGCTTGGCGTGGTAAAGTGTCCTACCGTGGAGGACAAAATAAGGCAGCCCTCCCCAGAAACCTTCTGCAAAGGCTTTCAGAGTACTCCAGGAGAGCTTCATGGAGATGTCCCTGAAGGATTTCCGCTCCATCCCTAGACACGTTAACAGACTTTTCCAGTAGCTGTACTGGCCACGAATGCATCCCAAGTCTTCAGGGCAAATCAAACATTAAACACTATTGCTTTTAAACCCTGTACTGTAGTTACAAATATGCACTCACCAGAAGTGCCTTCTCCACCTTCAGGGTCGGGGATCCCGCCTTGGAAGGGTATTGGCTCCAGAGTGATGAAAAGGTCCTGGCTGCCGGGGAGAACAGATTCACTGCTTGCCTGCTGCGCATTCTCCTCCTCTTTCTCATTCACAAAATCCTCCTCCCTGTTGCGTGAGACTCCCCCCTTGCAGATGTCCACGGACAGTGGTGGGGTAGTAGTAGTGTCCCCCCTAGAATGCCAGGCAGCTGATCATGGAAGCCGCATGCATTGGGCTCTGACCCGGAGTGACCGTTTGCCTCCTTTGTCTTTTGGTAGGCTTGCCTGAAGTCCTTAACTTTCAGGCGGCACTGCTGTGTGTCCCTGTTGTAGCCCTGTGCAATTTTGGCATATATTTATTAGCATTTCTTCTTTTTGATCGAAGTTCGGCCTGCACAGATTCTTCTCCCCATACAGCAATCAGATCCAGTGTCTCCTGTTCAGTCCGTGCTGGAGCTCGTTTGTGATTCTGGGGGGACTGCACGGTCACCTGTGCTGCTGAGCTCACTACGCTAACCAAACAGGAAATGAAATTCAAAATTTCCCGGGGCTTTTCCTGTGTACCTGGCTAGTGCATCGGAGTTGAAAGTGCTGTCCAGAGCGGTCACATTGGAGCACTCTGGGATAGCTCCCGGAGGCCTAGAACGTCGAATTGCATCTGCACTACCCCAAATTCGACTCAGCAAGGTCGATTTTAGTGCTACTCCCCTCGCCAGGAAGGAGTACAGAAGTCGATTTTAAGATCCCTATAGGACGACGGAACTGGGTTGGTAGTGTAGATGCATTCATTATAAAATCGACCTAACATGGCTAAATTTGACCTAACCTCATAGTGCAGACCAGGCCTAGGTCTGAGTTACTGCAGGGCACTGTAGTGTGGCAGGCCACCAGCGCAACCATTCTCCAGCTCCTTTGTCATGATCAAGTTCTATTTATAATGCAAACGTTAATGATGTCAGCAAAGTGAGGGTAGATATCTTGTATTTATTTATGTTAGCTCTGGACTTCATGGGAAAAGCCTAGTGCTGCATCCCTCAAAGATTCCACATATTTAAGATTGGTTCTTGTATCATGTGCAATATTCTTTCACTCTGCTTTTATTATGAAAATTATCCTTTATCAGGTTTGTTTGAGAAACAGTTTAAGCATTTGTTAGTCAGCAGTAATCAAGAAATGCCAGTTCATTTCAAATGTTTGGGTAAAGTTTATCTTAATGGGCAAAAAAATGGTTCAAGGTCATATTTGTTATTTTCCCTCTACAGTCTGGTTCATTTCCAGCTGGACTTTTATAACATAAACATGTTTACCCTTATGTTTTGGAACATAATACAGCTAGAGTTTTGCTCATCCACGCATCTGTTTTGAATGGATAAAGTCTGTAGCATCCTTTAAAGAAAACGTTTCTTTTGGCAACTGTAGTGAGCCGGTGTGGCTCCCCGCTGCCCCGGAGAGGGAAGAGCCCATCCGGAGGCTGGAGTGGGCGGAGCTAGGGAGATCTGACCCCGCCCCTCAGAGGGTCAGGTGGCGACCCGGAAGTATAAAGGCTCGCCCTCAGGGCTCACTTGGGTCCCAGCCGCCGGAGAGGCCAGACGTCTCCAGCCTAGCCCGTGACTGGGAAAACCCTGCAGCCCAAGGTGTAGGCCGGGACTGGCCTGACTTGCCCCTGCGCTCGCCACCCGGAGGAGTTGCCGGACTTGCCCTGCGCTCGCCACCCGGAGGAGTTGCCGGACTTGCCCTGCGCTCGCTACCCGGAGGAGTTGCTGGACTTGCCGCTCGCCAGCTACCCCGAGGAGCCCATGGTTTTGGACCCCCCAAAGGACGACACCCTGATCCAGGTATTGCCCGATGGGGAGTGTGGAAGTAGCCTGGGGGCAGCCGACCCTAGTCTGGCTGCAGCACTGCCAGAACCAATGTCAGTGTGTTGCGGCCAGGATCCCCACTGACTAAGCAGCGGGACTTTTGCCGCTGCTAGGGTCCTGGGCTGGGACGCAGTGGAGTGGGAGGGCCTGCGTCCTCCCTGCCACCCAACTCGTGGGTGGCAGTCTCCCCCTCTCCCAGGCTTGTAGAGGCTTGGGGCCTACAGTTGTTGCTCAGCCCTGCCTGAGGGCCTGAGCTCTGACTCTACACTGCCCCGCCCTGACCTAGGGCCTGGGCTTACGGCGCTTACCCAAGTCCGCAAGGGCTGCCGAGGAAGACCCCGCAGACTGGCTAATTCCCCAAACGGCAACTGCGGTTAGTGAGCCGGTGTGGCTCCCCACTGCCCCAGAGGGGGTCGAGCCCTGGCAAACCCTTGTACACAACTTTCTTGGCAGGCAGGGTCAGCCCATCTTGATACCACCTCAAGTTGTATCTCAGTATTGATTCTGAGCCCTGTGTTAATTTCAATCTCTCATCTATCTCAGTTAAATGGATGCCCCTTATTTTTCATTGAGAATTCTGGCTGCCCTTCCAAAATCTCCTACAGTTATTGTACTTCCTCAGTGACTGAGTTAGGTGAGGCAAAACTTCAGTGTGATATTTCAAAGGAATCCAAATTTAATTTTAATGTATATTTTAAATTCATGCAACCTCAGTATACACTTTTCTGAGTCTTTGGGCCAAGACTGATTTATGCCTGGGTGTGTAACTTATTTTTGTCAGCTCTTCCAATTTTTGTGTGTTTATTTATTTTTAACATTCATAACATCACACTTCACATGATGGAATTAAATTATTCAGATTTGTTCTAAAATGTGATGGAACTTGGGTGCTCTTTGTGTCAGAATTCACAGAATCCATCGATGAAGCAGATCTTCTGTATTTAAAGTACATACCATCAGATCTGCTTAGTTCAACTGGCTAGAATAATAAAGGCATCCTGTAGTGTCAGGCCAGGTAGAATAATTGGGCAGAGGGAATGCCACTCAGGGCTTTATGAATTCTCCTTTACCAATACATAATTAAGATAATTATAACCTGGAAGAAGATATGGCATTTTGCACAGAGATTGCTAGTAGTGACCCACCCCTTATTGCTCTGGAGACAGCAAAGTTATAAGAGGGAAAAGTGCTGGCAACCTATTTATACAGTCCAAAGACAGCAGGATTGTGGGAAGACACTAGTGATGTTCTATTCCCTAGTTCTAGCTGTTGAGAGACAGTAGGATATCACTTTCTGACTGGTCTTGCTCTCAATCTAAACCTTCTTTTGAATCTAAGCTGCAAACCCTAAGTAAAAGCACTTGATGTGATTAATAAGAAAATGTTTGTTCAGCTTCCTGTTCATAAATCAGTGATTAAACATTAGAAAACATTGCTACTCTCGTATTTTGGAGAGACTACTACAAACCCGTGCCTTCCCAGATCAGTTTGATGTTGTTATTAAACAGAGGAATCATATACTAAATGCCATCATAATTATGCCACAATTCTGTAAAAGAATAGGCATAAGAACAGCACAACCACTGATTTTCACACCTTTTTTGAGTGAAGCAGAAGAATTGAAATTTGGGTGAGTCGAATAATTGATACTTTCCTTTTCTTTAAGATAGTCCCAGTCTGATTGTGACTGGGGTCCTAGTGGGGAGCCAGGTATGATCACACAATTAGGGTGAACTGCAAAGAATGGGGCAGACAATCTCCATAAAGCTGGTGGATATTCCAATACTTAGTTTTACCAAGCCAGCATAAACAGCTTCTTTATTACCTTACTGGTTACTCAGAAGTCCAAACAACACAATTCCCTTAAAGTAATCCAACCTCAGACCTCCATCCAGGTACCCATGTCAAATGATGAACATTTCTGTAAATCTTATTTCATCATATAAAAGAAAAGGTTCTACCAATCCCAAAGGATCGGACACATTACCTCCCAGGTTATTGAATATTCCAGATCTTACCCAAATACATGCTACAGCCAATTCTTATTTACTAAACTAAACTTTTGTTTCTTAATAAAGAGAGAGTATGGTTAAAAGATCAATATACATACAGACATGAGTTCAATTCTTGAGGTTCAGATTCATAGCAGAGATGGTGAGATTTGTAGTTGCAAAGAGTTCTTTCAGAAATAGTTCATAGGTTACAGTCCAATGTTCAAATATCATATTCAGGGAGTACTAGCATAACTGGGACCTCAGTCTTGTGACTCAAACTTCCCCAATGAAGCCTAAGCAGATCTGAGATGACAGAATCAGGACCCCAGGATCTTTTATACAATTTCATGTCTTTTGACAAGTTGGAGTTCAAAAGGTAATTAGCATGACTTTGAAGGAGGTCCATCACCAGTACTTAGCTACAGAATTAACATAAGGCAATTTGCTTGTTCCTCCACCATTCACAGTACATTTCAAAGAGAGATGAATACCAAGATATCCCATGTTTACAATTCATTTAAATGTTAGGATGTTCTTTTGATCTCTGAATTATCAGAATACAGCATAGACAGGAACTGTTGATTACATTGTCGACCCTACTCATACATATGTAAATACACAAAAACACAATTATCTCCCCACATGTCTTTTGAGGGTTGTTTATTTTGCAGGAAGTTTGACCCTTTCTAGCCATGCATCACACTGATATTTTAAAAATTGCCTTGTGCAGTGAGCCCAGCTTTCTGAGACTTTGAGTTTCATGTAGCTAACTCTTGCTGGTATAAAACAATGTCCTGAATGAGACTCATAGGTGTATGCCGGGAAGGGGAAAGAAGAGAAGGAGGCCAAAGATCTCTTAACATTACATTTGTCCCAAGATGGAGAGTGACATCCTAGCCCCAGAGTTTTGTCATTGACTTCAGAGGAGCCAGGATTTTACTCAGAAGTTTTTTTTAATAGTCTTATCCACATTGACTGCAACAGTGACAGCAGCTCAGAAGATTATCTGATTTGTTTAGCAAAATGGCTGCACCTATAGGTGGCTTGACTCAGAAACGCCCATTGTCATTAAGACACAAACTTTCAAATTCATATCTTATTCCATTCAAGATGAGAAGTACTCCTGACTTTTCAAGCTGATGAATCACCTACGCTTCCTTACCTCTGAGCCAGCAAAGACTGGCAGTGCTGTAGCAGAAGAAACATGCTTATCTCTCTACTTTGGCAATGAAAAGAAGGCTTGATTTAGCCATTTATGTAAGAGTTCGCCACCTTCTAAAATTCTGAAATGGGTCTTTTGAATGTAAACTATGACAAATAAGTAAATAAGTCAATAATATTTTGCTCAGTTACAGCAATGATTCATTCAAGGATATCAAAGTGGTCGGGGTGGGAAGGGAGAGGGAAAGATCATGCCATACTGATGACCCATTTGGTGTCAATATGATGCCACATGATGGAAATTCTGTACTTGCAGTTTGCTTTAATAGAAGGGAAAAAATCCAAAAAACCTAAACCTAGGAAAATTACACAGAGTTAACTACATTAAAAAAACAAAACAAACATTCTTAATGTTGCAAAGACAAACATTCGAAAGTTTGATTTAAGTGATTTGCCCAGCATCCTATAGGAACTCTTCAGCAGAGGCAGGAATAGCATTCAGCTGCCTTAACCACAAGACCATCCTTTCTCTTACTGCAATCACTACCTCATTTATTACACACCTGCCGATTTCTGCAACAAATGAGGCAGGGGTCCTACAGACAACGGTCTCCATTGTACAACCCTGCTTCATCCAGAGCAAGTCCATTCTGTGCACTGAATGAGGCAGGGGTCCTGCAGAAAAAATACTTTGTGATCATGTAATTAAAGGCTGTATCATAATGCATCTGCACAAGGGGGACAAATTAAAGTTGCTCAGAGAACCTTAATTCTGGCATTTCCTAACTTCAGTGCTTGACTTTGCAACCTTAAAAATGTTCCTTTAACATAGTGAGTGTGTATATAAATATTAGGGCAGTTGATTAATCACAGTTAACTCATGCGATTAACTCAAAAAATTAATTGCGATTAATCACACTGTTAAACAATAGAATACCAATTGAAATTTATTAAATATTTTTGGATGTTTTTCTACATTTTCAAATATATTGATTTCTATTACTACACAGAATACAAAGTGTACAGTGCTCACTTTATATTATTTTTTATTACAAATATTTGCACTGTAAAAATGATAAACAAAAGAAATCGTATTTTTCAATTTACCTCATACAAGTACTGTATTGCAGTCTCTTTATCGTGAAAGTATCTTACAAATGTAGATTTTTTTTTGGTACATAACTGCACTAAAAAACAAAACAATGTAAAACTTTAGAGCCTACAAGTCCACTCAGTCCTACTTCTTGTTCAGCCAATTGCTAAGACAAACAAGTTTGTTTACATTTACAGGAGATAATACTGACGGCTTCTTATTAACAATGTCACCTGAAAGTGAGAACGTGCATTCGCATGGCACTTTTGTAGCCAGCGTTGCAAGGTATTTACGTGCCAGATATGCTAAACATTCATATGCCCCTTCATGCTTCGGCCACCATTCCAGAGGACATGCTTCCATGTTGATGATGCTTATTAAAAATATGTGTTAATTAAATGTGTGACTGAACTCCTTGGGGAGAATTGTATGTCTCCTGTTGTTTTACCCATATTCTGCCATATATTTCATGTTATAGCAGTCTCGGATGATGACCCAGCACATGTTCGTTTTAAGAACACTTTCACAGCAGATATGACAAAAACGCAAAGAAGATACCAATATGAGATTTCTAAGGATAGATACAACACTCGACCCAAGGTTTAAGAAACTGAAGTGCCTTCCAAAATCTGAGAGGGACGAGATGTGGAGAATGCTTTCAGATGTCTTAAAAGAGCAACACTCCTATGCAGAAACTACAGAACCCAAACTACCAAAAAAGAAAATCAACCTTCTGCTGGTGGCATCTGACTCAGATATTGAAAATGAACATGAGTCAGTCCACTCTGCTTTGGATCGTTATTGAGCAGAACCTATCATCACCATGGACGCATATATTCTGGAATGGTGGTTGAAGCATGAAGGGACATATGAATGTTTAGCACATCTGGCATGTAAATATCTTGTGATGCTGGCTACAACAGTGCCATGCGAACGCCTGTTCTCACTTTCAGGTGACATTGTAAACAAGACGTGGGCAGCATTATCTCCTGCAAATTGTAACCACACTTGTTCGTCTGAGTGATTGGCTGAAGTATGACTGAATGGACTTGTAGGTTCTAAAGTTTTACATTGTTTTATTTTTGAATGCAGTTATTTTTTGTACATAATTCTACATTTGTAAGTTCAACTTTCATTATAGAGATTGCACTACAGTACTTGTATTAGGTGAATTGAAATATACTATTTCTTTTTTTTTTTTACAGTGCAAATATTTGTAATAAAAAATAAATATAAAGTGAGCACTGTACACTTTGTATTCTGTGTTGTAATTGAAATAAATATATTTGAAAATGTAGAAAACATCAAAAAATATTTAAATAAATGGTATTCTATTACTGTTTAATTGCTTGACAGCCATATATATATATATATATATATAGTGAAAAAGTCACTGAAAGATATAAAATGCAGTAAAAATGGTTTAGTGAAAAAATTAGTTTTTACAAAACATCAACATATGATACATATCAAAGGTATTAGGCATCCGATAGCTGAGAAAAGGTGTATGTAAAACCTCTCATTTAGGGTATCTCTGCATAGCAGCTAGGAGGGTGCTTCTCAGTGCAGGTAGACAGACATGCTAGTTCTGTTCAAGCTAGCATGCTAAAAATAACAGTGTGGCCACAGCAGCACAGGGAACAGCTCAGGCTAGCCTTCTGAGTACAAACCCACTCATCCCCCCGGCTACGTAGTCAGGTGGCTAGCTAGCCCAAGCCACCGCCTTTGCTGCCAGAGTCACACTGCTATGTTTAGCACGCTAGCTTGAGCGGAGCTTGCACATGTCTGTCTATCCACGCTGGGACGCAAGCTCGCAGTTGTTGTGTACACACACTCTTATTGGCTGCTGAACTAATCGCTATGATGTCTGATAACTCTATAAAAAAGGCCATTGAGAAATAAAGTGAGTTCTGCCCATGGCCACCTCTGTTTCAGCCAAAATGCTAGCAAAATAATAGTCACGGTTTCCCTTTTATGATTAGATCTCCTGGCATTAGCAGCCATCAAAGTCTCTTACCTACCCTTATAGCAGGAAGTTCAGACTGATGGAATGGGACCACTCTTGTTTCTTTGGTTGAAGCCTTGAGGTAATATTCTTTATGGCTCTCCCAGACATTATGGAGCCCACAGCATGTAGCAATCACCTTGGAGATGCATTCAAAATTGCCATTGGGCTTCAGTAGTCACCACTTTACTCTCCAAAAGTATACATCCACATACTGCTCCTGCTCAGGTGATAATTGCTTATTTCTGAGTTGTCAGGGCATGGGTACATTACCCAGGAGAACAAAGGTTAAGATGCATTCCCAAGGACCACAGCAGGCACTGTCATCTAATTACATTCTTAGATGTGCCACAGGCAAGTTGTCCTAGTCTATCTCCTCTGGAATTCTTGAAAATTCTGGTCTCGTGGATATATTTAGGCCAACCAGTGTTAACATAAGTGATTCTGGTATCAGTAACAGAGAATAATAGATCTGTGGTTGCACAACTCTGACATGATAGGTAGAGAAAGAGATAGTGAGATCTATTGACAGTTCCTCTGCAGTTAGGAAAGACCTGCCCCTATTCAAATTTCACCATTATCTCAGGGACATTCGCGGTGACCACCGCCACCACCTGACACTTCCAACACAACAGAACTCAATGTGGACTTTCCAGGACAGAACATATGAGGCACAGGAACCGGTCTTCCCAAAGCTATGGCAATTCTCCTGTCCACAAAGACCGATGCTCACATCTGGCACTGTAGTGTTGAGGTAAAAAAGCTTTGGCGCATGCATAACAAATGTTTTACTATGTTTTAAGTTATGTAATTTCCTGAGGTACCACACTGCTGCACATTGCACAATACTGTATTATCCTGTAGCTGGGATTTTCTGTGGATTTAAAATCTATGGAATTGTGCAAAAGACAATTGCATAAACCCACAGTGATACGTGTAGATTCCCAATACTTCCTTTGTGTTTGAATGATACAAGAAATTAAATCATAGTGTTGCACAAGTGAGGAAATGAAAAAGTTAAGTGCTATATAGCCAAATCCTGCCAGTGCAAGGGGAAACATGCCTGTAGGGCTCCATGGGGCAGTCTAGAGAAACTTGCTGAGAGTTGCATTTTATTGCAGCTTTAAAAAGAGACCCTTTTTCTCTTGAAGGCTAGCTCTTCCCATGGTCTAAGTCACAGAGAATGCACTGTGACCACCATTTGTCTAAAGGTGGCATCTCTGGCAATAGAAGCTCTCTCCTTCATTACCAGCCTGTCCGTTATGTCCAGTTCATGCTTTGGTTCCACAATCCATACTTTGTGACATCACACTAGTTTCATGGTGCAAAATGATGGTGTCACACATACGGAGGGGAAATGCAAAAGCAGCCATCGATGGGAAAGGAAGTGCAGAACATATGCACATTTTCATGAGAGTCTTGTGAATGTGTCTGTTCTTTAAAGCTTGCCTGGCTGTGGCATTTTTATTAAAAGATCAGAGGGCTCAATCTTGAGGTGCACTGAGCTCATGCTGGACACAACTCAGGAGGGGGGTGCGGGGGGAAAAGGTGGCTTTAAGCCACTTTTATGTTTTGTTCAACCCTTGGCCTGACTTTGGGCCAAAATAGCTCCTGCCATATCTTAGAACAGCCCCACCCTGGCCTGCCTTGACATGCTCCCTACACTGGCTTTCTCCTAGCCTAGGGAAATCCTGCTGCCTCTACAATTTAATGTCTCACTATTTGACTTCATATTTCAGTCAGTTCACTTTGGGTTTGGGCTGACATGTACCATGCCATAAGTGAAGCCATTTTAAAATGCTTCCTTAATACTTTGTCTTCTGCCTGACTGAAGAAACTGCACATTCCTTCTGGTGCTAGACTTGCCAGACACCAATGTCTTGCCTTGTTCCAGCCATGATGGGAGACACAGTTACAGTTGGATGCAGCTTTTGATGGTTTTCTTCACTGTTATACCTCTGGAAGTTATTTGCTTGTGCCTCAATGTTTGCTTTCTTCTTGGTCAGGATGTTGAAGAACTTGGCTGCATGTTCATGAGAATCTCCATGCCATTCAGATTTGACATGCTCTCTTGCTGCTGCATTAAACTCCTTGGGAGAGAATTTCCAAAGCACGTATTGTTTGCAATACCATCTCTGTTTCTGTTGAGCTGAATTGCTACAAACCCTCTGGCACAGAATCCTCGTGAATCAATCAGTCATTTGAAGCTTTTTTGCTTCTTGGATTAGTCATATGGATAGGGGGAAGTGGTAGACGTGGTACAGTAACTCCTTACTTAAAGTCGTCCCGGTTAATGTTGTTACATTGCTGATCAATTAGAGAACATGCTCGTTTAAAGTTGCGCAATGCTCCCTTNCACTTGTTCGTCTGAGTGATTGGCTGAAGTATGACTGAATGGACTTGTAGGTTCTAAAGTTTTACATTGTTTTATTTTTGAATGCAGTTATTTTTTGTACATAATTCTACATTTGTAAGTTCAACTTTCATTATAGAGATTGCACTACAGTACTTGTATTAGGTGAATTGAAATATACTATTTCTTTTTTTTTTTTACAGTGCAAATATTTGTAATAAAAAATAAATATAAAGTGAGCACTGTACACTTTGTATTCTGTGTTGTAATTGAAATAAATATATTTGAAAATGTAGAAAACATCAAAAAATATTTAAATAAATGGTATTCTATTACTGTTTAATTGCTTGACAGCCATATATATATATATATATATATAGTGAAAAAGTCACTGAAAGATATAAAATGCAGTAAAAATGGTTTAGTGAAAAAATTAGTTTTTACAAAACATCAACATATGATACATATCAAAGGTATTAGGCATCCGATAGCTGAGAAAAGGTGTATGTAAAACCTCTCATTTAGGGTATCTCTGCATAGCAGCTAGGAGGGTGCTTCTCAGTGCAGGTAGACAGACATGCTAGTTCTGTTCAAGCTAGCATGCTAAAAATAACAGTGTGGCCACAGCAGCACAGGGAACAGCTCAGGCTAGCCTTCTGAGTACAAACCCACTCATCCCCCCGGCTACGTAGTCAGGTGGCTAGCTAGCCCAAGCCACCGCCTTTGCTGCCAGAGTCACACTGCTATGTTTAGCACGCTAGCTTGAGCGGAGCTTGCACATGTCTGTCTATCCACGCTGGGACGCAAGCTCGCAGTTGTTGTGTACACACACTCTTATTGGCTGCTGAACTAATCGCTATGATGTCTGATAACTCTATAAAAAAGGCCATTGAGAAATAAAGTGAGTTCTGCCCATGGCCACCTCTGTTTCAGCCAAAATGCTAGCAAAATAATAGTCACGGTTTCCCTTTTATGATTAGATCTCCTGGCATTAGCAGCCATCAAAGTCTCTTACCTACCCTTATAGCAGGAAGTTCAGACTGATGGAATGGGACCACTCTTGTTTCTTTGGTTGAAGCCTTGAGGTAATATTCTTTATGGCTCTCCCAGACATTATGGAGCCCACAGCATGTAGCAATCACCTTGGAGATGCATTCAAAATTGCCATTGGGCTTCAGTAGTCACCACTTTACTCTCCAAAAGTATACATCCACATACTGCTCCTGCTCAGGTGATAATTGCTTATTTCTGAGTTGTCAGGGCATGGGTACATTACCCAGGAGAACAAAGGTTAAGATGCATTCCCAAGGACCACAGCAGGCACTGTCATCTAATTACATTCTTAGATGTGCCACAGGCAAGTTGTCCTAGTCTATCTCCTCTGGAATTCTTGAAAATTCTGGTCTCGTGGATATATTTAGGCCAACCAGTGTTAACATAAGTGATTCTGGTATCAGTAACAGAGAATAATAGATCTGTGGTTGCACAACTCTGACATGATAGGTAGAGAAAGAGATAGTGAGATCTATTGACAGTTCCTCTGCAGTTAGGAAAGACCTGCCCCTATTCAAATTTCACCATTATCTCAGGGACATTCGCGGTGACCACCGCCACCACCTGACACTTCCAACACAACAGAACTCAATGTGGACTTTCCAGGACAGAACATATGAGGCACAGGAACCGGTCTTCCCAAAGCTATGGCAATTCTCCTGTCCACAAAGACCGATGCTCACATCTGGCACTGTAGTGTTGAGGTAAAAAAGCTTTGGCGCATGCATAACAAATGTTTTACTATGTTTTAAGTTATGTAATTTCCTGAGGTACCACACTGCTGCACATTGCACAATACTGTATTATCCTGTAGCTGGGATTTTCTGTGGATTTAAAATCTATGGAATTGTGCAAAAGACAATTGCATAAACCCACAGTGATACGTGTAGATTCCCAATACTTCCTTTGTGTTTGAATGATACAAGAAATTAAATCATAGTGTTGCACAAGTGAGGAAATGAAAAAGTTAAGTGCTATATAGCCAAATCCTGCCAGTGCAAGGGGAAACATGCCTGTAGGGCTCCATGGGGCAGTCTAGAGAAACTTGCTGAGAGTTGCATTTTATTGCAGCTTTAAAAAGAGACCCTTTTTCTCTTGAAGGCTAGCTCTTCCCATGGTCTAAGTCACAGAGAATGCACTGTGACCACCATTTGTCTAAAGGTGGCATCTCTGGCAATAGAAGCTCTCTCCTTCATTACCAGCCTGTCCGTTATGTCCAGTTCATGCTTTGGTTCCACAATCCATACTTTGTGACATCACACTAGTTTCATGGTGCAAAATGATGGTGTCACACATACGGAGGGGAAATGCAAAAGCAGCCATCGATGGGAAAGGAAGTGCAGAACATATGCACATTTTCATGAGAGTCTTGTGAATGTGTCTGTTCTTTAAAGCTTGCCTGGCTGTGGCATTTTTATTAAAAGATCAGAGGGCTCAATCTTGAGGTGCACTGAGCTCATGCTGGACACAACTCAGGAGGGGGGTGCGGGGGGAAAAGGTGGCTTTAAGCCACTTTTATGTTTTGTTCAACCCTTGGCCTGACTTTGGGCCAAAATAGCTCCTGCCATATCTTAGAACAGCCCCACCCTGGCCTGCCTTGACATGCTCCCTACACTGGCTTTCTCCTAGCCTAGGGAAATCCTGCTGCCTCTACAATTTAATGTCTCACTATTTGACTTCATATTTCAGTCAGTTCACTTTGGGTTTGGGCTGACATGTACCATGCCGTAAGTGAAGCCATTTTAAAATGCTTCCTTAATACTTTGTCTTCTGCCTGACTGAAGAAACTGCACATTCCTTCTGGTGCTAGACTTGCCAGACACCAATGTCTTGCCTTGTTCCAGCCATGATGGGAGACACAGTTACAGTTGGATGCAGCTTTTGATGGTTTTCTTCACTGTTATACCTCTGGAAGTTATTTGCTTGTGCCTCAATGTTTGCTTTCTTCTTGGTCAGGATGTTGAAGAACTTGGCTGCATGTTCATGAGAATCTCCATGCCATTCAGATTTGACATGCTCTCTTGCTGCTGCATTAAACTCCTTGGGAGAGAATTTCCAAAGCACGTATTGTTTGCAATACCATCTCTGTTTCTGTTGAGCTGAATTGCTACAAACCCTCTGGCACAGAATCCTCGTGAATCAATCAGTCATTTGAAGCTTTTTTGCTTCTTGGATTAGTCATATGGATAGGGGGAAGTGGTAGACGTGGTACAGTAACTCCTTACTTAAAGTCGTCCCGGTTAATGTTGTTACATTGCTGATCAATTAGAGAACATGCTCGTTTAAAGTTGCGCAATGCTCCCTTATAACGTTGTCCGGCAGCCGCCTGCTTTGTCCACTGCTTGCAGAAAGAGCAGCCCATTGCAGCTAGCTGGTGGGGGCTTGGAACCAGGGTGGAACGGCAGCCCCCCTATCAGCTCCCCGCTTCCCTAAGTTCAGTGTGCGGCAGCCACCCAGTAGGCTATCAATTGCCGGCAGTTCAGCTGTCCCTCCCCCCACTGCTGTGTGCTGCTCTTGCCCTCTGCCTTGGAGCTGATCATGGGAGCCCCCGATTGCTGTGCAAGGGGGTGCAGAGGGGGGCTAATGTCAGGGTGTCCCCCTTCCCCCTACTCCTGCCCCCGCTTACCCCATCTCTACAGAGCAGGGGGGACACACGACAGGGCTCAGGACGGAGGGAGCTTGCTGGCAGCAGCTGCTGTCTCAACTTGCTGATCTACTTAAAAAAGCAATGTACTTAGAGTGGGGTCAGCGTACTTAAAGGGGCAATGCGCATCTCTCTCTCTCTCACACACACACAAACACACTGTCTGCCATTCTGCCTCCCTTATGTCCGGAGCACAATCTAGAATTACGGCAAAATATTTTGCCAAAGTAACCAATGAAACAATTTTGTCTCTCACTTGATCACGCATTAGCATGATCAGTTCATTTTGAATTCTTGGTCCCAAATAGTGGTCATGTATTTCATTTTCAGTTACTCTTCGGAGATGTTCACTCATCACTGTGTCAAATTTTCCCAGCAGTTGTACAAGGCCCAAAAAATTGCCATTTTGGGGCTGGAATAATTTCTCAACGCTTCCTCTAAAAGCAAGATTGTTTGTTGATAGATATTCAACAATAGATAATAGACGTTCAAGAACACAACGCCAATGCTGCTTCTCTGACTCCAGCAATCTTTGATTTGGGCATCAAGAGTTGTCTGATTTTTTAACCTCACACCATTTGTGCATACTTTCAATGTGGTGTTGTGCGCCTTTTCATGTTGCGGTAATATGTGACTAAGATTTTTCCAATCATTAATACCCATGGTTGCTATCTTAAAATTGCAACTATTGAAAATCTTGCATGGGAAACAAAATACAGCATCCTTGCATTTAGAGTACACAAGCCATCGTCTGTTGACAATTTCACCGTTAGAAAGTCTTTCATAGTAATTGTTTTCTGTGAATTTCCTACCTCTAATGTCTTTAGGATATTCAAGACCTTTTATTCTCACAGGGCCTTTCTCAAGTATAATGGCACGGAATTCGTTGTTTAAAGATTGCGGCCATGTGCCAATGTCATCTATATCCCATGCTAGTACAGTTTCAACTGTTGTAATTTCTTGTTTTGTGTCTGCATCTGTTTCAAATGATTGTTCTGTGTGTTGTTGCGTTTCTTGAGCTTCGTCTGCATAAACATTTTCTTCTGCAGTTACTTGATGATCTCGATCAACTTTGTTGTTTTCATGACGTACAAACCTAAGTATAGAACCCTTCTGTGCTCGTACAGCTAATCCTATTTCATCTTTCCGTTTTCTTTTTTGTGACCCGGAAAGTTGTTTTCGATGTGACATAACTTATAAGGGTGTTTTTAAAAGAAATAACTGTTTAAATTATGGCCAGATTATCAGAAATATTATTTAAAAGAACTAATATAGGATATCCATGAGTCTGTGACCTTGAGCTAGTGTGAAGACGCCTCACAAGGCTGACTGAGACACAGTAGAGTTGGAAACCTATGTCATTTTTACAAAGCCACTTTTTAGTTTTAAATGTATAGTGGGCATTAATGTTAGTTACAACTCTATATCAACCATATACTGTAAATAGATCAATGGCATTATCCAGTTTAATAAACTGGGTTTCCAAGCAGTGGGAAAATAGAACCCTAGTTTTATTCCTAGGTAAAGCACAAAGTGACCAAAATGAAGTCAGCACAGAATCATCTCATCTAGATTAAGGTAACACAGAAATGTTACAGAAGTCCTATTGTGCCTTATTTTTGTTTGGAAAGACGTTAGCAATAACAGCACATTTTGGGCATGGCCAGAAATATTTGATAAATCACTGCCTCTGAAGTTCCATCAAAAACTGACATTTTCACAGTTCAAGCATGATCTGCTGCACAGATTCTTCACAAGGAAGTGTCTCTGGCCTTTTTAACTCATATTAACCATGTATTTACTTTATGAAAGTTGGACAAAACATTGTGAAAACGTAAGACATTGGCTGCCCAACCTCTGGGCTGGCAAAAGCTATACTGACTCACTGGGAAAAAAAGAGAATCTTAGTACAACATATGGTCTCTCTATACACTAGTAAGGAGATGAGCATATTACAGTTGTTGGAGGGCTCTATTTAACAGTGACAAGGCTATAGGAAAGCCAGTCAACATTTTTTGTTTCTCTGATGAAAACTGGCCCACTCCCTGCCCCAAACCAAACTTGTCACAAATAATTGTCAACAACTTAATGTTCTGTTTTTGGCTAAGATATTGATTTTTTTTTTTAAATATTGAAATTGGATTCAGGATTGTTAGCAAGCATTTTTGGCAAACAAAGTTGTTAAATGACAATCTAAATGGCAACACAATACTGCTTCCATGCTTGACTCACCCCCGACCCCCAGCTTGCTGGTCCAACAGCTGCAGTAGAGGAGGAGATAGGTGGAAAGCTGCAGGACCCCAAAATCCATCTCTTGGAGTGCAGAGTGGCACAGCAGCAGCAAACCCTCAGGTCCGATCACACGCCACTGGGCACCACCGCCAGCACCACGGACCATGGTGAAGTTAGCACAGCATCTGATCTCAGGGATGGGGCAACACGGAGCCACAGCACCTCATCCTGCCCTGCGCAGCTCCCCCCGGATGAGATGGATCGCTGTCAGCCCGGGGGAAAGACGAGCTCCCCAGCTAGGGTGACCAGATGTCCTGATTTTATAGGGCCAGTCCCGATATTTGGGGCTGTGTCTTACATAGGCACCAATTACCCCCTACCTAGGGTGACCAGACAGCAAGTGTGAAAAATCAGGATGGGGTGGGGGGTAATAGGAGCCTATATAAGAAAAAGACCCAAAAATTGGGACTGTCCCTATAAAAGTGGGACATCTGGTCACCCTACCCCAACCTCCTGTCCTGATTTTTCACACATGCTATCTGGTCACCTTATCCCCAGCCCAGCCAGCTGGTGTGATCATTCCAATCCAGTTCCTGTTGCTTGGGCTGGCTCCGGAGGAAGTGAGTCACTTTCAATTTCACTTCCTTGGCACGCAGCCAGCCCCCCGCCCCCCCCCCCCAGCACCTCACCCAACCCAGCCCTGCTGGAGGGGAGAGGAGAGAGAGGGGTGCTCCGCGGAGGGGGGGAGGTGGAAAGGGGGGGGTGCTCCATGGGGGAGGAAGAATGCACCTTATGGGGGGCAACAAAAGATACTGCCAGAGACACCCAGCCTGCCTCACCTCAGGCTGGGGAAAGAGTCACACTCACAGATGAGTTCTTTTCCCCACCTCTCCCCCCTCCTCTTCCCAGAGACCCCAGCAGCCAATCCCCTCCCTCAGACTGTGCTGCAGGTAGCGCATTCGGCTCTCTCTAGGACCCAGCGCTGCTTCTACATGCTCCACTGCTTCCCTGTCTGGGCAGAGTGTGGTGCCCTAGACAAACTGGTGCCCTAGGCCACTGCCTATTCTGCCTATGGCTAAGGACGGCCCTGCCCACTGCCCAGCGCCATCTCCAGAGACCCACTCCCCCCACCCTGCCTGTCCCCCAGCCACACTCACCAGCCCACTGGGCGGGGGCTATTTGCCTTGCCTGGGCTGAGCCAGCATCACAGCTAGGGCTGGTCGGGGATCAGAGGGGCCCCTCCCCATGCTGGCCGAGAATGACCTGGCCCCTGCACTGGTCCCAGGCGGCTCAGCCCCAGGAGGTGGCGGGCAGAGCAAGACTGCCCAGAGCCAGAGCTGCGCTGGGGACCGGGGCAGGCAGACCCCTGTGGGACGTGACCCCCGAGGGCCCTCCAGCCCAGCCAGTGGAGGAGTGAGTGGGCAGAGGGGACGGGACGGGGATACCTGGGCTGGCCGGACAGTCGAGAGGAGCACGGGGGAGGGGCTGGAGAGGAGAGGAGCCAGCCTGCAGTGGCCCCTTGGCTGGCACCCCAAGTTAAATGCAGCGCCTGGCCGGCTGACGGGCCCCTGTTGAGCATGGGTCTGGCGCCATTGTAAACCCAGTACTGTCCATGTGGGTGAATTCTTTTCACAAAGTGATCACTTTATATCTGAAGTCTCAGTCCTCATCTGCAAAGGAAACCTGCACAACACTTTCAGAAAACAAGCCTGGAACCTTAAATTCATAACTTTGCTAGACACTAACAATCATGGACTGAACAGACACACTGGATTTGTGGCTTATTACAACAATCTGTAACCCACAACCTCCACTTTTTGTCCTATGACTACAGGGGTGTTNCCCCCCCCAGCACCTCACCCAACCCAGCCCTGCTGGAGGGGAGAGGAGAGAGAGGGGTGCTCCGCGGAGGGGGGGAGGAAGAATGCACCTTATGGGGGGCAACAAAAGATACTGCCAGAGACACCCAGCCTGCCTCACCTCAGGCTGGGGAAAGAGTCACACTCACAGATGAGTTCTTTTCCCCACCTCTCCCCCCTCCTCTTCCCAGAGACCCCAGCAGCCAATCCCCTCCCTCAGACTGTGCTGCAGGTAGCGCATTCGGCTCTCTCTAGGACCCAGCGCTGCTTCTACATGCTCCACTGCTTCCCTGTCTGGGCAGAGTGTGGTGCCCTAGACAAACTGGTGCCCTAGGCCACTGCCTATTCTGCCTATGGCTAAGGACGGCCCTGCCCACTGCCCAGCGCCATCTCCAGAGACCCACTCCCCCCACCCTGCCTGTCCCCCAGCCACACTCACCAGCCCACTGGGCGGGGGCTATTTGCCTTGCCTGGGCTGAGCCAGCATCACAGCTAGGGCTGGTCGGGGATCAGAGGGGCCCCTCCCCATGCTGGCCGAGAATGACCTGGCCCCTGCACTGGTCCCAGGCGGCTCAGCCCCAGGAGGTGGCGGGCAGAGCAAGACTGCCCAGAGCCAGAGCTGCGCTGGGGACCGGGGCAGGCAGACCCCTGTGGGACGTGACCCCCGAGGGCCCTCCAGCCCAGCCAGTGGAGGAGTGAGTGGGCAGAGGGGACGGGACGGGGATACCTGGGCTGGCCGGACAGTCGAGAGGAGCACGGGGGAGGGGCTGGAGAGGAGAGGAGCCAGCCTGCAGTGGCCCCTTGGCTGGCACCCCAAGTTAAATGCAGCGCCTGGCCGGCTGACGGGCCCCTGTTGAGCATGGGTCTGGCGCCATTGTAAACCCAGTACTGTCCATGTGGGTGAATTCTTTTCACAAAGTGATCACTTTATATCTGAAGTCTCAGTCCTCATCTGCAAAGGAAACCTGCACAACACTTTCAGAAAACAAGCCTGGAACCTTAAATTCATAACTTTGCTAGACACTAACAATCATGGACTGAACAGACACACTGGATTTGTGGCTTATTACAACAATCTGTAACCCACAACCTCCACTTTTTGTCCTATGACTACAGGGGTGTTGATGGGCCACTTCACCTTGAATGGTCTCTTAGTTAGAATATATGCTAGCTACTTATTCTAAACTATCTGTTTGATCTTGTATTTAGCTGGGACCGGGGCCAGCCACAACATTTTGGCACCTGAGGCGGAGAGCTCAAATGACGCCCCCATGCCTCCTCGCTTGGGCCAAAACTTTGAAAGGTCTAAATTCTGCCTACTTCCTGTTCTATTCCTCTCATGGTACTGCTCTGTTACCAACCCCAATAAAGGAGAACTAACAACTTAAAATGCCTTGTTCAAAAATTTTAAGTAACACTTAACTTTCAAACGCCTGAATAGCAAATGTAACTTTTCTTGTCTTCATAGTAAACGCTGGCATTTTTATCTGTTTGAATAATCAAAGTGGTGCTTTCCGTGCCTTCTTGGTTGCAAAGATTTGAACTGCTTCCTGAAGGTCCACAGTCTGGGCCAGCTCATGCTCTATTGAGATGGTTGCAAGGCCGACCAGCCTCTCCTGTGTCATTGTGGAGCGTAGATGTGTTTTTATTAACTTCAGCTTGGAGAAGCTGTGTTCTCCACTGGCAACTGTTACAGGAAGTGTTAGAAGTATGCGCAGAGCCACAAAAGCATTTGGAAAGAGGGTGGTCATCTTATTTGTGCACATCTTATTTGTGCACATATATTCCAGAACAACCTTTGGAGTTGATCCTGCTGAAACATATCTTGAAAGGGCTTTCAGTTCATCACCTAAATCACTCGCATCAATATTGCGCATGTCATCATGTGTCAACACTGTCTCTAGTGCCCTGCATTGCTGGTGTAGGTCTTCTTCAGGTATAGTGAGGAGTTTTGGAATATCATACAACATCCCAAATATACTGCTGTGTTCCTTGAGCTGCATGAAACGTTCTTCAACTGACTGTATTGCACAATCTAGCACCTGGTTAAAGAATTCAACTTTGAATTGTTGTTTGGGGTCTCTTATGGGATTATCCCGTGCCTCGTAATCAAAATGTCTTCTTCTTCGGTGACTCTTGTATTCTTGAATGGGTGGGAAAATAGCNTTGTCATAGCATTATCCTCCATAATGGCAATTATGACATCATCTATCTTCCCAATTTGGTGTTTGATAGACTTTATCGCCTCCAGTCAACTTTCCCGTCGTCTGGCACTCAGTGGTTTCAGTGTCAGAGAGGATGTTCCCAGATGTTGCTTCAAAACTTGCCATCGATGAGTTGATGCAGAGAAAAATACATAGATGCTTTGAATTACATTAAAAAATTCAGCAGTCTCACTAGAAGCTGATGCTGCATCACTGACCACCAAGTTCAATGATTGAGAACTGCATGAGACAAAAAAAGCTCAAGGGTTTAACTCTCGGATCCGTGTCTGCACTCCTCTGTTCTTTCCTCTCATGTTGGCACCATTATTGTAGCCCTGACCTCTCATGTCGGCTATCGCAATTCCCATATCTTCCAGCTTTTTAAAAAGCACATTTGTCATACCAGCTCCTGTAGTATCATCAATGTGCATAAATTCTAGAAAATGCTCTCTGACAGTCACCATTGCAGGAACATTTTCACTAGGTTCTTTTGTTGTTACAAAATGCACCATTAAAGTCATTTGTTCCGTATGGCTGATGTCAGGTGTGCAGTCCAGAATAACAGAGTAATATCTTGCTGACTTCAGATCTGCCACAATCTTCTGTTTGACTTTTGTTGCCAGTAACTTTGTGATCTCATTTTGAATTGTTTTTCCAAGGTACTGGTGTGTGTACATGGGTGGTGACTCTTCTTGGATGCTCCTGGAGTACAGCATCAAACTCAGCCATCAGCTCCACAATTTTAAGGAAGTTTCCATTTTTTTGCACATACAGCTGATCTGAAGTACCATGCAGTGCTAGGTTTTGGGCAGCAAGCATTCTCACAATGGCAATGAGCCTTTTCAGAACATTTTGCCAGTAAAGAGACTCTGATGCAATCTTCTCTTGATGCTGATCATCTATGGTGACCTTTAACCTTAGTCTCGTCTCAAGCTCTTTCCACCTATGGAATGCTCTCTGGTGATTTGCTGCCTTCTCATGGCATGACAGATTTCTAGCCAGATTTTTCCCGTCCTTTGTTCCTGTAGAACCCAATGTGGCTGGAACATTAGACTGGAAGAGTTTGCAACAAAAACAGTACGCAGCATTCTGGGTTTTTGAGTACATAAGCCATGGCCTCTCCCCTCTGTCACCATTGGGGATTTCACGCCAGTAATGTGTTGGATGGAAACTTCTATTTTTATTGTCTTTGAGGAACATGAAGTTTTTCACCTGCTGTGGCCCATGCAGTACAAGGAAATCCCTCAGGCTACTGCTCAAGTGGGTCCACAGTCCTGGATCATTTAGACTTAAGGACCTAAACTCAACAGCAGCTGTTTTTTTTTAATGATCCGGCGACCACCGAGATCTACACTTTTCTTCAGGAATGTGCATGGTTACATCCATTTGAGATGGAAATATGGATTCTGCAGTAGCTGCCAGGCCACCTGCACTCTGACTAACTGGAAGATCAGGCATCTCCCCACCACTCCCATCCTCACTGGGGCTGGAAGGCTCACCGTGAACATTTGTGTCTGTATCTCAGGAGAGCTCCTTCCTGCTTAGATACAAAAGCTTCTTTTGCTTTCTTTCTTTTTCTGAATGCTGCCCAAGAGGGGCGTTTTCTTCTTTCACTCATGACTGCTGTTCTGTGCCAGCTATAGTGGCTCTCAACACTCAATTGAAGGGGACAAATAAGCAGACTGGTAGCAGGGCCTGAGTGAGGGAAGATATCAGCGTCTTAAGGGCCTAACTGGCTCCTACTGTTTGAGTTGACTGCCTGTTCTCCTCAAGTGGGTTCAGGGAAGTAGCAGGAAACAGGAAACAGCTCCCTGAGAAGCTGGTGTTAATCAGTCCAGGCTCCTGGGGGTGCTAGAGAGGTACATAAGAGGCTCCTCCTCCTCTGTCTCCCTGCAGCTCCTGCTGCTTTCTGTTATTCCCTCTCACCTTTTCTCCCGCCTGCCACGTCTCTTGTGCCCTCCTTCTGTTGTATCAAGCAGGCAAGGTACTAACAAGCTTCAACAGGACTTTATTTTTACAGTGGAAACCTCTTTTCCAAGCTGCTGCTGCACACTCTGTAACTCTCACCCAGCCTCCTCAACTCCTCCCCCCTCCTTCCTGTTTCCGGTCCTTTCAGACTCCCAACAGCCAGTGCTCCCAGTTCTAATAATCACATGCAGCATCTAAACACCACATTCCGTACTCTCTTAAGAAACTTTCCCAAATAAAATAAACATTGTTGTTCTAACCACAGGAACAAATATGAAACAAGACACTATACTGTTGGCAGAAATATTACACTGAAAACACTGTAGATACTACATAACATAGTCTTTAGTCCAGGCAGGTGGTCGTCTGGGTCTGACAGGCCGTCTCTCAAGCCCCGGTTCCAGTGCAATGTCTTGTGTTGGTTCTACAGTGAAGTCATCCAATGCAGACTGGGTGTTGGCATAATCTCCTCTTGGTGCATAGGCAGGTGCAAGATAAGAAGCATTCCATACCCGCCCATCAGAAAGTCGATAGGTGTAAGGTCCCGTCTTCTCTATGATTTTAAGAGGAGCTGTGAATTTATGGTCCCCTTTGCGTAAGATTCCAGGTTTTCATATTCTAACGAAGGAACCACATTCAAACTTTGGTTCCTTAGCACCCCGCTGCTTGTCTGTGAAAGCCTTATACTTTGCTTGGTTCTGTTCAACTGTTTTTCTCACATCATCCTCGGTTGGGGCATCAGGTCGTGCTTTAACAATCCAGCAATGTTCAGTTTAGTATTCATTTGTTTCCCATGCAGTAACTCTGCGGGTGATCTTTGCGTTGTGGCATGTCATGTAGCCCGGTGTGCTTGCAAGCAATCAGTAGTGAAGGGTATCCACAATCGCCCTTCCAGTTTAGCTGTTTGCAACCTCTCTTTCAAACTTCTGTTAAACCGTTCGATTTCCCCATTGGCTTGAGAGTAATATAGGGATGACCCTCTGTGTAAAATGTTCCTCTCTGCTAGAAAGGTTTCAAACTCCAGGGAAGTAAATTGACTACCATTATCGGAAACCAGTTCTTTGGGGTTACCTTCCCTGCTAAAAACTGAAGAGAGGAACTTAATTACTGTAGCAGAAGAGATTTGCAATGTAAATGCTACTTCAGGCCATTTACTGAAATAGTCTATTAAAGTGATGGCATAACGACAGGCAATTGGAGCAGTATCAAAGGGTCCTACTATGTCAATCGCCACTTTTTCCCATGCACATTCAGGAAGAGGAACAGGCTGTAATGGAGGGGTACATGTCACTGCTGTCTTGTCATGCATTTGGCAAGTGACACAGAATTTTATGAGTGCTTCAGTTTGAGAGTCCATCCCTGGCCATAATTTCTGTCATACAGGCATCACATTATTCCGCATTTTAACTTTATGCAGAAACCCATAAGCACAGCCGAGTTTCTCCTCAACCTGGTGTTGAGTCCCAGCTGAAACTGGTGTGTGTACCGCAAGAGTGCTTTGCTGAGGAAGATCAATTCGTCCATTAACTACCCTGAGATTTAAAGCAGCCAATAAATCTCTGTCAAGGATAGGAGTGCCTTTGTGGACAATGTAGAACTCTGCAGTTACACAGCAATCACCAAAAGTAACTATTGCTGGCAGGCAGCCATGTACTGGAATATGGTTTTTCAAATAGCACACCAACTGACGTTTGGGTTCAGAAAGAGGCACATCTTTAAAGTAATGCAAATAGATGGAATCAGGTAGTATAGATACTGCTGAGCCAGTGTCCAACATTAGCTGCATAGGGTGTGATTTGCCTGAGGGTATGGCGGAAATGTTTACAGTGCACTTTATCTGTTCTGGAATATCTGCAGTAGTGGTTTTGTCCACGCTCAGCACAGTAACATCTGGTATTGTAACTGCATGCACCTGTTGATTGAACTGGCTACTGCGACATACTTTAGCAACATGCCCAATCTTTTTGCAATTATTGCACTGAGCTACTTTTGCTGGACATCCTGTGTAGCTTGCAAGATGTTGTGGGGATCCACAGCGAAAGCATGCTTTTACTGTATTTTGCATTTGCTGATTCAGTGGCTTTTCATTAGTTTTCCTCTTGCAATTGTTTGTCTGCAGCGATAGTGAACTTTTCTGCAAAGGAGTCACAGCCTGGACTGTATCCCTGCTCATTATTTTGGCTTCAGCTGTAGCTGACTCAATCTGAGTAGCAATGGTTATTGCTTTTTCTAGTGTAAGTTGTGGTTCTAGAAGTAAGCGTTCTCTTACACGAAGCATGGTTGTTTTCTCAATGAGCTGGTCTCTAATAATCTCATCTGCCATATTCCCAAAGTCACAAATTACAATCAGACTCCTCAGGGAAGCAATATACTGCATTATAGTCTCCCCTGGTTTCTGCTCACGCTGGCAAAATCTGTAGTTATTAGCTACTACATTCACTTTTGGCACAAAAAAGTTCTTTAATGCAGTGAGTGCAGTTTTATTTATCATCTGCAAGGCAGTGGATTAGCAGAGCACGCTTTCTTACTTCAGAAATCTCTGTAGCACTGATTGCAAGCAGATCAGTCTCAAACATATGGATCCAGACAGTAAAAGCAATTGGAGGCTCACCTGGGCTTTGCAGAAAGGGTGCAGGTGGATTCAGAGACAGAAGATCCATCCTCGTCGCCAAAATGTTGTATCAAGCAGGCAAGGTACTAACAAGCTTCAACAGGACTTTATTTTTACAGTGGCGCACCCCCACAGTCTGGCACCTGAGGCGGCTGCCACAGTTCGCCTCATGGTAAGGCCAGCCCTGGCTGGGACGCTCGGAGTACCTTTCCCAGACCTGAGGAAGAGCTCCAAGTAGCTCGAAAGCTTGTTTCTCTCACTAACAGAAATTGGTCCAATAGAAGATACTACCTCACCCAACTTGTCTCTCTAGTGAGTATAGACAGTTGTGGCCTTTCATGAAAATACAGTACATATTCAACTCATTTTTAGATGTGTAATAAAAGAACTTTCCTTCCCAAAATTTAGCACTAACAGGCCATCATCTAGACCTGGGCTCATCCAGTCTGGGCCACCCCTCAGTGAACTGGGATATCAAATGGTTTTTCAGTGTGGTAGTGGTCTGAGACAAAATGGCCAATGTTGGTACAGTGGGTCCCGCACATTTCTTGGCAGCTGAGGGGGGGGGGGGGGGCTAGGACACCACCCCTTGCCCCTGCTTTTGGGGCACAGAGAGCCCTACTAGTGGCCCAGGAAGATGATAGAAGGGGGCTGGGTCTGAGCCACAGCCCCTCTCAACCCCTGCAGGTTTCCTACCCTCTTCCCCCTTGGATAGGATTACTCCAAACTCAACTCAACTCTCCTTCCACACTCTACCCTATCTGCATGAAGCAGGGGGTTTTCATTAGGTTCCTGACAGGGCCTTAATTGGCTACAGGTGCTCCAATTCACCTGTAGTAACCATCCCTAGTCTACAGAGAACCACACCTTAATTAGCCTAGGGTTTATATATCTCCCCTCTAGGACTACTCCTGGGCCCTACTGCATCACATATCCCACAACTACTGCAGGGCTGGCTTACCTGCCTTCTTAGGCAGGTGTGGAGTTGCTGTGAGCAGGGTGCCAGCTTGGTGCTGCTAAGCTGGGTCCAGCTTCCCTCTGGGCCAGGCCCCCTCTTGCTGGCTGGTTGTGCTCTCCTCCCCCTTGCTGCTGTTGGTGCCCCTTGGGGGGCCCTGCTGATCTGCTCCTCGGAGGGGGAGTGAGAGACCTCACCTCTGCTGCTGTTACTACCACCTGTGGAGTCCCTCCTGTTTGCTGGTTGCTGCTGTTACAACTATGTGGAAGCCTGCTGCTGCCTGCAGGAGGAAGAGGTGGACCTTTTTTTGTCGCTAGGAAAGCGTGCAGAAACCCTGCTGCAGGACACTGGGGGGCCTTACTGCTGGCCTGAGTAACTGTTTACAATCTTGCTCTTGTGGTGGGGGTAATTACTGTTGTTGTGGGGACATGGGGGAGGAGGGGTTGTGGAGCCCTCCCACTAGTCCATCTGTCCCCCTCCCCCCACCACCATCACTAATGCCCCCTCCACCCCCCAACCTACCATCTGCCTCCGCTCGTGGACTCTGCAGCTTGCTGTGCCATCACCTGGGACTGTTACAGCAACCAGCATAAAACTGAGTGTGCAAGCACATGTAGGTGCACATGCCTTCCCCTTGGACTGCCCCCCACCCCCCCGCTGTTTTTTGGCTAGTTGATTTCCCCACTCTGTTTTACCCACCAGGCTTCCTGCAGCAGTTTTGTGCCCTCTCCCCTTACCCTTTTTGCCTGCCCCACCCTGGCTTCTGGGTGTTTGCTGGTTTTCCTGCCCTGCCCCGACCCTTGTAGTTAGTCTCCCTAGCTTTCCTGCCTTAGCCCTGGCCCATTTTTCCAGCCTGCCTTCCACTGATCCCCCCACCTTTTGTCCAGCCCCCTTGTTCCATGTGCCCATGTCCCCCTCCACCATATGCTTGAGCTCCTTCCCCCTTTGTTAATCTCCCTTTATTCACTGCACCCCTTATGATATTGTAGCCCCCCCCCTTCCCAGTGCAGCTGGAGGAGCTGGTTTTCCCAACCTGTCAGGTGTTGCACCCCCTGATTAAGGCAGCTCAGTGCCCGCTCCTCCCCTGCCTGCAGCCTAGCAGGGAGAAGAGGTTGGCCTCTCCCATTCCCCCCCATTTCGCTGCTCGTCTCTGTCCCCTCTGAGTATGATGAGGGGAAGCGGGGGGTGAGCCCCCCTGGGTTGACCCTGCTGCCCCCCTCTGCCTGCCCCCCCATTCTGCAGCTATCCTCTTGACCACTGCTGCTGGTCTGCCTGCCATCACGGCCACTGGGGCACCGGCAGTGGACCTGTTGCTGCCATGCCATCTGCTTCATCCGGTTCAGGACGATACCCCCCGGCTGGTAGGAAAGGCTAGGGGAATAAGAAGGGCAAAGTCCCTGCCAAGAAGGCTAAGCCCTCTGTGGTAGGGGCTGTCACTTCTGCTGTGACCCCGCCATTGGCCGTGCCTCCTCACCCCTTCCCTTGCCATCCCTTCCACCAGCTCTGGGGGAATCCCTCCCTCAACCTCCAGAGCGTACACCCAGGTGGCTGCAGCCCCTCCACCTGCCACCTTGTCATCTCTCCTGGCCGCCACCTCCAGTTCCATCCTGGCGACTGAGGCCCCTTTCCCACTCTAACCAGGGAGCCTGGAGTCCTCTGTCTCCTGGTGCCGGCCTCACCCCATGTGGAGACCTATGTGCGGGCGTTGGTGAGAGGGGTGGGGCCCACGACCGTGGTGGTGGCCTCTCCGATGTACCGGAAGGTGGTCTTCTTCCTGGCATCGCAGGCCGCTGCCCAGGAGGCGGTGGAGAAGGGCCTGCTGGTGGGGGGGCATGTATGTCCCCCTCGAATCCCTGGAGGACCTGGGCGTACGGGTGGTTTTCACCTCTGTCCCACCTTTCCTTTGCAATGCTGCCCTCCTGCCTTTCCTTCCCACCCTGGGGAAACCCCTGTTGGTGATAAGCCCTCTCCCATTAGGCACAGCCGGAGGGACTGCCCGCTGGCCCGGCAAGGACAGACGCTTGGGACCTCCGAGACCTGGAAAGGTGCTGGCCCTGTTGTTGCTGGTGACCCTGGTTCCCTGGCCCCTGCGGTCACCGCTCCTCCTCCCCAGTCTGCCGTTGCCTCCGCTTGGGCCCCGGGGGCAGCCCCCTCGTGTGCCTAGGTGAGCGAGCAGGCCCCGCTACCATAATGTGTGGTTTGACAAAGCCCATGGAGGAGAGGGCGGTGGAGTCTTTGCCGAGTGAGGGAGAGGGCCTGTTCCAGGGGGATTTTTCCCTTCCCCTCGCTGCCCCCCACTGCCTCCCTGACCCTCGATACCATTGCGCTTGCCCTCTGCCCCTGCCGGCCAGTTCACCACTAACACTTTAGAGGGCTGGGTTCTCATCCAGGGGAGATGGAATAAGCGGAAGGCACAAGCTCAACCCTCCCACTCGGTGTGGAGGAGGAGGAGGTGGCGGCCTCAACATAAAACTAGAAAGGGGTTTGGTGTTGCCAAACCTGCTGTCCCGCCCCCTGATGGGGCCCAACAAGTAGAGCTGGCTGGGGCAGTCATGGCAGCAATGGGGAGAAGTACCACTCCCCTTCTGGAATCCCTTCCTGTGGGGGCCTCAGGTGGAGCCCCCCTGCCCCCTTGTCATCTGCACCACCTCCCCCTCCCCCCATCAGCACCATGGTGAGTGTCGCCTCGGTCACTGGCAGGGAGGATTCTGGGGTAGCGGGTGGGGATTTTTGCTCCATCTTTGAGGAGATCAAGGCCCTGGATCTGACCCTGGTTACCCAGGGGGAAAATGACCCTTTGCCAGCAGGCCTCTACCTGTGTGGCAGTTCCATCACGCTGCCCTATCTTCTCCTCTCTCCCCTCCCTTTGACTGCTGTCCCTGCTCTTACTCGCAAGGTGCCCCCTGTCTCGTCCACCTGCCTGGTCACAGGGGGCACCTTGATCATGGCCACTGAGACCGCTGGGGCGATGGCTGGTGCTGAGTGGCCAGGCTCCGAGCCATCGGGAGTGTCCCCTGTTGATGCAGGGCAGCTGCCACCCCATCTGGTTGGGGACCCTACCAGTGAAAACTCCCTCCCTCCTGATGCCGTGGTTGCAGGCACTGAGTTGGCTATGGCATCAGAGCCTGGCATCATCAAGGGTCCCTTTCCTGCTCCCTCAACCCCTGTGCCCAGTCGAGAGATGCCTCATCCCGGCTGCCGGGGTTCCCAATTCTGTCCCTGCTCCCGGTTCTGCCACTGCTCCCAGTCCTGTTCCTGATATTGCCCCTGCCTCCCCTCCCTCCACCTCCCTTGTTGTTGCCGCCCTCGGGGTCGTCTTGATTCCCCTTCCATTGGACAGCCCTTGGAAAGAGGTGGCTTTCGGGTTCCCTTTTCCTAACCCCTTAGGGGCTGCTGTCCTCCCTCTGCCACCTCATCCTATGCCAAGGTCTGAGACGGGCTGTGCAGCACCGGTAGAACAGGCGCCATGCTGATTGTCTTCCCCATTTGCCCGTCTCCCTAGGCCATCACACAGTCCATGTATGAGATTTGACTGAAAAAAAACTGGAACTGTTTAGTTTAGAGAAGAGATGAATAGGCAGCAATAATATAGGTATATCAAATAATGAAAGGTATGGGGAAGATAAATCAGGCATTCCAGGCAATTCCTGACCGATTTCCTTTGGGGCCATTACAAGTGATTTAGGCTCTGATTCAGGAAAGCACTTAAACACATGCTTAACTTTAAGCATGTCTTAAGCAATGGGATTCAGTGCTCTGCTGAATAGGGAAGTGTTCCTGACTGGGGCTTGTATGGGTAATGAGAATATCTACAGTCACATTCAGTAGGATAAAATGAAATAAACTGTGGGTTTCATGCTTCAGGACACGAACCAGCCTCTAACTGATAGGATCAGGAAGAAAACTACCCCACTGTAGATTATTCCTAATTGTCGATTATGGGTTTTCTCTGAAGTACCTGGTGCTGGCCAGTGTAACACACAGGATACTGGATTACATGGCCCCTACTCTGTTCCAGCATGGTGATTCCCAGATCCTTCTTATTTGTGATTGTGAAAATCGTGGAAATATAACACTGCAGTGTGCTTTTACAATGGGGTTATAAAAGGATATTTCCTAAGGAAAGGCTGGCAAAGGCCGTAAATTACTGCTGTGTTACTAGATGTGACTGTGTGTCATGACAGACATAAAACCATTCCATACATTTTCTGTAATATTCTGTTTGGGAACGTTTCTCCTATGAATGTACTGAAAGTAACACATGTATGCATGTGCTGAAACTCACTCTCAATACATTTTTAAAATGCAAAAAAAAAAAAATCAAACAATGCAACTTGTGTGTTCAATCAGCACACCTCTGACTTTAAATATCTGGTTCTAGGAGACTGTGGGAACCTGCTCACAAACAAGCTGCAGACCGAAAATTATTAGTGAAAAATATTCAACAAATAATTTCAGAATGTTACAGAACAGGGCCCCTGGCCATTTCCGCTGGGCAGCAATAACAGCCTCAATCTCTTCCAAAGTAACTCCATAAATAGTTACAGGACACTCATGTGACAGTCAAGATTTGCCATCATACTTGTGTACCAAATATACAATCTTAGCTGCTGGCCTTTGTGTTCATGTGTCCCTTGAGAATTCTGTGTTTCAAAAACAGATCGCTAGATCCTACGCTAAGGACACTCCAGTGAAGCAGTATAATGGTTTTAGGAGACAGACACTTCCCTAGAGAGAGAGATGGCTCCAAGATACTGGGATAAAGCGGGAAAGTGGGGGTTGAGCTAATGCCAGAGAGGAACAGCTTTACCGGGCTAAGTGGCCTTTTCCTGTCTAGCAATTTCTCTCCCTTATATTATTTGCAGTTCTTCCTTTCTAGGTTTTGGGCTCTATGGACAAGTATTGAACATGTTCTATACCTCTCGGCTGCCAGGTGTAATTGACACACATTGCTTTTATTAAGCCCTAAACACATGAAGTCTATGCTATCTAGTTTTTCAATGTAACCATTCTTTCGTTGGACACACACTGGGCATACAACATTCTGCACTGAACTGACCACTGGGGAGAAGAGGAGGTGGGAAGGATTAGGAAGCAATTGTGCTTCCACTTATATCCCAGTCCATAGAACTAAAAATCCTTTGCATATTTACCACTGTGAATCCTATGGTGCCTGCCAGTTTTTCAGGGATTCTGTCTCTGAAACACTCTCAACAGGCTCCAGAGGGATGCAGTCCAGCAATGACCTATGACTGGAGTTCAGGGAGATCTGGGACAGGGCACAAGGCTATTCCCTGGGGAGCACCTCAAGCCCTCCCCCCAGTTTTTGGTTTTAATCTTTTTATGTTGCATGTTTAGGAAGTAATAAGGAATTCCAAGACAGCACAGATGACTATGGCTGGAGAATACATGTGAGAAACATACCAGAGTGCAGCATAAACAGGAAGGCCAGAGGCCACCTAACATCATAGCCTGAACCAGTTTATATTCTGTATCACAATCAAGGATTTGTACTTATTGAGTCTCTTGCTTCATTTTGATGTATCGTTCTTCTCAAACCCTGGGAACTTGCAATATGACAAAGTTTGCTCTATCTTGTTTTTTATTTGTTTTTCCAAATGACTCATCAGGTTTCATACCATCACATGTCCCGTCTCTTACAGGACCAGGCTGGTAGTTCCTTTCTGTTTGTATAGAGAGAAAGCACCTAGGTGCAAAAAACAGGTGCAACCTCAGTGTGTTATTTTTCAGGGGGTAGATTTGTTGCATGCATAATAAAAACATTCGTCCCTTGTGTGTAAACGCAAACAGAATCTTTATTCGAAGCAAAAAATCTTGGCAGGGCCCTGGCAGAGGCTAGCAGCTTCCTGATTATAGCCTGAACACTCACCTCTGAAAACTCCCATGACCAACCTCTCCCCTCCTCCTACTTAAAAGGGAGAAAGCATAATTAATCGCACATAAACAGTCAGACACAGCCTCTAGTGAAACAACGGGTGGACCTCCCGATAGCTCTATGCCAGTGATTTTCTCATACATGGCAACATAGAATAGCAATAATTAATCAGCAGTAATGAATGAATAGCCTTTCCTCTGACAGAGGGGGGCTTCATGTTGCTTCTGCTCCATCCATCAGAGGATATATATTTATATTATATTTATATATTGTATATGATTGATATATTTATAGTATAGGTTTCAAAGTGACTGTTAAAAAAAAAGAAAGAAGCAGCACTTTTTTTCATTGAGAAGAGTGTATTTTTTGTTAGCCTGACATAATTCAAAAACAGTTGGAGGGATTTTGCTTAAACTTCCAGCAAAAAAAATCACCTTTGGCTGAAACAAAAACATGAAGAATTTCAAACCCAAAGGAGATTTTTTTGCAGAAAGTTAGGAACGAGTGAAAACGGGGGATTATAATTTAAATTGTTTTGCAATCTTTGGCCCTACTCCTCCAAACACTTTCACACATGCTGAATTGAATGGGATTATCCACACATGTAAAATTAAGTACAGGCCTAAGTGCTTACAGGAATGGTGCTTTCACCATAGCATTTGCTACCAAGAAAATGCTCTTGTGCCAAGATCTCTATAAATGGAACATTAATTTTGAGATTCTTTAAATCCAGAACAAACCAAGAAATTAAGGAATAAAGATTCCTAAAACAACCTTAATCTGCCCTCATGTTTGAATAGGATCTTTTGTTACGTGATCCCAGGCTTTGTGCAAGAGAACATACTTATTCAGCCGATATTAAAAACCACCTTAAAATAGCTTGAAACTATTTTATTGGAAGACGCTTTCAGGGTTTCTTTCCATTCTGAAGTATGGTGTCCAGCATGAGCCTTTAATACAAACAGACTGATTCAAGCTGAGAAATTTTGTTCGCTGGTAGAAAGCAACTGTTCATGACCATTATGTCACAGGAAAACATTCTAACTGCCATGAAACAACATGCAGGGAGATTTTGAAACTGTAATAAATCAACTCTCATTTTAACAAACATTTATCAGCTTGTTTTTATGTATTAGCTACACTGCCATTAAGATGACTCATATCTTGGCATTTCATGTTTATATACAAAGTGAGGTTTGCTAGCAATGGGGGGAGGGAGGGAAAGCTCAGCTCTCTTTAGTTTCTTCATCACTACTTTTGGGTGCAACTAGTGACTGTCTCCTGCAGCACAGGCTTACTGTACTGGCCTGCAAATCTGCAGCTATCTGTGGCCCATGTTTGCAGATCGCGGATCGGATCCGGGTACAAATTTTGTATCTGCACAGGTCTCTATATATTGGCTAGAATCCAGGTATAATGCAGGCAGAAATGATTGTCATATACCTAGGCTGACCTACTGCACCCTTGTAATTCTGCGCGTTTGCACTCACACAGCTCTGCCCATGCCCTCAATCCTGACCTGCAGCCCCCCCCTGCTATTGGAGTTCTGAGACACACACCCCTCCCAACTCAGTGCACTTGTCAGAGGACCTGCATCACCACAGGGCCAGTGTTTTAAGCACAGAAATCTTGGAACCAGAATCTTATTTGCTCTAACGTTAATTTTATTTTTTTCCTCCCCTTCCCTCCTGTCTCTTCCTCCTAAGTCCTTTTTCTCCCTGTACTGCTTTTCCCACTGTCATGTGACAATGGTAACAAATCAGAGAGAGTTACTATCTTCTCAAACTGAACCAGGAACTCTATTAAAATAAGGTAACAGGTATAATTTCTAAGTCACTCTCTCTTGCTCTCTCTGCCAAGAACCTACCCTAGCCCCCATCCTGCTGGGCTGCCAGCTCCTAATTTAAAGAGCGGTGTACACTTCCTCACACTTATCCTGCTGTTTTTCTATGTGACATACATATCCTGGGTGAATCACTCATGAGACCTTGTATCTTGTACAGGCTCTTCTTTCAGACAGTGCACTCATGAAAGCATCTCTGCTAGATTCTGCATCACTATATCACATCAGCCAGCAGAGTTGAAGGATACTGACCCCTGCCATGTCAAAGGGGTGTAAACTTTTGTAACCCTGATTTGTGTCATGTGACCAGGGCTAGGCAAGAAGACCAATCACATACCAGCATTCCGATGTGTCGCATCGTTATCACAACAGGCAGAGTTTTGAAAGGACTTTGATGGCACCAGAGTCCCTAATGAAGGTAATGGGAGTCGGAGTGTGGGAATGAAAATTATTTGTGGGACCTTTCATCCTCCTCCATTTGGCATTCATGTTCCCATCCTTCCTTTGCCTCTCCTGTCTTTTATTGTCTCCTTGCCCTCTCTACACTTTCCCCGCTCTCCTTATCCTTCACACTCTTCTTGCTGCTTCTGATAGGGCAGAGTAGGAGAGCCCAAATTAAAACCAGTCCATAGAGAAAGGACTGTCCAACCTAGGATCACCATCAATCCAGGATTTTGTAGCAAAGTCTTGATTTCCTTGGGGCAACCCTGTGTCTTACCACTTGCTGGAAATGCAAATGAATTAAACTTTGACATGTTGTGTTGCCTTATGATGCTGTTTTGACATACCATGATGATGTTGATGCAAGGCCATTTGTTATGTCATTGTGGGATGTGGTATTGTGCCAGATTGTTACCATCTGGTATGCTGACTTCCTAATGTTGGGGTCATGGGGGAGACAAATACCGGAAGGTGACAATCGTAATTCAACTTCCTCTTCTTTTCTTTATAGATTACACCAACATAGGGCAAACCTGGTCTCCTAGGCCTGGGTTAATAAACTGGATTATGTCTCCCTTGATGCACCACGGTCTCTGCACTGTTTGAACTGCTGCAGTGCATCCTGGGAGATGTAGTACAGCCAGGGAGCCTGGCCCATAGAGGAGAATGGGGGCATGAGGCACCCAAATTACAACTCCCATAAAGCACTACAGCAGCTCAAGCGGATGCAGAGATTAAAGGTGAGCCAACCCAAAAGCAAATATATTGACTTTTCGGAATCATAATGTTTCAGAATTTATATTAAAAAAATTTACATATCTTCCCAATTGGGGACAAAAATAAGCATCAAAATATCAGAATTTCCCATAGGATGTAAAGTCCAATTTTTGACCAGCTATGCAGGGACATCATGTAGAAAACGGCAGGTGTGGTCTTTTTAACTCAACCATATTAGGATATTAGAACCTGGGTTTTCGTTCTGTCTTGTAAGAAGCAAATCCAGGCATACAGATGTGTGAAAAGGCAGAACACTGTTTTATTGGCAGAGCTGAAATAACAGCTTGTACAGTGTCTGATTCTACTAGCAGGTTACAGCTGTACAGGGGTTTTAAAGATCATGCCAGTTTAGTGTCTAGAGGATAGAGGACAGTACAGTATATTAACTCAGCGTCACCAAGCTCCTGCAAAATATCTTGTATCTTGTCCTGTGTGGAGTACCCTAAATAGAACTGTAATTGGGTTGCTGCCTCCTGAGCACCCCCTCATGGTTTGGGGTGGCTCTAAGGCTCCCTGCCTCAGTTTCCCTTTCTCCGGGCTTTTACAGCCTGGTTTGGCTGCTTCAGTGACTTGGTCCTCCAGCTAAGTCATTTAACAAAAGTCCACCCCTTCTGGGGTATACCAATCCCAACCAGACAAATTAAAACCCAAAGTCTTCATACCCGGCTCGAACTGGGCTCAGCCCTTCCATCCAGAGGTTTGTCTGTTTCACGCAGTCTTCATAAAGTCTAGCCCTTCCCATGTTCTTTTCAGTCTCTCCCCTACTGGGCTCCTTTGAAACGTTCCCTGCTTTTTTGCTGAGCAGCGACTCCCAGCAAGAAAGAGAGAGAGAGTACACCTCTAGGATCTCTTATCTTTCCCTAAGAGTCCTAGGAAGACCTGGGACCTTGCTACTTCTCACCACCTAGGAAGATAAGCTAATTGTGTCCCAGGTAAGGCTGGGCCTGTCTCCCATAAAGAGGCTAGCTACCCTGTGACAGTAACTATATAAATCTGCAGTCAATAGGCTGCAGGCAGCTTCTTCAGTGCATGAAAGTGAAATGAGCACAATGTGACAGTGTGACCTCTTCTTGGCCAAACTAAGGGTTTCTTCTCCAGCCCCCTGCTTTCCACCGTGTGGGCAGAAGTGTCCCCTCAATTCTCTTTTCTTCCTGGGCCTCCATGGCTCAACGCCAGCTCTGCCTCCTACTGCGAGCACCTCTTCTCTCTTGCTGCTCTCTCCACCCAGAACGGGACTCCATTCCCTGCTTTAAATCCCTCCTGAAATCCTCCCACAATCCCTCACTGGTCTTCTCATTTAACAACCTTTACAGATATTTTAAAATAATTGTAAACAAACCCAAACCACAAACTAGGAACAGAAATGATTGGTGCTGTACCTCCCGCTCCAAGCAACCTCACAACCTTATTCTGTGTGGTCTTGCCTTTTGCCATCTCCCACAAAGTCTGTGTTGTGGTCAGCATAGGCGGGGAAAAAGGACACGGCATGCTCGGGGGAGAGGGGGTGGGAAGAGGTGGGCCAAGGGTGGAGTAGGGGCAGGAAGAGGGGGGCAGGGGGGCTAGGGCCTTGGGGGAAGGGGTGGAGTGGGGGTCGGGCCTGTGGCAGAGTCAGGGGTCAAGCCCCCCCCAGCACTTTGGAAAGTCTGCGCCTGTGGTGGTCAGTGTATATTATAAGCTCTTTGGGGAAGGGATCGTGTCTTTACTTATTATCTACAGTGTCATGCACACTGTGCTTTAGCCAAACACAAGTTATTGGGCTCACTACAGGAGTAACTGGATGAAATTCTCTGGTCTATGCAACACAGGTCAGACTAAATCTACTGGTCCCTTCTGGCCTTAATATCTAGGGCCCTGCAAGCCCTGCTTACTTGGCGTGGTGTGTTGTCCTCTCGTGGCAGCTAGGCCACCTAGAGAATGATGAGTCTGCTACAGTCTTGGCTAACAGCATGTCTTTTAGCACATGCATTTAGCTCCAGAGGTCCCAGATTTGATCCCTGCTACTGACGCCCGTGTGTGGGTCGGCGTTACAAATGGTGGCCCATATGGAGATTACAAGCAGTTCAACTGGGAAGTCTCTGAAGTTCAGGATGCACTTCCCTGCCCCGGGGGGAGTATGTGACCCCCTGCTTGCTGGGAGTGGCGCTCTGTTCCACACTGCCGCCAGTTAGCCCACCCCAGAGTGGGGGCTAACTCCTCTGGATTGCAGAGTTCTAAACACTTGCTTGCATGGGCGTGTTAGAAGCTGGGGCCAGCACTCTGTTGGTCCAGTAAATTCATCCAGCTACGGAAAAAGGAGGCAGAACAATTCTAATTTGGGATCATCCCAAGCTGCACAACCCATCTGAAGACTGGAGTTGTTTTAACCAGATGTCAGCAGCCCTGGGCTCTGGTTCATTGAGAAGACCACTCTGCCTCTTCTCAGACAACCCCTTAAAGTCTCTTCGCTGCCACCCTTCTCTTGCAAGCACTTTCCCAAACAAGGGGGTTAGTTACTCACACTGCCTTCGCTGCAGGCCCACCCCCATCAGCTCTGGGCACAGCAACAGCCTCTGCCCTGGCTCCAGGGAAGCCACCAAGCACCTCCAAGGCTCCCTGGTCAAAGCCCCAGCAGGCTTGCAGCAGCAGCAGCAGCTTCTGGTATGGACAAAGCTCCACACAAGCAATCTCAGCTCCTCTCCAAAATGGAGCCCACAGCATACTCTCCCCAGGAGAGGAACTCTCTCTCTCTCTTCCCCAAGGCATTCTGGGAGTTGTAGTCTCCAAGGCTGGATTGCAATGCTCAGGATCTACCCAACTGGAACACTTCCAATTAAGTTCAGAGGCCCCAGCACAGTAAAGGGAGCCTACAGCACTGTACACAAACATAGACTAATAATAACCATGGAAGCTGAAAGTGGGTGGATTGTGTGGTTCACTGTCTCTTAGACAAGTGACAGTCCCAGGACAGGGAGTAGCTTCCCAGCACACCTGCCAGTAGCCGTCAGGGCAGTGGAAGCCTAGATAGCACAACTCAGAACAGAAGGTCTTGCACTTTGTTCACTTTGGCACACGTAAACCTAATCTGCATAAGCAGCACAAATAAGCCATGGGACCTCAGCAAAGACTAACCGTTTTCTTAGCACCCCTCTATGATTGTTGACTCCTGTAATGCAAACACAGTCCATTCTGTTCAGAGAAGCAGGCCTGAATCACCGTTGCTGTCTAAACAATAACAAGCAAGTGCACCTAACCAGTGCTGAGACATCTCCAGCCACACCCACATGTGTTTGAGAGCAGGTGTGTTTGTAATAGGGAGGACAATGGGTGTCAGTCAGCCTTCTCTCAACAAGCAGCCGAAAACCAATCCCAAGCCCTCAGCAGTCCAAGGATCCCAACATGCTTTGCAGAGAAGCTGGCCAAGATCAAAGACTTTCTGCAACTTTCGCCAGGTGGATGGATGCTGACTCTGCTGAGATCAAGGTGGAGGTTGTGAAATTCTAGGTGTGCTGTAGCAGGTGTGTGTGCAGAGCTGCCTGCCGAGGCAGGAGAGGAACTGGAGTAAGGGAGAGCATGCTCAGAGAGCTGTCAGCAGTCTGTGCCTTCAGGCCTCTGCTGCAAAAGGGCTCGCCTAGGCCACATGTGCACGGAATGTTCCAAATTGCTCATAATTAGAAGAGAATCTGAACAGCAGTTTGCTGCTAAATCCCAGGATCTATCTGTGGTAAACTTAACTTCCTGTCTACGGAGCCTTGTAAACACATTTATGGCACATCATTGATTACATCCCCTTATGCACATTAATGGTCCTATTGAACTCAGTGAGATTACTCAGTGTGGATAACTGTTTGCAGGATTGGGGCCTAAACATGCAGATAAAACAGACAGGGCTGACTATGCAAAAATGTTTGCAATGTGTCCTAATAGCTACAAAAGAAAATAAGTAAAATGAGGCGAATAATTCATCAGATTATTTCATCTAATTTTCTCATTGTGGTTTATCCTCAGGTTGGAATTTTCTCAAAGACACTTATCTAAACTATTAGCTGACTAAATTCTGCAGATCATTCTTACTCCTAAGTGTGTTCCTGAGCTGTTTGAGGACAGGACATATTTGCTTGGACACATCGGTTACATGCATGGTTCTGTCCCAATCAGAAGAGTGTACCTCTTTGGAGTCCGGTTCACAATGTGCACACATGTGATTATAATCTAAAAATTCACTTTCTGAGAATATTTGGCAATATTTGCCATGGCTCCTGAGAACATTCCTGCTGCTAAACTGGTGGCCAATTCAGTCGCTGGTATATTCCTGGAAAGCGAACAGTCAAAGCAAAGGTGTTTAGAAACCTCTAATATTTGTGGGAATGTTTTAATTCATATGCCCACTAATAAATAACCAGATCTGAAGGACGCCCTAGGGTAAAACAAAGCCATAAAGGAGTTTGTGTGGTGTGGGTTTTCTGACAGTTCCTCTGATTCTAGTCAATAGACAGTTGTAATTTTCATGTAACTTCAGCGGGCTCTGAAGAAGACAGCCAGAGTTCTTGCTGCTTTTGAACATTCTCCCTTACTCTATGGCATTGTCTACACTAAGGAAACTACTATCTGAGATCACCCCGGTGCAGGCCCTACGGGATGGCAGCAATGGTGAAAGCGCTGGTATAGACAGAGCTCGGGGTGGAATCCCAGCTCCACAGAAGTCAATGACAAGGGCAAAACCCCACGGGGCCGGGATGTCACTTCAAGAATTTAACCCTGTCATTGGGGCTTGATGGCTTAGTTGAAAAAATATTAAGGCCGCCCATGTTGGAGCAGCCCCGAGAGTTTATGAATTGTGGCCAGAACCAGTGTGTTTCATTCCTGCAATTTCCTTCTGTCCTTGATGTCAAGGCAACGGCTTGTTGTGGGGGTGTGCATGGAGGTGGATTTTGCTGGGTGTTTTAAAGAATCATTTACAGGAATCCTTCCTCAGGCAGTCTCCCAGCCGCAATCCCTTTCTGCTCCTGCCCCAGGGGAGGCCAGCTGGCAAGACTACTCAGAAAGGTGATTCCCCTCCTTCCCCCCCCCTTGTATAACTTGTACTTTAATATTCCCCCCCCCCTCTCTCCCGTCCCCCCCCCTCCCCCCCCGCTCCCAACAAAAAATCTTTGTGACGAGTCTATTGCCCAGCCGCCTGCTGCATTCACGGTCTTCCTCTTCAGCTAGTTTGGGTGAACAAAAAAGAGTCACAGGCCTCAGTCACCCCCTCTGCCCCTGACCAAAGCACTTTGTCTGCAGTGCTGTGTAATACTTGCCCTCTACTCTGGGGCCCTGCAGAGGCCAAAGACAGCAGAAGGACATCCGAATCTACAGTCCTAAGCTTTCTGCCTTCCGTGCCCACCTCCACAGGAGACTGAGGAGGTGCACACTGGTAGGTCCATTGGCTACATCCTCACTCTACTCCCACCCTTCTTGTAGGCTCCCCAAATTTTGCCTGCCGCCATGTGCACTCATGCTGTGAGCAGTGCAGCTGTCCTGATCTGTCGAATATGAGACAATGGCTGTGAAAATCTATTGCCCTGGATTTAGAAAGTGATTCTGGATGAGAGGTGCTTCCTGTCCGCAGCTGGGGAACAGGAAGCACCGGCACTGATTGGGCAAGTCTACACTACAAAATTAAGTTGACTTAAGTTATGTCACCATACAAGCCACGTCCACACTGCGCTCCTTGTGTCAGCGGTGCACATCCTCACCAGGAGTGCTTGCACCGATTTAACAGCCAGTGTGGAGCATTGTGGGACAGTGTCTGAAAAGCAGCAATGGTCGAGGTGAGCAGCGCAGTGTCTACACTGACAGTGCGTCGACCTAACTACATCGACCTAGCACTACGCCTCTCACGGAGGTGGAGTTATTAAGTCGGTGTAGTGGGTGAGTTACAGGGGTGGGAGCTACATTTTAGTGTAGACGCTTCCAGAGTTAGGTAAACGTAAGATGCCTTATGTCGATCTAACTCTGTAGTGTAAACCAGGCCTGAGACAAAGAAGTCACATGGGTGGAACATGCACAAATGCACTTTGACTTCTAATAAAAATTGTGTGTGTGTCTGTGATCTGAAACCCAATAGCTGAGGGTATCATACGGTGAGTGTCAGCAACTCAGTGTGGAAGCCTGCATGGGTCTAACTCCCATACATTAGTCATGATGACCCTTGCAGTCTGTGGTCATTTTCACATTGTTGACTTTGCTCTTGGAGTGCAGGATCTACCGGTAACACTGCAGAATGCTGCTGTGCAGCAGAGACTTTTGGGACAGAGGTGTGCTTCCCCCATCAGAGAGAAGGTGGATTATCCCTGACTGCATGGGGAGAGCTGGTATGATCCAGTAGTCAATGTCCATAGAGGGTATTATCCTGCAAGATGTTGAACACTTACTTCTGTGTGGTGCTGAGCACCTCAACTCCCACTGACTTCAGTGGGAAGTAAGGGTACTTAGCACAAGAGAGTTCACAGTTAAGAGCTGATGTAAAGAGCAGCCAGAGGAAGTCATCTGCAGTGCACAGCATCGAGTCATCAGGAGCAGGGATTGAACCTTTGACCTCTTGATCCTAAAGCATGAGCCTCTACAGTCTTCAGCAGAAAGACCCAGCGCTGTTAGCCAAGGCTGTAGCCACCCCTTAGAGGGGGACAGAGCACTGAGTGGGTACCGGTTATATCAACATCTATTGGTCCTGAAAACCCCCAGGAACTCTGCTGCATGTTCTTGACTGTCCCTACTGGCACCTCATCTATTAACTAACAAGGTACATAGATGCGCAGAGCAAGCACTCTAACATTCAGCACATTGCAGGATTGAACCTAGACTGCCTGGTAAGTGTATCATTGTTAAGTGTTTTTATTTGTTATTGAATAGGGCACTAACAAATAATAAACCAAATGACACTACAATCATAAACAGTGAGGCTATAATGTTTGCGTCCAGAGTATGTTATAAAAAAGCCTCCATCAGGGCAGCCCTGCGGTGAGCAATTGCTGTGAGCCTAGTAGTATCTCCGGATCTACGCAGGATTAGATGCATCACGGCTGTGACTCTTAGTCACATGCACAGGATTAAACTGGTCACCCCTGCCCCTGCCATTCCATGTTTCAGGCCTCCTCTGCCTCCCACTTCCTCTCCTCTGCTAGCTCCACTCTGCTCAAGGCTTTCCATCCTTCCCAACCAGGTTTCCCTCTGCCCCCATCCACCTCCATATTTAAGGAGTGCCACTCCGTAACTGGGCAACACGATGCCTTCTCTCCCCTGGGATTAAACACCTACTGCACCAGCACATGCTCTGGCCCAGGCTGCGAACGAGTGACCAGCCAACAGTAGGAACCAACCTAACACTAGGAACCAAACCCAGGTTTTCCTGCTTGGCAGCAAAGTGTGCTACAACTAGGTCTCATGTAGGTTGATTGGGAGGTAATCAAAGAGTCACAGCAAGGGCTGCAGCTCACGCAACACAATTCTGTCGCTTTCTCTTTTCGACTCACATTTGGGGTGTGTTGGGATTATGTGAAAACAACATGCCTTGGAGAGTGTTATGTAAGGGATAACGCGCAACAGGGTGTGTGGTGGTTGTGAGATGTAACTACATGTCCCTGGTCTATAGTGATGGCACATGGCCAAAGCCTCTAGTGCCTGAAACCTGCTGTTATCCTGTGGCAATTGCTCTACCTCCTGTGAGTTATTCCACAAAGGAAAATAGCTTTCTTGTTTTAAACTAGAGTAAAGTAATATGGGCAACTGAAAACTATTTTAAAATACCCAATGGGCCAAATCAAGCCCTGGTGTAAGTGGGGTAACTCTGCAGCCCTCCCTGGAGTTACCCCAGGGCTGGATCTAGGCTTATATGTTTTGGATTTTTATTTTGTATACCCAGTTGTGTACAGAGCGTAAGTGAAAGGCCAATGGATTGCACTGCATTGCAGCATCGGCTCCATGCATGAAATAAAGGCAGCAGGCCTGATTGGTCCAGAATGGAATGAAGAGCATGCGGGGTGTTAGCATGGTTAGTTCTCCCTGGGGGTACTTAGTGGGGGTGTGTGTCTCATTCTGACCTTTCTGGGACTTCCCTATGTCCCTCCCACTTTCTCCATATCTCTCCCCCTTGCTTGCCCTGCAAAATAGTTCTAGGAAGTGCAGGAGACTCTAGGGTGTAGCCTGGAAAATGAATGGCCAATTTATGTTTCAGGCTCATTTCTTTGCTAATCTGCTGCTCTACATTTCCCCTGTTTCAACTGGCTCTAGGATTCTCCCTTGCTGCCTGTCCTGACTTGGGGCTTGCTGCTGTCAGTCATTGCTCATGTAAATGAGCCCTTTAACAAGCAGTCCTCATTAGCACAGTTCTACTGACTTCCCTAGGATCTATTGCCTGGGGAAGAGCTTGCAAGATCAGGTCTCTGTTGTTTAGTGTGGCTGCGCATTGACATTGGCTTCTGTGGCTGACCCCCCAAAAAGCTGTGATTTTCCTGTGAATGAAGTGACTCTAGTGTTTAGTTTATTGTAGGCACTTTTGCAATGAAAGACATGAATACGTTATTCGCCTGCTAATGAAAGCACATGGTTTTTATACGGTATAACTTAAGGTGGAGCATGTATCTTTCATCAGGAAGCATTGACCTGATGTTTCCAGTGAGAAAAAAAATCAATAATCCACTCCCACATTTTCCCTCCTCGTCCTGCTCCCTGCAGCACCTTCTTCGGCAGCCCTTAGCAGATTTGGAATTCTATCTACAGCTTCAAAACGAGCTGCTGGGATATTTGTGCCCCTAGAAATTAGAGACATTGACAAGAACGGTAAGGCTACACATGTGACCTATTTTAACAGGTGTAATAAAAACAGCTTGTCTTTAACTGGGTGAAACCCTAACTCCTAATTATCCCAGTTTCACAAGAGAATCTAACCTCATTGCATATTGGAGCTGTTCAACACAAGGCCCATAGCACAGGATGTATTCCATAAAGGGGCATTTCCTGCAATCCACAGACTTCTCCCGACTTAGGACTGCAAACTCTTTGGGGCAAGGACCCTGGCTGCTATTATGCTTGAAAGTGCCTGCTGCAGTGAAGGTGCTGCTAGAAACAAAGTGCCAACCACCAGCCAGAACTGTCTGTTCCGTGCCCAGCAGGATTACTAGCATCTGTAACCCCTTTGCTCTGGGTGGAAGAAAGCTGAGACTTTCCAGTGTTGAACAACATAAGGATAAAACCTAACGTGGAATTATTCCTCTGCTCTAGTCCGCAGCCATATCATACTTCAGGGTGAGATCTCACTCCATTTCAAGGTTGTAACCAGTTAGAACCTGGCCAAGACGCAAGCATTATTAACCTCCAATGAAAAGTGCCAGGGCATCTTTAATGACCACAAGGGGTCAGTCCGTCAGTGTCACGTCTCTTCTGAAATATGGCACTCTCAGCTGCACAGCACCATTGGCACCAAGTGGGGGCACTCGTTCAGTAATGACTCAGAGGAACGAATGCCACCTATTGAATTACCAGCTTCATTGCTTGTACCACCCAGGTCTTCCTTGGCGATTTCCCATCTAAGGAATGACCAGGGTCTGCTGCTGCTGAGCTTGGGGTATGATGAGCTCTCAGCATAGATTGGGGGGGAGGCTGCCAGGACCGTTATCACACACACAGAGCTGAGCAGTCAACACTTCTGTCCTGAACAGTTCATGGTTTTCTTGAATTTATTTCATATTTGAAATCATTCACCCAGTGAGGTCAGTGCTAACTCTTGGCCTGTGGGTTGCTCACCAGAAGTTCTTGGCGAAGGCCTGAACTGTAGCTTTCCCGCTAGGTGTGCTCAGTTATATACCCAGAGGCCCAGCCCTGCCTTGGAGGTGGTGTGGAGCTGCACAAACCTTCCAGAGCTTTCAGACGCTCAGGACAACAGCACCTAGGGTGACCAGATGTCCTGATTTTATAGAGACAGTCCCAATTTTGGGGTCTTTTTCTTATATAGGCTCCTATTACCCCCCCACCCCGTCCCGATTTTTCACATTTGCTGTCTGGTCACCCTAATGGCACCTGTTGGCCTCTCCCTTAGGATAGTGCTGCACTAAGGTTGCCATCTTTCTAATGGCTGGTAACCAGACCCCTGAGGCCCTGCCCCCTGCCCTACCTCTTCTCCCCAAGGCCCTTCCCCCTGCTCCGCCTCTTCCCCCAAGATCTCGTCTCTGCTCCACCTCTTCCCACTCAGATTTAAAAAAACAGACATCAGGGCTTGTCAAATGGCACCTGGGCATATAAGCCGAAACCTGGACTGTCTGGACACCCTAGTGGTGCCACACATCCTCTCTCTGTGCAAAGCCAATGCACAGGGGAGGGGCTGTTGGCCTACCCTGCGCACGTCCCCTTTGGTGTGTCTTGCGCTCTCAGAGGCACTAATTGTCCTGTTTTTCAGAGGCACCCGTCTCTGTCAGGCTGTCAGAACACACCGTCGCTGCACTTGGGAGATGTCCGAGACCATGCCCAGCTGCTATGGGAGGCATGCACAGGCTAGAATGCTCACATCCACTCCCTCTTAGGCACCAATGCAGGGCCAGGTACAATCTGGTTCGAAGCCACTTGCACAAGGTCACATAGCAGAGTGCATGGGGTAAACTGGCTGAATGGCCACTGTGGCCACCAGGTCTGATTAGGAGGTGGGAGAAACTGAGATTTAAAAACAGAGGGGGGAGGAGCAAATCTCTCAGCCCCACTGTGGGTAACCAAAGCCAAATCCCATTCTGCACACGAGCGAGCTGCTGTTGATTGATCTAACCAGCCCCCCCCTCTCTGCAGGGACTCTGAGTCATGACAGGCTGTCGTGCTTCCTGCAGAAGAATTTGTGGGCCACTAGCGATGACTCAGCTCAACTGAGATCGCTGGGGTTACCAACCACCCGTGCTTTTCCCTGGAGTCTATTACCAGACCCTCAGTGGGGGGATCTGAACCGTCCGTGGTAGGGCCCTGGCTCGTGCTGGAACCCCAGGGGGGCAGCGGGAGAGTCTTCATCTTTCTCTCTCCATAGTCAGTGTCTGTGGGAAGTTCTGTCCAATGGGATAGAGAAGGGGAATCATCTCAGTATCCTAACTAATGCACCAGATGGGCATAAAGTAAATAGTGAAAACAGCAACTCACTTCCCTAGAGACTTGGGTACGCCTGAGAGGGAATTCACTGGGCAGCTCCTGTGGGATTTTTCTTCCCAAGCATTTTTTCCTAACAGTAAGTACTGTACATAGAAGTGCTGCCCTCTGCTGGGGGCAGGCCTGAACTGCGTAACTCTGCAGAATGGATTCCCATTTTTAATTTTATTCTTATTTTTATTTCATTGTGTTATGGTAGTGCCTTGGAGCCCTTGTTATGGGCCTGGACCTCATTGCTCCAGGTGCTGTACAAACACAGGCCAGAAAGGCAGGCCTTGCCCCAAAGAGCTAACACACCCTCTGGGTAGAGGTGGAGGCTGCGGAAGGAAAGGAACCCAGAGGCCACTTGATTAGAAATGAATCCGAGAAACCTTGCACTCCTCGTTTGCTCATAAAGGAAGCCCCCAGCTTTATTTCCTATGGCCTGTCTTTAGCATCTGGACGGGCTTTGTGATCAACAGCCCCAACTGAGGCTGTGACTCTCAGGGAACTAGCTAATATTGGTCACTATTACCACATATTGTGGTTCTGCTGGGCTTCCAGGGAATTACTGAGGTGTGTGTGTTCATACAGCTACCTGTGCTAAGTGGGCAGCCGATGTAGCAGTGAGAGAGTCCCAGTCTGCTTGGGCTATCCTATCCTGCACCAGAAGGAGGGCTTTGGGCAGTCCGTACCACTCCTCTCTCCACGGGTAAGGGTGAGACTGCGCCCTAAGCATGGTCTTGCCCAGTCCGTATTGGATGGGAGAAAACCCAGCTGGTGAAGGAAATGGTGCTAGCATCTCTGTAGGTGGTTCTTTTCCTGCTGAGTCAGTACTGAAGTAATGAAGGGGAGGTCTTTCAGAAGAGATGTAAAACTGAGGTCCTGGTGGCTAGGGGCACTTTAGGTCTCAGGGTACTTTTAACAGGAGTCAGAAGTTAACCCGCATGTCCTGGCCAAACTCCAGCATTGGTAATTACATTCTGCCTCCTTAAAATTTCCCCTGTAGTTTCTGTTGGTTTCTGTATCCTTCATTTCCTGTCCTAAACGGTTGTGTACTGTTCCCATGCACTGTTAAAGAGTTGTTGCCTTCCATCCCAGAGGTGGCTGCATTTCGGTGGGAGGGGCATGTGAAGTGGTCTATTCCTGTCACAGCATGCTGGCATGCTGCCGGATAACTGAATTCTGATGTGCGTGCATTGTTCCTAGTGTTACTGAACTAATGATGGCGTTGTTCTAAGGATCCAGGCACAACTGCAGGGCTGACCTGCTTCCACCAGGCCAGCAAAAAGCCCAAGGAAAATTTGCATTACATTTATATAACCAAATTTCATACAAAATTTACAGTGAACTCCACACAATGCAACCATCATTTCTCCCCAGATCCATTAATTATTCCTACACAAACACATCAGTTCCCTCACCTCTACCCTCCCTCAATTCTCCCCCTCCCCTCCCCTCCCCTCCCCTCTATTTTCCACCTTCCCTGCTGGTTGTCTCTTTGGCGGAGAGGGAAGGAATTGAAGGCAGGGAGGCAGCATGATTGGCTAGCAGAGAAGGAGGTGGGGGTAATGTGAGCAACCTGCCTCGCTCCCTTTGGCAGCTGGCCAAACATCAAAGTCTCTGCAGGGATGGCTGGGAAGCTAGAGAAGGGGCCTGGAAGCTGGTGGCACCGGGCAAAAGCCAGGCAGGGCTGCAGAAGTGTGGATGGATGGCTGCTTTCCTCAGACATCTACTGTATTGAATGACATAGACAGCACCTGGGTGTGTGTAGCGTTTCTGTCAAGAAAAATTGCTTCTGAGCTCGGAGAGAAAAGTTCCCCATGACGCTGGACTTAAGTGCTACCGTAGGGACCTACATCAAAGTTGCCCTTTGGGCTGAAAGGTGCTACGGAAACCTACGTTCCCATTGTGACTTCTGACAGCACTGGTGGGGGTGGCACTTGCAGAAGCCGTGCGCCACGGCAGCAGTGAGCCGGCCTCGCCATCCGCCGAATGGCTCTTCCATCCATGAACAGAATAGTGCAAATCCACTCACACGTGGAAATGGAGACGATGAAGGAACAACGTCCACAAAGCTCTGGGCAGTTGTGGGACATTTGTCTTTGAGATTCCCCACCCTCATCATGATAGGGATTCCTGCTCTAAGGGAGGGGAAAATCCCCAGGAGCCTTGACAATCTGCCCCGGTGGGGAGGGGGAATCCTTCCTGCCTCCTAATCTGGTGACCATAGGTGTGCGCACGGGGTGTGCCCAGGCACACCCTAATGCAGGGGTGGGCAAATGGCCCCACTCTCCTGGCGCAGCAAGCCGCCGGCCCCTCCCCCGCCTTCCCCCCTTCCCTGGAGCCATGCTCCAGGAATATTCAGGGCTGAGGGCTCTGCTCCACCAATATTTGGAGCTGGATCTGTCCCCCGCCCTGCCTGGAGCGGGCCCCGGCCCCCGCAGGTCTCCCACCCCTGCCTAGAAGAAAGCAGCGCGCACCTCTCCCGTGCCTGCTTGTGCTGCCGGTGTAGCACATTCCTATGCCAAGCGGCTCCCGGCAGCAACTGCTGTCTGCTGCCCAGGGCCGGCTCCAGGCACCAGCTTAACAAGCAGGTGCTTGGGGCGGCCACTCGGGAGAGGGGCGGCATGTCCAGGTATTCGGCGGCAATTCGGTGGAGGGTCCCTCACTCCCGCTCGGAGCGAAGGACCTCCCGCCAAATTGCTGCCGCAGATTGCGATCACGATCGCGGCTTTTTTTGTTTGTTTTGTTTTTTGGCTGCCTGGGGCGGCAAAAACCCTGGAGCCGGCGCTGCTGCTGCCCCAGGGTCCTAGTGCCCCCCATCCGCTAATGGCAGGGCAGGCTGCCCTTACCCTGCCCTTCCGCCCTAGCCCTGAGCCTCTCCAACGCCCCAAACCCCTCATCCCCAGCCCTCATCCCCCTGCACCCTAATCCTCTGCCCGAGCCCTGAGCCCCCCGATCCCCAGCCAGAGCCCTCATCCCCTTGCACCCTAATCCTCTGCCCCAGCCCTGAGCTCCCTCCTGCATCGTGAACCCCTCATCCTCAGCCCCAGCCAGAGCCCTCATCCCCCCCACACCCTAATCCTCTGCCCCAGCTCTGAGCCCCCTCCTGCATCATGAACCCCTCACCCTGCACCCCCTCCTATCCCCAAACTCCCTCCCAGAGCATGCACCCCCTTCCCCTTCCCACACCCCCCCTCCTGCCCCCAAACTCCCTCCCAGAGCCTGCACCCCAGACCCCCTCCCCCACCCAAACTCCCTCCCAGAGCCTGCACCCTGCAACCCAATCCCCAGCCCAGGACCTGCACCCCAGACCTCCTCCCCCCACCCAAACTCCCTCCCAGAGCCTTAGGCAGGTGGGGGGTGGAGTTGGGGGGGCGGGTTCTGGGCACAACCAACATTTCTACAAACCTGTCACCCATGCACGGGGCAGCGTGTCTGGCTCTGTGTGGAGCAAAACATGCTGCTAGGAGCCTCATGGTAAGAGGTCTGGGGCGGGGGGGGGGGGGTTGGATAAGGGGTGGGATCCCGGGGGGGGGTGGTTAGGGGTGGGGGGGTCTCTGGAGGGGGCAGTCAGGGAGCAGGGGGGTTTGGATGGGGCATGGGAGTCCTGGGGTCTGTCAGGGAGCAGGGGGTGGATAGGGGTCAGGGCAGTCAGGGGACAGGGAGCAAGGAGGGTCCTGGGGGGGCAGTTAGGGTCGGGGGGTCTCTGGAGGGGGTGGTCACGGGACAAGGAGCTGGGGGGGTTTGGATGAGTCGGGAGTTCGGGGGGGGCTGTCAGGAGGCAGGGGTGTGGAGAGGGGTTGGGGCAGGCAGGGAGCGGGGGGGGTGTATGGGTCGGGAGTTCTGGGGGTCCTGTCGGGGGTGGGGAGTGCTTGGATAGGCGTGGGAGTCCCGGGGACCTGTCTGGAGGCGGGGATGTGGATAAGGGTCGGGGCAGTCAGGGGACAGGTAGGGGGTAAGGTCCTAGGGGGGCAGTCAGGGGACAAGGAGCAGGGAGGCTTAGAAAGGGGGTGGGGTCCTGGGGGGCAGTTAGGGGCAGGGGTCCCAGGAGGGGGTAGTCAGGGGACAAGGACATGGGGGGGTTGGGGGTTCAGAAGGGGGCAGTCAGGGGGCGGGAAGTAGGAGGGAGTGGATGGGGGCAGAGTGGGGGTGGGGGCGGGGCTAGGGCTAGGGCGGGACTCCCTGGGTGCACACCCTAATGAAATGTGCTGCGCACCCCTATGCTGGTGACCAGTTTAATCCTGTGCATGTGACTAAGAGTCACAGCTGTGATGCATCTAATCCTGCGTAGATCCGGAAATACTACTAGGCTCACTGCAATTGCTCACCACCTTATGTCAGGTCTTTGGTTGCAACTCTGGGCCCCATGTCCCTGCACCCTCTGGTCTCAGGGCTTTCAGTCACCTTTATCCCCTTCTCGGGGCCTCACGCCCTCTTCCCCCATGGCTGGTAAGGACCCCAGGCCCTCTCCCTCCACCAGGCTCCAGGCCAGGGACTCTACAGCCAGCAGCCACGGTCTGCTCTGTGAGACACCTTGCTGCTACCTGCCTGGACTGCTTCCTACCACAGCCTTTTTTTCAGGCCTTCCCCCCACAGTTTTTCTACGTTCACCCTACCTTCAGGGCCAGGACATGACGCCCTTCCCCCCCGGTGTCCCCCAACACAATCCCAAATGGAAAGTACAAACTGTCCCCCTCTGCTGCCCTCCTTAGACCTGAACTTCCATCCTCTGAGGTGGGCCTCGCTCGGTTCCTCAGTGGAGCCCCCTCCCCCCCGGCTCTCTCTCATTGGAAGTCCAGATCCTGCCCTTTTATCAAGGCTCCTCACCACCTGAGCTTGCTCCAGCCCAGGAGCAGCTCCGTGTCTCTCCTGGCCTTCTCCCAGACTCCTCTACCCAGGTGAGGATCCCAGGGCCAACTCTGGCCTGGGCTTCCTCCCTCACACTTCACCCTCTAGTACCAAGAGCAGAGTCCTTCCCTCTCCCTGCCACTTCCTTCTGTGCCAGACTCCTATAGCACCACCTCTCTCCTCCTCCACCAGGCCTGGGTGTAACCAGGGGGTTTAATTGGCCTCTGAGGCCTCCCTTAATCTTTCCCCACCTGTGTGATCATCGCAGCCCCTTTCTAGGATTACCGCCTGACATTTCTCACGAGGACTGTAGTAACGAGACTCACGCTCTAGCCGAAGGGCCATTCACCTACATGTCAGCTGGACGTCAAAGGGGGTGGGGGCCAGTCTCACCCTGTCAGGCAGAACTGGTGCCTCTGATAGACGCACCCTGTGTCACATTTCCTATGTCCAGGCCAGTGCCACAGTCCTCGTGACAAAGGGGCTTGCTGGGTCACCACGGTGTGCCTGCAATTACCTTAGTGTGCTCTTTTAGGACCAGATGGATGGGGGGACCAGCCCTTCCTTTTTGCGAAGGCAGATTTCTGTGTCTGCAGCAGCCCATACTCTGCCTGTGATGAGCACCTGAACCTGCTCAGTATCATGGCGGTGGGTGGAGAACAACTGCAGTGTGGCCTGCTTTTTGTGCGCTAACCACAGCCCCAAGAATAGTCAGACCTCTTCCTCCCCCCCCCCCCCCCCCCCCCCCCCCCCCCCCCGGCCCCCAAGAGAGCTCAGAGGCACCGGTGAGTCTGATTCGAGGCACAGATGTATTCACAGACTAGGTGCCTCTGCTTTTCATGCAGGGCGTGATCCTCCTCTTACACAGTGGGTATGTCTGCGCTTGGAGATGCGGCGGGGGCGAGTCCCAGCTCATGAAGACATACTCACGCTAGTTCTCATGGAGCTAACGTGCTAAAAATGCTAGTGTTGCCACGGTAGCACAGGCAGCAGTGGTATGGGCTAGCAGCTGCTTCGAGTACAAACCTATCTGAACCCTGTGGGTAGTGCAGGGTTCCTCAGGCTCAGGTTCAGATGGAGGCCAATCTGTGTGTGTTGAGGCGTCAGGCAACAGTCAATTAGCGGTCTATCCCTCTGGCGGGCAGAGCAGGGAGCAAACTTTTAGCCTAAGCCTCCTGGCTAAGGCAGCCCACAAACACACAGTCTGGGCCCACAGTCTCCTGGCTGGCGCAAGCCACAAACAAAGCACAGACCTTTTGGCTTAGGGGTGATAGGCCGCCACCCCAGGGGTGGGGTTGGTGGCAGGAGGTAGGGTCCCAGCCCAGGGCCCTAATAGTGGCAGATGATTTCACCACTGGGTCAGTGGGGATCCCTCCAAAACATGCTGACTTGGGCTCTAGTAACAAAACCGGACTAAAGTCTGGTTTGCCTGGGCTACTTCCTACCACAGTCCAGGTTGAGGGTTCCGTAGTGCAAGAGTCCTCCATCTTCTTGGGGTACACTGCGGACGGCAGTCCCAGCAGCTCCTCTCCTCTGGGGGCAGGGCGCTGCAGAGTTCTGCAGCAGTGGAAACATCTGTCTTCTTCCCTAGCTCCCACTCAACTGAGTTGCGGGGCCCTCCCTTTATACTTCCTGCCCTGCCCCATATTCCCGGCATGGGGGGCAGGGCTGGCCCAGCTCCACCCACCAGGAGAGTGTAATGGTCCCTCGGGCTCAGGCTCGGAGGGAGGCCACTCTGCCTCACTACAGTACATACGCGGACAGATAGCCTGTACCGCCATCACTACTGTCTATGCAACCGCAACTACACCTACTATTTTTAGCACCCTAGTTCGATGTGAGCTAGCGTGAGTATGTCTACACAAGCTGGGAATCATACCCCTTGCTCCCAGTGTAGATGTAACCGGAGTAGATTAGGAAGAATCCACGTAAAATTGGGATAAGCGAGAGGACAACTAGGCCCCCAATTTGGCGGCTAAATCTTTAGAGCAATGTAGGACCAGCCAGGCTGGATCAGACCCGAGGGTCATTCACACCAGGAGCCTCTCTCCTACCATGCCCAGCATCAGAAGGTGCAAGAGCCCCACAGTAGCAGATGTGAGATAATCTGTGACCCACCCCAGCTGTGTCTCAACCTGGTCTCTGCTAGTTAGCGATTGACCTAAACCCTGCAGTGTGAGGTTTAATACCCCTTCCAGAATTTGTCATCATTAATTACAATAACTGGATATTCATGGTCTGCATATAAATATCCAGTCCCCTTTACAATCTTGTTTGACTGTCCCCTTGTTCTTGTGTTAGAGGACAGGGAGAACAGAAGTTCCTCATCTCCCTTGTCTAGTCCATTCATTATTTCATAGATTTTTATGATGATTTGTCCCTTTTCTAAGGTAACAATCCCAGCCTTTCCAATCTCTCTTCATGAGAGTTTTTCCAGGCCCCTGGTCATTCTCATCACCCTGCTCTGAACCCCTTTAGTTCTGCCCTGTCGTGTGAGAGATGGGGTGACCAGTGCTGCACGAAGCCACATCACTGATTGAAGGCATTTTCCATGTTATTTTTCATCCCATTCCTTATGCATCCTGATACCGTTAGCTGCTTTGATCGCAGCTGCACACTGAGCAGAAGTTTCATTGAACTGCCTCCAGTGATGCCCATGGCCCTTCCTCTGCAGACTCTACAGCTCCCAGCAGTGTCCAGAGCAAACCTTAACTGGGAAAGTGTGGGTTGAATTTGTCCTTAAAGAATGCCTCTTATTCCTAACTGATGGGCCTGTACTGGAGCGGTACCAGGTGAGCCATGTCCTGCATGAGCCATTTTTTCTGTGAGGCCCCAAACGGGAGAGGAGGCCTGGCAGTGGGTTCTTGGGTGAGGAAGAGTGAGAAGATGACGGGGGAGCTCTCCCCTGGTGAGCGTGGGGCACTGTGCAGGCTGGATTGTGTTTAGGTGAGAAGCCCTTTTTAGCACATCCTGAGACGGTTGCAGGAGAGGTGAGGCAGTAGAAGCTGAGTTTGGAGGAGTGCCTCACCCCTAATGCCAAGACGCTCCACTATGCCATGTGTAGGGAACTATGAAGAGAGCTCTCCCCTTCTCTATGGCTCGCTGGGAGGGCGTGGGACCCCAAACGTCCTTCTTTTGTAACATGGGATCACGGTATGGGAAAGGCTGAAAGCTGGGCATTGTGATGCTTCCCTATTCCACCATCATCTCCCCGTCCAGCTTGGGCGCTGCTCTATGCTTTCTGCTAGCAGCATGGACATCAACCAGAGCCACCTGTGTGCATCTGAGGGCAACGTTTCACTTCCCTTTGGAACTCAGGGGTGCAATCTGGGATTTTCTCCTTCCCTCCCCGGGTTTTGTATAAGCACCGCTCTCCTGCATGGGGCCCAATCCTGCTCCCTTTGAAGCCAATTACAAAACTCCCATTGACGTCAACAGAAGCAAGCCCATGGTTTCAGCATCTCTGTGGACAGGCAAACTAAGCAAATGTAGCCGTGGAATGTGTTTGAAAAATACTGATTTTATTAGACAGGTTGATGTACAGGACCAACAATTTTATCCAAATGCACATTATCATGAACACCTAATTGGGAATATATTACAGCATGTAATTCCTTATAATGTGTCTGTCCAGATTCCTGTTAAAAAAGAAGCACACAACAGTCGGTTTAGAGATGCTGGGTTTTTTTTAGCAAAATTAAAAGATCTTCAGGCTCCCTGTTTTCATTCCCGATGCATTTCCTGTAACTCAGAGAGACATCGCTCATGTCACGCTTCATATTTTGTTTCTAATCAAGTTCATTTTGTTTCATAAAACAGAGACAGTCAGATTGATGGTAGGAGCCTGCTGTGTCATCAGACTGTGCCAGATGAGATGGGCTTTGAACTACAGTCCTTCTTAGACTAACAATCATTTGCTGTGGCCATGCAAGTCATTTCAAGTGTCAAGGGGCTTGGGAAGAAAGGCCATCAGAAATGAGTCAGATTCCCAACAAGGTCTGTGGTAGCCAACCAGAGCTAAGAGTGGGCCCAGCTTGATGTGCAGTTAACAAACAAATTCACTTCTTAGGTCCACTGTTTCTTAAGGGTCACCTGATGTCAGGCCACAGGGGGGTTAAACTTGGAGCGCCAGGAGTGCTTTTAAGAAGAGAATCCTAGTATAAATTTTCAGATGGGAAGGTGATTATGATCAATGCATGAGCCTTTATGCTGGGCTTTTGAGCCAGTACTATGCTTTTGTCAGTCACATGTTAAAAGGTGAACTCATCTGATTACAGGAGATTTTCTTGAGTATATGCAGAGATCTTCATTGTCAATGAATGTTTACCCAACACGACGTCAATCAACAGGCCCAGTACCTGTAGACAACCATGCTTTACAACCTCCATCCTCCTCAATGCTGCCAACGTTCCTATATCGTGTTGGTAACACCAGCCACACCACAATCATCACCCACACCAACACCCAAAAGGAGAGCAGTAGCTTTATGACCAGCAGGATGCTAGTGAGCTAGAGGGAACTAGGAAGGAAGGACCTGGGTATAGTGAAAAGAGGATGACAAGAAACGGAGGAAAGAAAAGGTAGGAGAAAGACTGAAGAAAAGGGGAAGAGAACATGAACAGGAGAAAGACAAAAAGAAGATGATAGCACAGCAAAGAGAAACAGAAAGGCAAAGAACGAGCAGGAAGAATAAGGCACAGAGAATTAGAAAAGTTTAACAGACTTATTTGCTTATGGTGACAATAAAACATAACGTGATGGCAGAAGCAGTGGCAAAATTAGCACAGTTCTGACAGTGTTTCTTTTCCATTCGCTCCTAAGAAAACCATGCAAACTAGGTCAAGTGACAGAAGCAGCAGGTAAGCTTAATGGAGGACAATGAGAAGTGAGAAAGAGTGGGTGACCAAGACAAAGAAGGATGAGGAGGAGGAATGGGGTAACATAAAAGAAAGAGAGGAGAAGAAGAACAGAAGTGAATGGAGGAAGCAGCTCCAAGGCAGTCTCAGACCTCACTCAGTATTGACTCACCAGCATGTCACTTCTCTTTGTGCTATTTCGGATGCCAATTTCTCTGACGCCTCTTCTTGCCTTCATTAGCTGCCCCTGTTCCTTTCAGTGCTGTGTACAAAATCCCTCAGCATGTAACCTGCCCTCTTGCAGTACTCATCGATGTACTTGTTTCTTCTCCAGCACCCAGCCTTTGGGGACTCATTACCTATTGGATGTGTCCTCCAGGGTGACACATTTGGATCAAGTCAAGCACCCATGAAACAATGCCCACTAGAACTCACCTGGATTGCTTTACAAGACCGTTTCTTTTAAACTCAAGGTTTCGGCACCAAGGAAGCTGAATCCCAGACAAGTAGCCACAGCTCCATCTCTATTCACACATGTGGATCAGAGATGTGCTGCCTTTCAGACCCCATGCCATGCTCCCAACAGGCTCTGGTCAGCACCTTCCACTTTCTCATCTGCTCAAGTTTCTTCTTTAAAAAGCCAACATATGGCTTTCTTATTTCCTTTTGTCTTTCTATCTTTGCCTTGCTTTGCTTGGCATTTCATTGAATTCTTGACCCCGGGCAGATAAGGCCCACAGGTATGTTACAGTGAGTACTTCTACTCAGAAGGTTCTCTGAAGACCAGCCTCAGCTCTGGTCCATTTGACAGGGAGAATAATGAAGAAAGGCTATTTAGCAGGTCTCGTACACCATTCACCGTTCAGGGCAACATCCACCTTCTTCTTCAGTTAGTGCTTTGCTCAACCACCAGCCATGCTGGGTCACTGCAACCAAACAATGCCTGCTTAGTGAAGAGGGCTCCCATACTTCCCCTGTGCTTTAGTTGTCACCTACAATTAACTATGTCCACTGAGAGGCTGGCACTGGTTCCGATGGCATCATTTCCTGCAACTCACAATGTTGGGTGTTGGTGTGTTGGGGCAGGTGAACAACATGGGAACGCCAACAAATAAATATGACTGCTTGGCTCAGCCCAAATAAGATAGGGCCCAGACACCTTTGACTTCCTAATCTACAGCAAAAAGATTGGAAGAGAAAACAGGCAACAGCTGTGAAACGGAGGGTGTTCCTGTCTTCCTCCAAACCGCACAACAACGCAGGGATCTGACTCAGAGAAAACATGCAACACTGGCATAAACAAGGTCAAAATGCAAATCGATTAACCCTCTGAGCCCTACCAAGGTTTGTGCTTGACTTGCCAACAACTGCGTGACGCTAACAGCAAATGCATACACTAAGCTCCCTGCCTCTTCTCAGGCACAGGGACAGACCGATGCTTTCAAAGGCTTTCTTATGAACTTTCTTGAGTTACAGCCAGTGTCTCTCAAATGTAACTTAAGTGCCATTGCTCTTTCAGCTCCAGTCCATTTCTCCTTATGAGCCAGACTTCCAAATCCCACCTGGGACATGCATTTGGTGCTAACAATGCCATATGTTCCCAGAGATTGGACTGAATCTAGTCTAAACACAGACATGGGGTCTTTCTTTCCCTGCCCCTGGGGATAGGAGAGGGCTAATACCTGGGTGAATTCTAAAGATTCTGAGTTACAGCTCAACTGTCATCCAAATGGAGCTCACAAAGAACTGAACCTGATGGCCTACAAGTCTTGGAAAGAAAAAAAACAGATTATTATTTATTTATAGGCATTTCTGTGGTCCTTGTGCCTATATACAGCCACCAAAAGCTGACATTTACTCTGCTGGATCTCCTCTCTCCTCCCTCTCCGGTTCTCCAGGTCAAGGCGTTGGAGCCTTCCTCCAGGTTATCATTCCAGAGTCTGCGTTTCCTACTCCGTCTGCTTAGTGTATGCAAAGGTTGAACTTCTTGTTCCACACTCATGAACTTCAGTACCAGTGAAAAAGCAGCTAAAGCTTTAGTTCACCATTTGTTGCTTTTACTTACAGCTTAAACATTGCTTTCTATTTGAAATAACAAAGATAAAATGTCAGGAATTCACAGTTCTTTATTCTCTTTTCTATGCCCACCCCGCTTCCCCTGCCATTAATGTCAATGACTCAAAGTCCTCGTTGTACAGTAGCTCTTGCCAGTGTGGCACTCAAAGGGTTAATAAACCATGGCTTCTTGGACAGATAAGACATAAGCTCATTCACCAATAGGAATACATGAATGGTTATGTTAGTACATAGCATGTTATGGTTTCCTATAGCGGTTCCTTGGGGTTTCACCACAGCCAGTTGTGTCACAGGAGAGAACACTGGGCTTCTTCCCCAAGCCAATACTCCCCAAGAGATCAGGAAGCTCATGAGTAATGGCCCTTTCGATCTTCTCCAGGTAACATCCTCCCATGTAAGAGCACTGCTGAGCTAGCAGCTTGAAGCTGCTGATGGGATTGATGCCGAAGAAGTCCTTATAAGCCTCGCGGTTGGGGAGATCAAACTTGCTGACATTGGTCTTTGCCAGGATGGACTTGAAGATGTAGAACTTGTCAGGGTCTTCCACAATGTCCTTGAATACCAGCTCCCCATCACTGAAGAAGGTCATTTTATCCTTGTAGGTTTGCAGATAGCGGTCGACCAGGAGGGCGTGGATGCGAACTCGGATGGCATGTTGGCGGATGAAGGCAATCTTATTCTCCAGCCTGTTTTCAATCACCTGGTTAAGGTCTTCCAGGAGCGAGATCTCTTCTTTAAGGAACAGATCCTTGTGGGTTTCAGGGTGATATTCTGGGGGCCAGAAGGAACTGACATAGACCCTGGGAGGTTCAGTGACATTGATCAGAGGAGCCAAGCTCCAGAACAAGGCGCCATAGACTCTCATAAGCTCCTGGGTGGCGAGACTGTCCGCTTTGTTCAAGATTATTCTTATCTGAGACTCCCGGCCCTTCAGCTGGCGAAACAGCATCTCCAGCTCCAGCCCCACATCCAGCTTTGTAGGGTCAAAGACGACAAAGATGAGGTCAGCTCTGTCGATGAACCACTGGCACACGTCATTAAATGGGTAACCTTTGGGAGAGGAGAGAAAAAAATCAAACAGAAATGTCCAGCTCCCCACATCTAACACAGGACCGATCCATTCAGTCACCAGCATAGATATGACACAAACCCACCATGTCTCAGACTCCTTCAGACTTAGACCTCATGCAGTGGGAAATCTCGTTTCTCAGCTACTAAAGCCATCGCAGAACATCTTGGCACCAATATCCACAATCAGTCTATATTCAGTTGGCACCAGTGCCTTAGCTGGCGTTCTCTGATAAAATCCTGGCCCCAGTAAAGTCAACGGGAGTTTTGCCATTGGGCCAGGATTTCCCCCTGGATTTAAGGTAGATATTGGGAGAGCGGAGGTGGGGATGCTGTGTAATTAATGCACTGATGAGCATATAGGTAAATAACAGATTTTAGTAGACAATTCAAACATTTTATTAATATGGTGGTACTGCCTTCTGCCTCTAGGCCCCCTCTGACACACACTCTGCTGCCTCCTAGTGGTTAGGGGTGTGTTTTGCTTCTTCTGGAATTAAATTCCTTCCAAGTCACTTCCAAACTTTTCTTTTCTCTGTAGCCTGCTGTTGATTATCTGTGCTCTGATTGTTTTCTAAGGCCATGTTTTGGCCACTCCAATGCTGCCTAATGTATCTAGTATATGGGTTGACAAACCCCAGCAGTGCTACCCCAGTTGTGAGATACGTTATCCTGGAAGTGCTAGTGTTCCAGCATTCCATCGTGTCCTGCTCTAGCACAGAGACTTTGTCAGGGGCCTGCATCAAAGAACATGATAGAAACATGATAGAAAATGATGGGCAAAGTGCAGCCCATAGGCTAAATACAGCCCAAAGGCCACAAACACCCCCATCTTGCTTAAGTCTCTGAACATTGCCCCTCCATATGAAAGAGGAAGCGTGCTGTATCTGCTCTATTTTATGAATATTGTGTGTGTCCCTGAGGCCCCTGCCAGGTGGCCATTACAAACACAGGCGGGCAAAATTTTGGTGTTTCTGCAATATAAAAATAAACACTCTGCAACACCCCCTCACTGGCCCTTTGTTGTGTGTGACCTAATGAATACAGCGCTCAACTGGGCCTCAGGAGATCTTGGTTCTCTTCCTGGATCAGCCACTGTCACTTTTTTTTTCCCATCTGTAAAACAGGAAAAATGCTACAGCGCTTTGAGATCTACTGATGAACAGCATTGTAGAAGAGCAAGGGACTGTTATTATCTCACATTTATAATGCTCCTTCTTTTCTGGTCTCTCTTACAATGAACAAAGCAGGTTACTACCTCGTTCCTGTTGCTTGCGGTTTTCAATGATGCCCGGTGTGTCTACAAAGGTGACCCGCTCTAAAAGCTTATGAGGCACCTCTATCCCGATCAGCTTCTCCAGGAAGTTCTGCCCAAACTTTTCGAGGGGCGAAAAGGAGCGTGCACTGTCAGCAGCCATCACGATGCCCTCGATGGTCTTCAGCTTTGGGCCGTGCATGATGACCGTGAACTCAGAGGTGGTGGGTTCGGCCCCTGTCCAGTAACAAGAGAAGCAGAGAAGGTGAGCTGTAAAGTCTAAGCTGTCCCACTGGAAATGAGTCAGACTCTGTGTCTGAGACTATCTGCGGAGGATACTGCTTACTCATGAATATACAGAGGCTGATCCAAAGCAACAGGTATGGTCAGAGAGCATCTTGCAATATCATGTACCTTATGCCTTGTAGAATGTCTTGAGGAAACGTAGGGCAAGTCTACACTACAAAATTAAGTCAACCTAAGTTAGTTCGATGTACAGCCACCACAGTAATTAAATTGCTTTGCATGTCCACACTACACTCCTTGTGTCAGTGGAGCGCGTCCTCACCAGGACTGTCAGTGTGGGGCATTGTGGGACGGCATCTGAAAGGCAGCAAGTGTCGATGTAAGTGACGTAGTGTCTACACTGACACTGCATCGACCTAACTACATCAACCTACAGGCTATGCCTCTCGCGGAGGTGGAGTTATTAAGTCGGTGTAGTGGGCAGATTACATTTTAGTGTAGACACTTACAGAGTTAGGTTGATATAGGCTGCCTTATGTCGACCTAACTCTGTAGTGCAGACCAGGTTGTAGCTATTCCATGGATGCACGAGTGCAGTTTTTTCCTGCAGTGGTTAATCTACACTGAGATATCACGAATGTGAAAAGCACTATAAAGGACCAACTCCTCCTCTGCTTTCTAGTGCCTTGATTCTCCCTATGCCCAGAGCTCAGTACAGTTTTTAATTCAGCAGTGCTATGCTCAGCTGTGTTCAGGGATAAAAGGGAGTGGGAGCTGAGAAGAGGGGATGGGAAATGTCACACCTGTTGTTAAAGTAAATTAATTGGCTCCATGCATGGTGGGGAAGGATAGAAGAAAAGGGCAAGTTCCCCTTGTTAGAGGATTGTTACTCTGCTGGCCTGGAAGGTGACCTACAGTGCGATGCCCTATCGGGTTGGAAGATCTCAGTCCTGAGCCTCTGGACTGCAGGAAGTGGGAATGCTGCGGAGGCAGATGCACAGCTTGATCCTGCGGGGTGAAGAGGGGAAGAGGAATCTCATCTGTCTCTCTCTGCACCAACTTCTCTGACTCTAAAAGGAGCAGGGTTGCAAGGATTCAAGCCCTCCCTGACCAGAGAGATGGCTGTCACCTAACAGCCTGGGGGGTTGGAATGAATAAAAAGAGAGGTTCAAAGAGCAGCTGGGGACAATGTTTACCAGCCAAGCTCTGGCTGGAATTGACTTGAGAAGTGAATGTATGAGTGACAGTGCCTGCTTGTACCCTTTGCACAGCACATTAAGCAGAAACAATGGGCAAGCCGGAGCGCACGTTACCTGTGTACAGCTGGTAGGGTGTGTCGTCCAGCCCTAGGAGGTAGTTTATCATGGTGGATTTGCCAACGCTCCATGGTCCCAAGAACAGCACCATTGGCTTGGACGTAATCTCCCCATCTGCAGAGAGGAAATAACAAAAGGAAGTGAACAAGCACTAGAATTTGAGCTCCCCGCTGTAACGAATGTCCCAGCTGAAGAGTGAGCAAGAGCCGCCCCATCCCACACCCTTAGCTAAATGTTCCGAGCTCAGGGAAATGTTCTAAAGTTCCTTCAGCCATTTGCAAGAGCAGGGCATAGCGACTGACTCGCGCGGGGCCAGGGTCACGGATACGCGGGTGCACACATGCTACTTATGCTGCTAGGGTTGTGCTTAGCCTTCAGAACCCCTGGTACTGGGACTGAGTATGTGGAACAAAACAGTCCGGTCTGTGACTGACCCAGGGGCCCAATGTTAGCTAAGTCTGTGCTGGTGCTAGACAGTCAGGAGACTCCCTCAGTCTGATCATTCATCTGTGAGATGGAAGAAATGATATGAACTTGATTGCTGCCCTCCTGACTATATCCAGAGTGGAACGAACCTCACCCTTTGGCTGCCTGATGATGTACAGCCCTACGGCTGGACCTCTGTCCACATGGTGCAGTGGGCGACCCCACCAAATATGCATTGCTTGTGGCGCACCAATAGGGTTAAAGTCCTGATCCAACTTCCACCGAAGCCAATGGAAAGATGCCCATTGACTACAGTAGGAACTGGGGCAGACCTCACTGAACAGTGGTTCTGTAGGAGCTTCACACCCGGATGACCACACATGTCCCAATGGTTATTGTGCTTTAGAATTCTATTAAGTGGAGATGGACAAATTAGGGGTAATTCCAGGATCTCCTAGTACCTCAAATTCAAAGCACTACCCAGCCGTAGGTATTTAACCAATTCCACCCCTCCTGGCCATCTTGGATTATTGCATAAAAGTCCCCTCAGGCTGACCCTACCCGAATTATGCAAGGTCTTGAAAGGAATGTTTTTCTACTCCGTTTTGAAGACGTATTTGCTTAGTGAATTTTGAGTTAGTTTTTGCAGGCATCTTTTTACAGGCAGCAATGCATTCCCCAAAATGTGCATGCCCCCGCAAAAACATGCCCTCGTGCATGCCAAGCAGGCCATTGTGACTGCAATTATTTCTTTTGTGGAAGCAAATTGGCAATTTGTGTGGACACGGGCAAGTTTTTGCACGTGGAACAGACGTGTGTGCATTTTTGCAGGTGCCCCTTTTACAGCTTCTTTTAGAACACAAATCAATTGGAGATTTTGCCATGATCCCCATGATATGCATGGGCAAGCCGAGAGGTGCAAGGCCAGACTCAGAGGCTGGGCAGGCTGACACAATGGGGCTGGCAGCCGGGGAACATTACATGCCCCAGCTGGTAGGGGCCAGTAGGAAACTCACCAAGGGCCTGATCTTGCACCATTACAATCAATGGGAGCTTTGCTGTGGACTTTCATGGGATCAGGGCATAAGGGCCTGATCCTGCAGCCCCTTACTCAAGTGAGAAGTACTTCAAGTGAGGCTACTCATGTAACTAGCCCTACTGAAGTCAATGGCAAGGATTACTGAGGTGAGGTTCTGCAGGATCAAACCTGGAGCCATCTGCTGAGAAGCATGGACAACTAACATCACCAAGGGGCCATAGGGAGTTGCTGTGTTCAGCACGTCCCAGGATTCAGGCCTGATCCACCTGGCACTTAGAAAGAGACAAGCAAAGGAGGACTGCAGAGGACGCTGCAGAGGCTGCTGCACAAAGAGCCCATGAAGAGACCCATGGAGAGTGACAACCACAGGACAACCACAGCGAGGGAAAGAGATGTGTGGGAGACATCTCCGCACCAGCGATCAGGCACACTGCCAGCGTAACCCACTCAGTGCAGTGCTCTGTCACCCTCCAGTGGTGGTTGGGCCACAGACATACAAAGGTTGATGAGCCTGCCACAGTCTGGTCCCTCATTGCTGTGTCTCGACTGCCAGAAGCTGGGACTGAACAACAGGAGATGGATCACTTGATGATTGCCCTGTGCTGTTCATTCCCTCTCAGGCATCTGGCACCGCCACTGTCAGAAAATGGAAGACTGGGCTAGATGGACCATTGGCCTGACCCAATATGGCTGTTCTTATGTTCTTATGTTAGCTGGGGCAGTAAAAGCTCATGTTTTGAGAGCTACCAATCCCAAGTTCAGTCGTGGCTCCTGATGAGCTGCTCAGGGGCGCAGTATAACACTAACATTTAAAGAATTGTTTCCATGTTCTAAAACTGAAACCATTGCATACGACGGGAAAAGGAGGGAATATGCTGAAAACAACCATGTATTTTATCGCATTTACTCTGCATAATAATTTATTATACCTATCGCTTTACACTGAGTAACTTAAATCCTATATCATACGCTGTATAATAAATGTCATTATAGAAACAAAGTAAAATGTATAATTGATACAAATATATAATACAGACAATACGTTCATATGGAAATAATATATTATTGTATCTACAAATAATGTATTATCCATATATAAAGCAAAACATATTGCCAGCAATATGGGTTATACTTTTGCACTAGGGTCTCAAAATGCTTTACAAATAAGAATGAATTAATCCCTGCAATCTCTCTGGCTCCGACTTAGGGTAGCACTTACACGTCTGCTTAAAATCGGTGGGGCTTACAGCTGGGCAGGAAGTGATTTTCCCATTCTAGGAAGATATTTGAGATTTAAAAAAAAATGGTTTGGATCAACTGAAACATTTTGCTTCAATTTCAACTATTTTTTAATTTTAAAAGTTGGGGTTTTGTTTTTTTACTATAATGAGCTCAAATTTTGAAACTAACATTTGTTTCAAACTGGGAAACCAGAATTTTTGGTTTCAAAAATGTCAAAATGCGACATTTTGACAATTTCAAAACTTGTTTTTCAACATTTCTTCGAGTCAAAAATTTTGGCCAAACTGACCCTTTCCTGTTTTGATTTTGATTAATCAACATTTTCAACAAGAAAACAGTTACCAAGAAATTCCTGACCAGCTTGAGTGGGATTTAAGCAGGTGCTTCAGTACTTTCCTGGGTAGGACCCTTGTGAGGTAGGGAAATATTCTTCTTCTAATGTTATAGATGGGGAAACTGAGGCACAGGGAGGGTAGGAGAATGGCACAAGGTTACCTAGAGACTCTGAAGCAGATTCAGGAAGGCAAGCCAGATCAACCAGCTCCCAACCCCTGGCCTTACCCCCACTCTGAGCTGAGAATTCCTATGGCTTCAGTCTGTACAAGACAGCTGAATATTGTATAAAATGGTGCCAATTGGATAATATTTCAAACATACTTTGCATGGGGAAATGGTGTTTGTTTGACAGAAATGGGGAGGGGGGTCTGGGAGGGCTTTGTGTGTGCTGCTAAGAGCCACAGGGATTTCTGCCATGGTGGGAGAGGCAACTTTACATCACACCCCCGCCGGGAGTCATGTTTTGTCTCTGGGCACCACCACTGAATTGCCTCAGAGAGACTTTCCCCCGATATTTCCTTTTTTGGTCCCATCCCCCTTTCCAGCTGCTCACCCCTTTCTGAACTCTAGAGGTGAAATCATGCCCCATTGAACTCAATGGGAGCTTTGCCCTTGACTTCAGTGGGGCCACGATTTCACCTAGGTGGCCTTCACCCCCTTTTGCACAACCTGTGAACTCAACATTGGTGCAACTTCGGGCACTTAGCCATGGAGCTCTGATTCCTAGCACCCCACGTGCAGCATTCACCGAGGACTGTGATGTTGAGTCTAGCGGCGTTCCTTGAAGTCAGATGGAAGGGATGCTGGTGAGCGAAATGAGGAGCTTCTTTCTCTCCCTCCAGCCCTGACGCTGAGCTCTCTGCCTGCACAGTGGTCCCAGCTCAGGGAGTGAGAGGTCAGAAATGGCATGTGGTCACCAATCACCAGGGGCAAGTTGTCAGTCCTCAGCGTTGTCCCTGTGCTTCCCTCTCCCCCTCTCTGCCCTCAAACCCTCACCTCTCCCTGCATGGGAGCTCAGGCAAGAGCTTTAATCTGGAGTGGAGCTTTTCTCTCCTGGGGTTGTCAACAAGGAAAGAAAACAGCTCTGGTGGCAGTGAACATAAGAACAACCATAATGAGTCAGACCAAAGGTCCATTGAGTCCAGTATCCTGTCATCTGACAGTGGTCAATGCCAAGTGCCCCAGAGGAATGAACAGAACAGGTAATCACCCAGTGATCCATCCCCTGTCTCCCATTCCCAGCTTCTGGCAAACAGAGGCTAGAGCAGTGGTCACCAACCCGTCGATCACAATCGATGGGTTGATCCTGGAGCCTCTGCCAGTCGATTGCGATCTCTGGGCCACTAAAAGTCCGGCGGTACAGCGGGGCTCAGACAGGTTGCCTGCATGCCCTGGCCCCACGCTGCTTCTGGAAGCGGCTGGCTGCTGGCACGTCTCCGCGGCCCCTGGGGGTGTGTGTGTGAGGTGTCTCCGCGCGCTGCCCCTGCCCCCAGCACCGTCCCCACAGCTCCCATTGGCCAGTTTCCGGCAATGGGAGCTGCGGGGGCAGTGTTTGTGGGCGTGGGCAGCACATGGAGACCAGCTGCCCCCCTTCTCCCCAAGGGCTGCAGAAACATGCCAGCAGCCAGGCGCTTCCGGGAACAGCATGGGGCCAGGCCAGGCAGGCAGCCAGCCTGAGCCCCACTGTGCTGCCGACCGGGAGCTGCCTGTAGTAAGCACCTCCCGGTCGGAGCCTGCACCTCGCCCTCCCTCCTGCACCCCAACCCCCTACCCCAGTCCGGAGCCACCTCCTGCACCCAAACTTCCTCCCAGACCCCTCACCTCCTCCTGCACCCCAATCCGCTGCACCAGCCCGGAGCCACCTCCTGCACCAAACTCCCTCCCAGAGCCCGCACCCCTCACCCCCTCCTCCAGTACTGGGTTTACAATGGCACCAGTGGCACCATGGAGCCAGGCCCATGCTCAGAAGGGGTCACGGCCTGCTCTGCTTGCACTGCGCCCCAAGATTTTGCCAGCCCACTGGCTCCCCCCTCCCATCACTTGCTCCTCTCGGCCTCCAGGCCCCACCCGCCATCTCCTCTCTGCCCCCTGGCCGGACCCCAGTGCACTTCCGGCTCCAGGCAGTCTCTACTTCCCACCACCTGTGGGGCCCCGCCTGTCTCCCTGGAGTTGAGCCGCCTGGGACTGGTGCAGAAGCCTGGCCAGTCTTGGCCAGCTGGGGCGGGGGACAGTATGGGGGGGGCTGGGCTGGGTCCCTCCAGGCAAGTGCGTTTTGAGGGAGCCCAACGGGGCAGGGTGTGGCCTGGCTGATTGCGCCACTCCCAAGGGGCTGGAGCAATTCCCCACCCCGGGACCAGCCCTGGCTGCACTGCCAGCTCAGCCCAGCAGACACAGTCACCTCCCAGCAGGGCTGGTGAGTGCGGCCGGAAGGCAGGATGTGGGGGAGTGGGTCTCTGAGAGGTCTGGGGGAGGGCGGTGCTGGGCTGTGAGGGGGCGGGGAAGATCTGTGTGTGTTGGGGCACTAGGGAGTGGGGGTTCTGTATGGGGTGCTGGGCAGTTGTTGTGGGACTGTGGGCAGGGGACACTGGGCAGGGGTGGTGTGCAGGACACTGCATTTGTGGGAGGTCTGGGGGGGCGATGGGCATAGTGGGTCTGGGGGGGCACTGGGCATCAGGATTTGGGGGGGGTATTGCAGAGGTGCTGACTTTCTGATTTCCCTGGGGGTGCTTGACCCTGCTCTGCCCCACCCCCACTCTATCCTTTCCCCCAAGGCCCCATCCCCACGCCACCTCTTCCTGCCCCCGCTCCACCCCTGCCCCACCTCTTCCTGCCCCATTCCGCACTCTCCCCCGAGTGCCCCCAGCCCTCGCTCCCCCTGCCCCCCCCCCGTGCCTTCTGCCCGCTGTTGAACAGCTGATCAGCGGTGGGCGGGAGGCGCTGGGGGCGAGGGGGAGGAGCTGATTGGCATGGCCGCTGGTGGGTGCTCAGCACACACAATTTTTTTCTTGTGGGTGCTTCAGCCCCAAAGCACCCATGGAGTCGGTGCCTATGGGGTGTTGGGGGGGGGGGGCTGTGTGGCGTGGTATGGGCCCGCCCCCAAGGGGAAGGGGTATGCTGGTAGCATGTAAATAGAGCCCTCGCACTGGGCTGGGCGGAGTGGGGCTGCCCCTGCCATGCCATGCCCCATTGCCCCGGTTGGCCCCTCGCTCTAGGGACTGACCTCCCTGCACCATGATCCATTGCCTCCATGGGGGCCCACAAATATGTTTGGCGCCAGGCCCACAAAAGGTTACTCTGGCCCTGCCTCCTGTACCCCAATCCCCTGCCAGAGCCCGCACCTGCACCCAAACTCCCTCCCAAAGCCCACACCCCTCCCCCCCTCCTGCACCCCAACACTCTGCCCCAGCCTGGAGCCCCCTCCTGCACCCAAAATCCCTCCCAGAGCCCACACCCCTCACCCCCTCCTGCAGCCCAATTCCCTGCACCAGCCCAGAGCCCCCTCCTGCACCAAACTCCCTCCCAGAGCCCACACCCCTCACCCTCTCCTGCACCCAACACTCTACCCCAGCCCGGAGCCCCCTCCTGCACCAAACTCCCTCCCAGAGCTTGCACTCGTGACTCCTGCACCCCAAACCCCTGCCCCAGGCTCAGCCCAGAGCCTCCTCCCACACTCCAAACCCCTCAGCCCCAGCCCAGAGCCTGCACCCCAACTGCCTGCCCCAGCCCAGTGAAAGTGAGTGAGAGTGGGGGAGAGCAAGCGACGGAGGGAGGGGGAATGGAGTGAGTGGGGAGGGGCCTCAAGGAAGGGGCAAGGTAGATCCTGGGTTGATCTTAAATTCAAAAAGCGATCTTGTGCATAAAAAGGTTGGAGACCACTGGTCTAGGGACACCATCCCTGCCCATCCTGGCTAATAGCCATTGATGGACCTATGTGACGGGGCAGCCCCGCCCCACACTAGACCCAGCGGAGCCAGACCAGTAGCTCTGGCGGCGGAAGTCCCGCCCCGTTCGTACTGGGCATGCTCCAAATGCTCCGGGAGTATAAAAAGAGGGAACTCAGCTCAGTCTGGGCTGACGGCCGCAGGGGAAGGACCTGACCGGGAAGTTCCTGCGGAGGACCAGCCAACACTCTTGAAGCTGCTGGAAACGGAGGCTTCTACAGGCCGGCACGAACCCCTACTGCGGGAGGAACCAGGGGAGGCGACGGACCCGGAGACCCACGGAGAACCTTGGGATTCGTGGGAGACCCCAAACCAGTAGGAAGCAACCCGGGGGGATGACGGACTGGTACCTTGCCCCCGGTGAGCCTCAGCGTGTTTCGGTAGGACCCCCCCGCTGAGCCAGTAGTAAGGTCCTACTGCCCTGTAACGAGGGCTTCTTCTGTGGACTCTGGCCACTAGGCCGGGCTGCCCCGTGACCGGGGGCAATTCTATGGACTCTGGCCACTAGGCCGGGCTGCCCCGCGACCGGGGGCAATTCTGTGGACTCTGGCCACTAGGCCAGGCTGCCCTGCGACCGGGGGCAATTCTGTGGACTCTGGCCACTAGGCCAGGCTGCCCTGCAACGAGGGGCGTAAACCCTCACAACCTATCCTCCATGAACTTACCTAGTTCTTTTTTTAACCCTGTTATAGCCTTGGCCTTCACAACATCCTCTGGCAAGGCGTTCCACAGGTTGACTGTGCGTTGTGTGAAAAAATACTTCCTTTTGCTTGTTTTAAACTTGCTGCCTATTAATTTCATTTGGTGACTGCTAGCTCTTGTGTTATCAGAAGGAGTAAATAAAACTTCCTTATTTACTTTCTCCACACCAGTCATGATTTTATAGACCTCTATCATATCCCCCCTTAGTCATCTCTTTTCCAAGCTGAAAAGTCCCAGTTTTATTAATCTCTCCTCATGTGGCAGCCATTCCATACATCTAATCATTTTTGTTGCCCATTTCTGAATCTGTTCCAATTCCAATATTTCTTTTTTGAGATGGGGCGACCACATCTGCACACAGTATTCAAGATGTGGGTGTACCATGGATTTATATAGAGGCAATGTGATATTTTCTGTTTTATTATCTATCCCTTTCGTAATGATTCCCAACGTTCTGTTTGCTTTTTTGACTGCTGCTGCACATTGAGTGGATGTTTTCAGAGAACTATCCACAATGACTCCAAGATTTCTTTCTTGAGTGGTAACAGCTAATTTAGACCCCATCACTTTGTATGTACAGTTTGGATTATGTTTTCCCAATGTGCATTACTTTGCATTTATCAACATTGAATTTCATCTGCCATTTTGTTGCCCAGTTGCCCAGTTTTGAGAGATCCCTTTGTAGCTCTTCGCAGTCTGCCTGGGACTTAACTATCTTGAGCAATTTTATATTGTCTGCAAATTTTGCCACCTCACTGTTTGCCCCTTTTTCCAGATCATTTATGAATATATTGAATAGGACTGGGTCCAGTACAGACCCACTATTTACCTCTCTCCTTCTGAAAACTGACCATTTATTCCTATAATTTGTTTCCTATTTTTTAACCAGTTACCAATCCATGAGAGGACCTTCCCTCTTATCCCATGACACCTTACTTTGCTTAAGAACCTTTGGTGAGGGGCCTTGTCAAAGGCTTTCTGAAAATCTAAGTACACTATATCCACTGGTTCCCACTTGTCCACATGCTTGTTAACCCCCTCAAAGAATTCTAGTAGATTGGGGAGGCATGATTTCCCTTTACAAAAACCATGTTGACTCTTCCCCAACAAATCGTGTTCATCTAGGCTTCTGACAATTTTGTTTCAACCAGTTTATCCGGTACTGAAGTCAGGCTTACCAGCCTGTAATTGCTGGGATCACCTCTGGAACCCTTTTTAAAAATTGGCATCACATTAGCTATCCTCCAGTCATTTGGTGACTGGTGTGTGGACAATGCACATGTGACAACGAGGAACCTTTAAACAGCAGATCTGAGGCTCCAGCACCAAGGGAGGGATCTTGTCCTTAACCCATTGCCACTGGGTTACAGGGAAACAACATTTCTCATGCCAAGGTGCCCAGCCAGGACACCTGTGGGAGTGCTCAGCTGGCGCTCCAGACCTGCTACTGCGCACCTGCAATTAGCACAGCAGGTGTACCCTGGGCCTTCCGTGGCACCGTGGGATTGCAGCTGGACAGACATTTTAGACTTGGTTTTCAGAAGTGCTGAGTACCTGCAGCTCCATCTGAAGGCACGGGCGCCACAGAACATCAGGCAGTAAAACTCTCCTGTTTCCCAGTCTTACCTTTCTGCACTCCCTTCTCCATCTCCTAGCTCAGCACCTTCCCCCCTGCCTCTCTCACTGATCTTTCCCTTTCCCCTTCCTTAGGGGATGTCTACACTGCCTCCCGGGGTGTGATTTGCAGTTCGTATAGACATTCCTGCACTCCAGCTAGCTCATTACAAAGAGCAGTGAGGACGCTGCAGCGCTGGCGTCCGCATTGGCTGTAGAACGTGCCGGGGGGTCAGGTGGGCTTGTGAAACCCATGCTGAAGCCTGCACGGCTGCCTTGTCACTGCTAGGTTTAGTGAGCTAGCTAGAGTACAGCTAGTGCGGGTACGTCTGGAGACACGAGGAAGTGAGAGAAACAGCCAGTGTCACTCAAATATTCGGTATCCTCTACTCAAGTAGCTGTGAATTCCTAGAAGACACCAGCCACACGTGGGGATTTTTACTCTTCACTAAACACAGCTGGTTAAACAAATCTTAGCAAACAAAGAACATTTTCAGTTTACAAGCCCCCCCAAGCTGGTTCTCTGCTGATCGCCATGTAGAGTTCAGGGCAACTCGTTTGGGGTCTGGCATTTCCTCCCTCTATTGCCATGTTTTTGTGCTGTGGGCCTACCAAAGCTAGAGGTTTTTCACAAGATGAACAGGCCACTAGAGCGTTGCTATTTTCTCTTCTCTTGCCAAGATTTAACATAGCTAAACCTAAAGAATACAACAGTGGGATTCAGAGCCTCTCCAGCTACAGGTTCGACGTCAGCGAGCAAGAGAAATGAACCCTATCCAGCCAGAAGCAGGAACAGCAGGGGAGCAGACAGACCAACGGGTGCTCATAAGCAAAAATTACCCCCTTTTCCCCAGCAGAGCAATAAGACTTTTCAATTCAACCGAAAACCCTTTTCAAAAGCGCAGCATCACCAATCAGGAGTCCTCTGGTGTTTCATTTAGTTCAGTGCTGTAAATGTGCGACCCTCCGGCTAATCTCTGTGTTGGCTTGTGCCATGGGAGCTTCAGCTCAAAGGCTTAGACATTGGAGTGTTATGGTTCCCAGTGGATAACAATTTATGGGAGGGGGCAGGGCCGGCTGGCCACAGATGACCTATATTGCATGCATTTGAGAGAGATCTTTTAGCCCTGGGCGACTGATTGGTGGACACTGAACTTTGGAGGCTGAGCCCTTGCCAACAAGAGGGATGTTGCATCTTATGAGAGAAAAGGTTCATTCCAGACTGAAGCGGCATTCATGAGCACTGCACAGTGCAGGCCCTGAGACCTGTTCACTGCCCTCACGTCACATCTCACCAGAGGGCAGGGCGGACCGAGGCTTAAAGGGACCAGCAGGTGCAGGGTGTGATGTATGTTGTTTTAGTAACTGTGGTGTTTGCATGGAGGAGGGGTGAATCGAGAGTGCTCATCTCCAGAACAGAAAGAGGGGGGTGACTGGAGTGAGAACTTTGCTGGAGAAGAGACAATGGGATTTTCTATGGTCATACCTTCTCATATGCAAAGGGGCAGCATTTCTCCCCCACCCTGTGGAGAGACCATAAGTGCTGCAGAAGCATCTCCCACAGCAGCATTCTATGCGATGTTCTAGGACGTGGGAAGGCGAGATCATACAAATGGAGGGGAACATGATTGTGTGATGGCAGCCAGATAGTCCCGCTCACTGCTTTCCTCACAGCCTCCTTAGCTTGGTGTCTTTCCTTACTTAAGAGATCCAGGTTAACAGTCAGGGTCTCAGGCCACGTCTCCCAGTCCAGCTGAGATATAAGTGTTTAAACACACAGGCCAAGTTCTAGGATCCCACCACATGCTCATCTGAGGTCAGAATTTGGCCCTTGGATTAGAGCCTTGAAATGGGAATTTTGAAGAAGGGGGCACATAAGAAGATAAGAATGGCTGTAGTGGGTCAGACCAATGGTTCATCTAGCCCAGTATCTTGTCTTCTGACAGTGGCCAGTGACTGAAACTTCAGGAGGAGTGTAGAGAACAGGGCAATTTTGAGTGATTGTCCATAGTTGTCTACTCCCAGCTTCTGGCAGTTGGAGGTTTAGGGACACCTAAGCATGGGGTTGCATCCCAGACCATCTGGGCTAATAGCCATTGATGGATCTATCCACCAATAACTTAGTTAATTCTTTTTTGAACCCAATTATACTCTTGGCCTTCACAACATCCCCTGCCAATGAGTTCCACAGGTTGACTGTGCGTTGTGTGAACAAATACTTCCTTTTGTTTGTTTTAAACCTGCTGCCTATTAAGTTAATCGGGTGACCTATAGTTCTTGTGTTATGTGAAGGGTAAATAACACTTCCCTATTCACTTTCTCCATACCTCTCATGATTTCATAGACCTCTATCATAACCTGCCCCCCCTCTTAGTCATCTCATTTCAAAATCGAACAGTCCAAGTCTTTTTAATCTCTCCTCGGATGGAGAGATGTTCCATCCCCCTAATCATTTTTGTTTCCCTTCTCTGTACTTTTTCCAATTCTCATATATATTTTTTGAGATAGGGTGACCAGAACTACACGCAGTATTCAAGGTGTGGGCATGCCATGGGTTTATATAGAGGCGTTATGATATTTTCTGTTTTATTATCTGTCCCTTTCCTAATGCTTGCTAACATTCTTAGCCGTTTATTCTTTATTTATTTATTTATTTATTTACTGCTGCTGCACATTGAGTGGACGTTTTCAGAGAACTATCTATGATGACTTCATTTGTGTGGAGTCAAGTTCACTATTTGTCACTAGCAGCTCCCTTCCACAGACAGAAACAAACACCCACAATAACCCACACCAAAGGTAACTCAGCTCTGTAGGTAGTTCATCCCTGGAGCTTGGGTGAGACCCAAATTCATGTCCTGTAAGTGTCTCCTCACCCACACAGATCACGTGGCAAGAGTCTGGCCATCTCCAGGGTAACCTCTCCACCCTTAGCATCTCAGGATGGGTCTCCAGGGGATTTAAGGCATGTGGTTATGATCCAAAAAGTGGCAAGATGATACTGTGCCTGCTGCTGTTTCTCTCAGCCCATGAGATGTATTCACTGAGCTTATTGGTAAAATACAATTTTATTCCTGCCAGCCCTGCAGAGCCAATAAAGCTGCGGGAGAGCAAAGTGTGTTCCATTCTGCTCTGTCCCATGCATCATCAGCAGAATCAAAAGCTCAGTGCCAAAAATTTCGGCTGAGAATTTGGCTTTGAACAGGCATTTGGCGCTGAACTACAGCTACACGTCTCATACTTGGGTTTGTCCAAATAGTAGTTTAAGTTGCTGCTTGAAGCTAAATAGCTCAAAGGAGACTGCAGCTCCCACACGATGATGCCTGCAGCATGGCTAGTTTGCAGCCGTCTCATCCTCAAGGCCTCAGAATGGACCAGCAGACAGGAGAGAAGCGGAGGGTTTGAAGAGGTTTCATTGCATTCTGGTGGCTTCCTACAGCACTGGCTGCTTCTTGTCCTCTCATTATATCAAAGCCTGTCTCTGCTGATCTTTCCATCCCCTCCTGCTTGGGCATGAACTCAAAACCCTGTCAGGATGCTGGTTTGAGGGCTGAGAAGGGCTGTAGAGCTGGTTTAAAAAAAAAAAAAATCCGCCCACACGGATGGATGCCTTTTGGATAGAAATTCAAAATCCAAAAAATGTTGGCCAAAATTGACGACAAAAAAAAAAATCAGTTTGGAAATGCTGCAGTGCTTCATGGGAGTTGCAGTATGGGTGCCTCATGCTCCCATTCTCCTCTATAGGCTATGTTCCCTGGTCTGATTATATACTCCATGATGCACCACACTCTTCCTGCTTGGGGAGGGGAGGCGGTGCAGCGTGGGAATGCTTTGCTGTGGTGGATCATGGGAGATGTAGTCTGGGCATGGAGACTGGCCCATAAAGGAGAATGGGGACTTGAGGTAACTGAAATACAAATCCCAGGAGCCACCACAGGAGCATTTCCAAATTGAAATATTTTGGTTTTCAAGTGTTTGGTTTTTCAATGAAAAATTTAAATTTTCCATGGAAAGCAGACACTTCTCATAAAAGATTCCATTGAGTCAAAATAAATTTCCATCAAAAAGCAATTTCTGTGAGAAATTTTTGCGCAGTGCTAGTTTATATTGTGTAGGGAAGCCATTTGTCTCATTTCTCACTTGTGAAATCTCAGCCAAATCCTCTGCTGGTATAACTCTACAACCCCCTTGACTAAACTGAGCTTAGCCAATTTACACTAGTCATAGATCTGACCCCATATTTTTAAAACAACCATTTTGTCACTATTATCTGCCACCTAAGCAAAGATTGCTATTACTTTGAACTCTCTACCAAGTCAATAATATAAGCAAGAAGCATTCACAGTAAGGTCTTTAACTGTTCACAAGTGTATCAGTCCCATTTATTTATTTAACAAATTAATAAATCTCTTTTTGAAAATAAGTTAAAATAATTGTTTCCAGGATAGATTATTGATAAATTTTTGTCTTCCTAGAAAAAGACACATCTCCACCTTTAAAAATGATCAGCGCTGGAATTCCTGTATAGTAACTTTACAAGGGGTTATGGTGACAATAGCAAGTTATTAAAACATATAATCTGAAGAGTGTTCTATTCTAATGTGTTCTGGTTTTGTGGGACTAAGCATTTGATTAGCCAATGGTATTGGTTCTTATTCATAGCAATAAATGATCACATATAATACATGCAAGTAGTGTTGGTTGGAAAATTTCAAACAAAACATTTTCCCATTGGAAAATATGGTTTTGTGTAAATTTCCCAGGAGACAATACGGATTTTGGTGTATTTTCCATCAAGAAAATAAAAATTAAATGTTTTATTTCGAATGGGGTTGACATTGCTCTCTGCATCTGCCTACGCCACCATGATGCCTCATGGGCGTTGTAGTTCCGGCTTCTCCACAACCCCATTCTCTCCTATGGGCCCTAAACTGCATCTGACAGTCTCTCTATGTGGCTGACCTGCCACAGTGCCTCATAGAAGCTGTAGCCCGGCCAGTTTTGTTCCATAAAAAGTTTTGATATTTTGATTTTTTTTATCCCAACTTGGGATAAAAACAAATATTGAAATATTGGTATATCCTGCAGGACAGAAGTTCTGGTTTTTGATCAGCTCTGCATACAACTGCTTCATCTAGTGCTCTATTCACTTTCAATCTGGTTTAGTATTAATATTATTTCTAATTATTTAGTATTTGACTGAATCTACATATTAGATACTCAATAGTTTTGAGACCAGGATATTGATGAGGATGGCGAAAGAATAAGCAGCTTGACTCTCAGATCCCACTTGCAGAGCTGGCAACTGGGGGGAAAAAATCTGTACACTGAGTGCATTAGATCTAGACATTAGAGAGGGACAATGAACACGGAAGGGTAGAGAATCTCTTTTTCTAACTATAACTGCTTTCTGAGCTAGAAGATAAGGCCTGAGTTTCCAGCAGTCAGAAGTCTCATTAGGTGGAAGGTGAGAACAGGGTTGCCACCCAACCCAAATTTTCCAGGCTTGCTTCTGGCTTTGTGGGTCCTTCTCCTGGCCTGCAGAACTAGTTAACAAACAGCCTGAATGTCCAGGCATAATCACGACCCCACCTGACAAGGTCACCAAGTTGCTGTGCAATGAAGACTGACTCTCTTTTGTCCACTAGGAGCCTTTCCTAAAGATGACAGCCCTAGCTGAAATAGCAGCACCTAAAGCCATCAGAGTAACTTCATCCTTCCTACATAAATTCTCCCTGGGATTTCAATAGGGCATAATTTACTTCTTCACTTCCTGTCCTAACCACTGAGTAGTGTTACTGCGCATTAATACACTGACATGTTCCTCTCCAGAAGTGGCCATTTAATAGCAGGGCCCAAAGTGATCCCTGTAGCTCTAGAGTTCATAAAGCACTTTGGGATTTTGTCAGGATGACAAGGGCCATATTTACTTCCAGTTACAGTCTCTGACTGTGTCATGTGACAGTGGGGAGAGTTCGCATTTCCTTGCTCCCAGCTTCAGGGTCCCTGCTCTTTGGCTCCAGAGTGTGTTCTGCTACACCAGTCTCTCTCTGCTGTCTAGCTCTTCCCTCGCTCTGGGGAGAAGTGGGACTGGCACCTCAGGGCTGATACTGAGCACCCAGGGCAGCAGGACCCTCACTGGTTCTGCATTAAGCAGGCTATTTTGCTTCCCTTGGGTGTTTCAGGAGGCCCATCTCACTGATTATGACTCCAACCAGGAGGCCCCATGCACACAGTCCTTACCTCTGTAGCCAGTGCAAGCTATGCATTCACCAGGTAATCTACCTGACCCTGCAGGGCTACTGAGCGCTATCCTGGGCGCTATCCTGAGATCAGCACCCCACAATTGTGGCTAACACTGCTTGGCTCTCGCTTGAGTCCTGGGGCTATCACAGACTTGCCCCCCAACATCCTTCCTCCTTACATTTCCTGCATGGGCTTCCAGACCCAGCAGACTTCAGCTGCCCTGTGTTCTCCTATGCCGCATCTGTAGGGCCCTACCAAATTCATGGCCATGAAAAAACGCATCATGGACCATGAAGTCTGGTCTCCTCCCGTGAAATCAGGTCTTTTGTGGGCTTTTACCCTATACTATACAGATTTCACAGGGAGGACCACCATTTCTCAAATTGGGGGTCCTGACCCAAAAGGGAGTTGCAGGGGTGCCACAAGGTTATTTTAGGGGGGTTGAAGTATTGCCACCCTTACTTCTGCGCTGCCTTCAGAGCTGGGTGGCTGGAGAGTGGCGGCTGCTGACTGAGGGCCCAGCTCTGCAGGCAGCAGCGCAGAAGTAAGGGTGGCAATACCATACCATGCCATCCTTACTTCTGCGCTGTTGCTGGTGGAGGCTCTGCCTTCAGACCTGGGATCCCGACCAGCAGCCACCACTCTCTAGCTGCCCAGCTCTGAAGGCAGCGCCATCGCCAGCAGCAGCACAGAAGTAAGGGTAGCAGAACCGTAACCCCCCTACAATAACCTTGCGACCACCCCACAGCTCCCGTTTGGGTCATGACCCCTACAATTACAACACCATGAAATTTCAGATTTAAATAGCTAAAATGAAATTTATTATTTTTAAAATCCTATGGCTGTGAAATTGACCAAAATGGACCGTGAATTTGGTAGGGCCCTACTCATCTGCCACATTTCTGCCCACAGAACCCCAGGCTCCTAAGAGGGATTTTAATGGGGCTTCCCTGTTCTGTGGGGGATCTCCTTTACTGGTTCTTGCTCCAGCTCCCTTGCTGGGTGATTTCCATTTCCATAGGCTCACTGTGTTGCTTGCCCCTCGTGTTCCAGGGATGAAGCGATCATTCAGCAGTACCTTACTCTGGGTGTAGCCCATGTGTGGGGTAAGGCACTATGCAGCATGAGTAAGGATGGCAGAGTGTGGCCCTTTGGCAACAGCATGCCCACGCGCGTGTTGCATCCCTGTTTGCAATGAAATGCTCATCAGACACCACGGTTATCTGCTTCCTCTGCATGGCAAATGATTTATAACGGTTTTCAGCTTTGCTCCCCACTGCAGGACTGCTGACCTGTCTTCGCGGCTGGCTGTGTGATGGTTCATTGCTGCCCAGCATTTGGGGAGGGGGTCCTTCCACTCAGCCACCCCATGCCTCAGCAAGCTGAAAGGCTGCACTCTGGCGCTTTCCTTGCCTCTTATTTCTGTGGGCTCAGAATGCGTCCACACCTGATGCCATGTGACAGTGGCAGCATCTCACAGAAAGGGTAACTTTCTTCTAGCCCTGCTCCAGAGACTTTTCTCCAGGCAGGGAAGCCGGGCTATCCCTACATTCCCTCCGTCCCCAGAGCAGAGCATCTGGCTAGGACCTTCCTCCGGTCCCCCCGGCTTGGCTTCTTGCTACAGATTTAAAGCAGCAGAGGGGAAGTAACTTGCCCAAGGTCATCCAGCAGGCCAGTAGCAGAGCTGGGAATAGACCCCAGGTTTCCTGAGTGCTAGTTCAGTGCCCTAACCACTAGGCCACGCTGCCTCCTGAAGTATGTTTGTTTGCATTGTGTTGCATGGTGGGACTTATACATACACCCATCAAAACGGGCAGCAAGCTGAAAAATATCTTACGCTGTCATGCTGTGGAGCACACACAGGCTGTAGTTTGGAAACAAGGTCTCAGCCTGCAACAGGGCCGTTGCCCTTGTTGCAGTGGGTTAACATGGGCGGTGCCATTTTGCTTCTAACGTCAAAGCTCTCCTTAGAGGTTGCTTATTTCCGGAGCTCGCTCTAGCCGTTGGGTAGAGATGTTTGTGGTTAGGTCCGTGGTGTATATGGTACATGCCAGGCCTGCCCCACAGCCTGCCCTACAGCTGCTTGGTCTCCATTAATTTGAGACAAAAATTGCTTCGTTCAGTGTTTGAGTTCAAAAAGTGACTGTCTCCAAAACATACATTACAACCCGAGGAGTGGGGGTAACAGCACAGCAAAGAACACAGACTGTAATGGGGTGCACTCACCTCTTGCAAGTGACCCCTGTCTCAGTGCATGTGCCTGTTCTCTCTCTCTCTCTCGGTTTGTGGTGGGGTCTGGTGACTCAGCCCTCTGGTTGAGTCACACACAGTCAGTATGTGAAATAAAAACAAAGCAAACACTTTAAGGTACAAATCCAACAGGGGCCTCTCTCAGGGCCCTCTGTATCATTTCTCTTAAGCTGTCCCTGCTCTGGTATAGAGCGATGCCCCAGGGCTCCCTCCCTGGGGTCAATGTCTTTGCCCTCTCAGGGCCTTTCTGGCTACAGCTCTCCAGCTATATATCTATAGCTATATGCACGGTATATGCATACATACACACATTTGTGTTATATATATATATAATTTATACATATGTTTATAGATCTAGATCTATAAACATACACATTTATACAGATCGTGTGTGTGTGTGTGTGTATATATATATATATATACACACACACCTCTACCTCTATATAACGCTGTCCTCGGGAGCCAAAAAATCTTACCGCGTTATATGGAACTTGCTTCAATCCACCGGAGTGCGCAGCCCCGCCCCCCCAGAGTGCTGCTTTACCGCGTTATATCCGAATTCATGTTATATCAGGTCGCGTTATATCCGGGTAGAGGTGTGTGTGTGTATATATATATATATATATATATATATATATATACACACACACACCTCTACCCTGATATAACGCGACCTGATATAACATGAATTCGGATATAACGCGGTAAAGCAGCACGCTGGGGGGGCGGGGCTGCGCACTCCGGTGGATTGAAGCAAGTTCCATATAACGCGGTAAGATTTTTTGGCTCCCGAGGACAGCGTTATATAGAGGGAGAGGTGTGTGTGTATATATATATATATATACACACACACCTCTACCTCTATATAACGCTGTCCTCGGGAGCCAAAAAATCTTACCGCGTTATATGGAACTTGCTTCAATCCACCGGAGTGCGTAGCCCCGCCCCCCCAGAGTGCTGCTTTACCGCGTTATATCCGAATTCATGTTATATCAGGTCGCGTTATATCAGGGTAGAGGTGTGTGTGTGTATATATATATATATATATATATATATATATATAGGGACTGTGTTTATAGATAAATACATGTGACTATAGGTAACTCTATCTATCTGCATATGTATACAGCTATCTCCCCAGTCTCCAGAGGGTTAAATAAAATTCAGTTGGAAAGCCAGAGTGTGTCTGGCAGGCATGTTAGTGTAAGGGGGGTTGAGGTGCACAGCGCACTGGTGCTATGGTGTCGTTGCGCAGTCAGGAACCAGCGACTCTGGAAGGACGGCTGCTCTTCCAGCAGCAGCCCCCTGTGCTTTGGGTGTGTTGCGAGGGACAGGCTTAAAGGAATGGCGGCAATTTTTTAGCATTTTGCTGGCTGATCATGTGGCTGTGACCTTGCCAATGGCACCAACCCAGCCACCACTGCTGCTACCTGTATGGCTCTCTCTCACCCGTACCTGTATGGCTGACCGGCTGGGAGAGACTCAGGAACCTCCAAGCACCAGGATTTCCTGCCAACCCAATTGGGAGCATGCTGTACTGGGTAGCCACCCCCTTACCTTTCTCTGGGGCACCATCCTGGAGGGGTCCTATTTCAATTTAACTCCCATCACCCAAATATGGTCCTCATGGGAGTGACACAGGGACCCTGGCAACACCATTCTAAGCAGAATACATTAAGGCTAGAGCCGGTTCTGCCTCCTGAAGGGGCCGAGGGCACGCTGTGTTCCTGGGAGGGTGCTGCTGGGCACTGGAGGGGACAATATCCACCCGTCCCCATCAAAGGGGGTGGAATTGTAGCTACCATCACTCGCACTGCTGCACCCTCAGATTTCATCCAAACGGGCAGCCTTGCTATGTTCACTCTGCAGGCCTGGGCAAAGTGGGGGACTGCAGACATCTGTGACTGACCGGGACCAATTCTCTTGTCACACAGGCTATGCCTTTGCTGCAAAGCAGTGCTGTGATTGTAGCATAGGCACGACTCCGTGGGCGCTCCAGGCAGGGGTGGAGTCAGGGCGGGGCCAGGGGCAGAGGGGGGTCGAGCACCCACTGGCACGAGTAGAAGTCGGCGCCTATGGATGTAGTGTGGGTAGGCGAGCTTTAACCTAGCACAGGTACCAACAGCAGTGATGACGTGGTGGCCCAGGCTAGTCCTTGGGCTAGCGCCCAAGTACAAGCCAACTGTGGACCTTGGGTATGGAGTGGTAGTTGTTACCCATTCTAGCTATATTGACCCCAGCACAGAAATGCCTACCCTTCACTTGCAGTGACGATGTACCCGGAGACTACAGTGTCCATTTTATGAAGATGTTTATCTGAGGATGCCATGAATGTATGGCCTGCTGGACAAAGCCAGCCACTGCAAAATAATAAAGACAGCTATGTATATAACTAGCACTGGCTAGTGCACAGGGACACTGGGCGTAAGGCTGTGGCTAGTGCACGGTGGGACTGGGTGTATTTCTCTTGGTATTGCACGGGGGCCCTGGGGGTATGGCTGTGGCTAGTGCCCAGGGGGCACTGGGAGTGTTGTTCTGGCTAGTGCACAGGGGGCACTGGGCGCGTGGCTGTGGCTAGTGCACAGGGGGCACTGGGAGCGTGGCTGTGGCTAGTGCACAGGGGGCACTGGGCGCGTGGCTGTGGCTAGTGCACGGGGGGCACTAAGTGCGTGGCTGTGGCTAGTGCACAGGGGCACTGGGTGTGTGGCTCTGGCTAGTGCACAGGGGCACTGGGAGTATTGCTGTGACTAGTGCCCAGGGGGCACTGGGAGTGTTGTTCTGGCTAGTGGCTGTCTGGAAAGAGGAAGAATGCTGGGATTTTCAGTGCCTTTGACCAATGACAGTTGAGAGGCAGTGAAGAGGTTATCTGGCTGCTAGTAGCATGCAGATGGCAGGCAGCAATACCAACCTGTGGCTGAGGAGCCCAGGGTACGTCCGTGGTAAGCTGTTAGCAGGGAGAGGGCAGGGGGAGAGAGAAAAGGCAATATGAGTAGAAGGAAGGAAAGGAGGTGATTGGTCTGGTAGGACCCACAGAGAGAGCGAGAGAGCTGATGGTCGGTTCAGCCTTCTCCGAGACAGAGAGCAGAACCAATGAGCAATGCAAACACTCCAGGAAGAATGACACAATGAATGACCTGCAAGAACAGAGGGCGCATGCACTAAGAGAGTTATAATTACTGGTCTTAGATTAAAATCCCATTCGTTGGTCTCCAAGATTGTGGACCTGGATTGGACGCGAGGTCTTGACCAGTCTTTTGGGAGTGGCCCAAGGACAGGTTTCCTCCTTCACTGACATCTTTCTGAGATACCTTCTGTGCCCCAAGGATGCTGGAATTCGGCTCCAGCAGCAGGTCCAGTGAGGGCCAGCTGGGAGCCCCATTGAATAGTAACAACTTCACACTAAGGAATTGCTTTCTCCTACAGAGCAAATGAGTCAGCTGAATTGCCTGTAACAAGCCATAATTAGGGTCTGTTCAGTTGAACTGCAGGAACAGTCACAAACGCAATGTCCCATACCCCTTCCATCGGGCTATGGTTACCTGTTTCCCCTCTTATAATGCCAGATTGTGGAAGATACTTTGGTTAGGAGCAAGGCAGTCCCCGGTGCAGGCATGTTAGTCTGCTTGTACACATACATGGTTTAGGGTTGCCAGCATGTACCGCAATTTGGTGTGACATCTCTTCAGGCCCCTGTCGTTGGACCAGGACATTCCCCAACCAGGCAGAAGTTCTTCTGAGGATGGAACCAGGAGAACAATCCCAGCATGCTAGAGAGAAAACTGGCACCCCTAACTTAGAGAGAGCGCATACGGATATCATGGACATATACACACCCACATGCATGGAGACATCCATTGCTCTGCAGCCTGCATGCCTCCATATGGGATGTGTAAACACAGTGTCTTTGTGTACACACCGGAGAGGTGTCCCAGCATGGAGATGGCACAGCTCATACTGAAACATGAGCACATTTTAAAGAGAGGGTTTCTATCTGCAAACACATTCCAGAGAAGTCGAACACATCGCAGATAAGGAGCCTCCAGACATTTTAGAGAGAGACTCCAGGCCGGCCAGTTGTAAATAAAATCTGCTATGTGCCAGGAGTTGCTGAGTGACCTCGGATCCTGGTGAGCTACAGCAGAGAGCGCTAATAATACTACAATACCCAAATGACCCTAGCATTGGTACTAGGCACAGCAATGCAGCTCAGCTCTGCTATCAATGTACATGGGCGCAAGCTGCAGCCATGTAACCGAGGGCAGAACTGGTCCTATGGATACAAAACCCCCGGAGGGCTGCTGTATAATGGAGAGGGAAAGAAGCGGATTGCTAGGAACAGAAAGAGAACTTACCATTGCATATTGGTTTGACCCTTGGAACATAACCCCTGTTTCTTGACACTCCTGTTCCACATTTTCCCTAACCGTATGATCCATCACGAGTCCTGTCAGACTGGGGCCCTGCCTGGGCCTGCTATTGAGCTAACGGCCACCATGGGGGTCAGAGACAACTCCATATATCCTCCCCACCCCTTTCTAGAGAAGAGCCGTGATGGCATTCAGGACACACCAGGGACGCATTCAGACCTTCCCTGCTCAGGGAAGTCACCATCAGGTTATTAATGTGGCAGAGGGAAATGGAACCAGTCGATGCAGCCTGTACTGTCCACAGCCGCAGCAGCAGCTTGCCATGCAGAGAAACTCTGGCAGTGAAGCCAAAGGAAGTCGGAGGCAGGTGTGACCACTCACTCAATACTGCAGTGTGCTCACCTGGGCTGCTGAGTTACGGGGGCTCCCTGGCACATGGTGCAAACTCCTTGCTGGGCTACACAGTCATCACCACCCCTCTAACTACTTGACAGATTGCTCTATTTACTCTTCCACCGGGCTTACAGTGGGCATGATGGGAGATGCCTTTGCTACAGGTATTCCAGGCAAACGTCGCCCATTCTGCTCAGTCCAGGAGCATGGAGGTGCGCGGCGGAAGGAGCATTTGGCATCAGGTGTATTGGTTTAAATGCTGGCATTGCTGAGTCAGGCATAGGAGAGAGCCGGCGGTCGAGAAGTGGTGGCAGGTGGCAGCACTGGAGCCCGAGGAGTGACTGCAAAGCAGCTAGAGAAATGGCCCTTTACCACGTGCCGTAGAAAAGGCAATGGTGGAGACGCTATTTTCCAAACGGAACGGGGTGTGGCCATGGACACATGACTCGGGAGACAGTGGTGCCAAATGGAACACTGAGTGACCCATCTTCAGTGCCAAGCCCTCCTGGGAATGGGGACTGTGTGCACAAGGCACCAGCTATCTGTTACGGGCCAGGCTATTAATGGAAGAGCGCGTGAAATCGTGGCACCGAGAACCAAGAGTGAGGTGGATAAACTTTGATTTTGACTGAGCGTGTCTGCACTGCCTGGATATCTAAAAAGCACGGGTTACACTCCCAGAGCCCTGACCCAGCATGCACTGGGGTCGGTGTAAAACCTGGGCTGGTGTCTTTGGTCGTTTCAGCTATTCTATAGTCCAGGCTAGGAACTTGGAGGGGCTGTCCCCAGGACATTACATCATCCACAAAGAAGTCCCTGAAGGGATGCCCTGATGCCAAGGTGAGCATTCAGGTTGGTTCCTGGGAAGCCATGTGGCTCCTATCCCCACCCTCCATGTCAGTGCCTGGGGGTGCCATTGCTCCATTGCACTAGGACTATCACACACTCTGGCTAATAACCTCTGTAGGGGTCACTGCCATGGCGTTGGCATGGCTGGAGGCAAAGGTCTCTGCAGAGACTGGTGAAAGGTGCAGGGTGAGCATTTGGGTTCACGCACATGAGGCCAGAATGCTACCCAGTGGTGTAGTCTGGACAGCAACCGCACAGGATGGAAAATGGTAACGCTCACGGGGCCAGCCCCCAATCCACTCCAGCCAAGTCAGGCCCTGGTTCAGGTAACGCGTATTGCGGTCAGCCAGGTGGCGGGCTCGGCACTCCCCTCGGAAGAGAGAGGAGAAGAGGTAGGGATGGATTTCTGAGCCCTCGCTTGCTGAACCCCACCCGCGATGGGTCTGCCTGGGGAGGGATTAGCTGTGTGTTTGGGAGGGAGGGGAGGGCGAAATCCCTGTTTGGCGAGTCTGAGGCCTAGTCTATGCCTAAAATGTAGGTTTATCTAGCTACGTGACTCAGGGCTGTGAATAATTCCAGGCCCTGTGTGACCCGCCCTGCCACTGTAGATGCAGCTAGGTTGACGGAAGAATTCTTCTGTCGACGTAACTACTGCTCTCAAGGGGGTGTAAAACCCCCCTCTGTTGCTGCACCATGTGTCTACACTACAGTGCCCAGCGGCTTAGCTGTGTAGACATTCCCTGAACAACACCCCCCACCCACCTTTGCTGTTCTGTGGCTCTTTTGGAATTTGTGTTAAATTTTCTGGCTTGGAAATGAAAGCTGGATAGTGTCAATAACAAAGAGACTTGTCTGTGCATAATCGAGCATGTTCCTCTACCTGCTAAACTGGAATTCCAATTCCTGCTCCCCTGGGCCCCAGCTCCAGGCAATCCCAAAGTGAGGATCACATCACTGTCACAAGCATCCTGCAATGCTGTGTGCCTTTCTATACCTTGTAAAGGACTGGCGTGCACAAGACCGCAGCACCCACACATGGGCGTGTGCACACTCACATGCATGCACACAGAGGCGAGGTGAAAAGTCAGAGAACAAAGGCTGGGAATTATTAAAGTTCAGGCGATCTCAGAGCAAACCATCTGCAATGCCCAAACATTAATCAGAGCCGAGCACGAGCACCGGATTATGCAGCACTTGCAAAAGGAAGCAGCTTTGGAGGAGCTGAAATGGTGTCACTGTTGGAGCCACCATGCTTCAGGGGTAGGAATGAAGGAGGAATGGGGCATGGATGCAGGGACTTCCTAGCATGTGGTTATGATGGGTAGAAGTGTGTCTTTCTGCTACAGCCCACGGAGCACTGAGTATGCACTGAAGTGTTTTGTGGTTGGTCTTTTTTGCACTGGTGGTTTTGAAATATCAAAAATCCAACTGAGACTACCTCAAAGAGCATAAAGAGGAGATGCTGCCGAGGGGCTGTGTTTGTGTGTGCGCGTGTGTGTGTGTGTAAGTGTGAGGTTAAATATGGGAAGCTGAATGCTTGCCATGGGTTTTAGCGTGGGTCATAATCCCCTACAAGCCAGCCAGCCCACCCAAACAAATAGGATGGGAGTCAGAGCCTACGTGAGCCATGGACGATCCTGACCAGGAGACATGGCCCCGTATGGAGGCAGGAGCTCTGGAAGGACCTGCTGGATGACGACCCTTTTCATCGCTTCACAAAATAGAGTTATACAAAAATAATGTTGCAGATACAAGGTGCTGAGCTTGGTGTAGAGTCCTACCAGGCCCGTAAAGCTGTAGCTTCTGAGGGAATCGGCATGTCTGATTGGATCTCTAAAGGCAAAATATGGCTCATGGGCTCTTTAAATTGCTGGGCTATAGTAGCTCAGCTGAGAACAGCTGCAATGGCAGATATGTGTGGGATGCAGAGTAATGCTGAACCAAGTGAGGGGAGGGTAGCACCAGGAGGAGGGGCAGATGTACCATAGTAATGGGGGAACCTGCAATGTGGTGAATGGAATTTGCATCTTGAGTGGGATTGAGGGTGTGAATGAGTGGAACTGTGGGGAGCAGAGATGGGAAGGCAGGGAGGGCGTAAGCCACAGATCAGCTCCTTGCAATAAGGATAAACTCCAGGACTCTGCTATGGAGTAATCGCCCCATCCCCAGAGGCTAATTATCTTTTTTGTAGCATGAGTAAAAAGCCCAGAGGGCAGGTGTAGCATGGGCAGCAGCAGGGCAAGCATCGCCGGCCCACCCCAACTGATGTGCCTCACCCCAATCTAGTACGGCCGGCTCTAGAGCAGAGAGGAGCATTTCATCTCCACGGTTCCATCCAGGCCCCAGGTCAGCAAGGTACACGTGCCTAACTTTGAGCACGTGAGTTTTCCCATTGAATTGGGACCTCTGCTGAGGCTGCTCTGCTGAGGCTGCCAACAGGGTTTTGTGATGTTGACACTAATGCATTAGAAATGGGGCCATGCGGCTGCCGTGTCACGCAGATTGCAAGGGCCTCGTGTAGTCTGCAAGCTCTTTGGAGCAGCGGCCGTTCTTACCTCCTTTGGAGTGGACCAAGCGCACCATTAGGGCTTAGCAATTACTAGCGGGCCCTGGCACAGCCATCGGGGGACCGACCTTTGATCATGACTGGCCTAGGCCGAATTTACATTGCAAATGACCTGGAGCTAAAAAGCTCCATGTTCCATCACACCCCCTGAGTCATCCACTCCCCTGGAAAGAGAAGTTAGGCCAAAATCTTGCACCCAGAAGAAAAGCTGCAGGAGAAACAGCTCACCCATCCGTGTCTGGTACTTAACAGGATGGAGTGTTACAGAATTATTACTCCTTAGAGGGTTCAGACACCCATGAGGGAGCTCAGTAGGTTCCTAAGCCTCCTTGTGAGCCAGCTGTCCTGTGCCTTCTTGAGGGCTGGTTCTCTGGGCCTTGTGCAATGATTCACGCCCATGCGGCGTGGGCAGAAAGCACCCCCATTGGGGTGAGTGGAGGGTTCTAATCTGGCAGCGTTTCACATGCACATGGCACAGGTGCCCCTGACTACACACGGTGCCAGCAGTGGAGAGCCAGGCCCTTGAGGCTCATCAGCTCAGTGCACTGACACACTCTGCCAGGGAAAAGGAGGATTTTTTCCCGCTGATTGAGGTGACGTTATGCAGGGACCTAAAAAGCCAACGTGCATACACAGAATTCCCACACACTGAAACCCGCTGCACGGGGCTGCATGGGACCCAGGTAACAACACTCTCTGGATCTCTTTGTCTGCTGCAAAGGAAGACTCAACTTTTGAGATCTTCCACGGATCCAGTGTCTGTACTCTGAACCTACGCACAGCAGAACACTGACTGTGCCCGATGCATCCCTACTGCCCCTCAGCTTTACCTGTGATCTCATGCTGCCTGAGCTCATTGTATCTGTAGGACTGCTCCAGGGGTTTGATGGAGGAGTGGTAGATCTTCCTCAACCGCTGCAGTGTTGCTACAGGTTCAAAGGGTGATAAAATAGAAACAAATCAAACTCAAAGCTACTCCCAGATGCCTCTGGTGTCCTGACCATCTTCTTTACCTCCCTGGCTCTCTTTCATGTACGCACACAGAGGCAGTGCAGATAAACAAGCAAACAAATCTCCATTTGGCTGTTGGAATAGGAGGCCTCACATTGTGGGTAGAGATTTCTGGTTGGGACAGGTATTAAGAATGGGCATGAAATCTCATGCTAGCAGGGGACTTGAGTCAATGACCAGGGAGGTGCCCTACAGACCTATGTTCCCATCTTTAGAAAATAAGGTACCACAGAATAAAACCCTTTGAGATGCTCCGGATTAAGTGCTGTAGTTAGAGAAGGGATGGCAGATTCCAGGCCTGTCCCATGAGCTGTTCCGGTGGCATTAACCTCTGTTCACTGGGAGGTAGCTGCTGCCTGGCTGTAGCCATTGTTCAGTTTTGATTTGCTTCTGTGGAATCACCCATAAAAGACACAGAGGAAGCAATCCTGTGGTTCTGGCATGATTCCACTCCCACCTCCCACCCCTCTTAAGCCTTAGAACTTTCTCTAGTTTTCCATTAGTGATGGGAGAACGTCAATAGGTTTAAAGGGTTGGGTCAAATAAGTACCCAAAAGTTCAGGGGTGAAATCCTGCCCCCATTAATCTCTTTGGCAAAAGTCTCATTGGCATCATTATGGCCAGGATTTCACTCCAGATGCTTTCCCCAGCTTTCTCCAAACCTGCAAATGTATCGGTACATTGGGTAAGAAATCACAAGATTCATTACTATTTAATATTTGATACACAAATTCCTAAAGGGCCCTTCATTGTAGTGTCTGGGTGCCAGTGAGAACAGGCTTTCTATGACATGCCCAGTACATCTTCATTTCTGCAGGCCAGAAGAGTGGCAGGAACAGCTCTTCCCACAGTATTTTGGTGCTTCTTCATCTAGTCCCAGCGGACACTGGGGAGAGCAGCAGCAAACGATAAGTTTAAAAAATGAAAAATAAAACTTTAAAAGTTGCTCAAAACTTTTTTGCTCCTCAATAAATGTTCAGGGCTGGGCTGGATTGGGTTGGCTTTGAGGGGAGCTTATGTCTGTCCTTATTTTTGTGGCTCTCTAGACTTATCTGAACTTCCTTCTTATGCACACCATGTGTACATCTTAGAATTATCGGAACTATGGAAATCCAGGGGAAAGGTAAGCATTTAAGAGGCAAGAAACTGAAGGAGAACGTGAAAAGTTACCAGCTTTGTAAGAAACAAGATTTAAGACAAAAAAAAAAGACATTGCCACTAGTGCTTTTTGTTTAACTGCATGATTCTGTCTTTCAGAGGTGGGAGTATGGGCTCTTCTCCTCTTGTTATGCATGTGTAACAAGTCTGCACTTAGAGGCTACTGAATAAATGGCCATCTCCCATGGCCTGGCCCCAGAAGCCACAGAATCTCCCCAAATCCCAGTCTCTATGTCTGCAATAGATTGGGGCCCCCACTGCACCCAACCACCTACTTGCTTCCTGAGTGTATTTCCTACCCCGCCCCCGTTTTGCACGCCCATTGCCACACTCCTACCTGAGTAGTCGTCTGCAGGTTTAGCCTCACTCAGTTTAAGGGTGCTCTCTATATGGGAACGGTCCCTCTTGGCAGTCTCCCCAACATCTTCTGTCTCTTCTGGAGAAAAAGGAAAACAGCCCGTTAGGCATGTCTGAAAACAAGACTAGGAAGAGCACGCAAACCACAGCATGACATGGTGAGTGACTCCCTGGCCACAGAGGGGGCTGAGAAGCATCTGTAAGCCCCTTGCCAGGGAAGAATCTTTGAATGGCTAAGTCATTAATGGGTTTGGCTCACCGCTCTGTTTTTATTGCAGACACTCCCTTCCCCCTCCCTCCCCCCTCTCTCGCAAAACTTTGCTGAGGCTCCCAACAGAGGTGTCTGTTGGTGCCAGTTATGATTACGGCTTTGCAATGTGGTGATCTTTCTATTTGGTTCTGAAGAGAGACCAGCAACTGACCCACTGTTGGCATGTTCCTCATGATTTGGAAAGTCACAGATTCATAGATTCCAAGGCCAGAAAGGACCATTCTGATCATCTTGTCTGTATCACACCTGTCCACAGGGCCGGCGCAGCCCATTAGGCGACCTAGGCGGTCGCCTAGGGCACTGCTATTTTGGGGGCGCTGGTGCCCCGTCCGTCCGTTCAATTTTGGGGGCGGGACCTTCCGCCGCCGCTGTTGGGGGAGGCATTTCGGGGGCGGGACCTTCTGCCGCCTAGGGCGCCGGAAGAGCTGGCGCCGCTACTGCCTGCCCATAGAACTTTCCCAGAATAACTCCCTCTGAACTACAGCACATCTTTAAAAACCATCCAATCTTGATATAAAAATGGCCAGTGATGGAGACTCCACCATGCCCCTGGGCGAACTAAGAAATAAGCGCTTGACATCAATAGTATGAATGCAAAATATTCATCTGAAAGGGATGCTTGATAATAAAGAAAACCATTAAGCAATATGTTCAACTGATCAACTTGCACATGCCAGCTTGCTGGATAGCAGTCCCTGCCCTGGCACTGATATGGGCAGAAAGATTTCAATATGTCTTCACCTGCAGCTGGTCATACCCGAACTACAACTCTTTCATAGCAATAGTGCTAACGCCTGGCTTTAGTCTGGCTACCCCCGCTGTCTCTCCACCCAGGCATCTATCTGCAGAAGAGTTAAACGCCTCCCACGTCCACTCGTTACAAACCAAAAGTGAAAATGAAATGTGCTGATATTGACGACAGAGGGCGCTGGATGAGGCAACGTGGCCCTGCCGGACAGCCCTGGCCTGCCACTCGCCACACCCGGGTTCAACTCCTGGCTGTGCCACAGAATCCGTGGGTGACCTCGGACAAGTCACTTCACATCATTGGGCCTCAGTTTCTCCATCTCTCAAATGGGGAGAATAATCTTTCCCTTCCCCTACCGTTTGTCTGTTTTGGCCATTTAGACTATCAGCTCATTGGGAAAGGGTCTGGCCCTTCCTATGTGTTTGTACAGCACCTGGCATAATGGGGGCACTGCTTTTGGTTGGAGTCTCTAGCTGCTACTGTAATAATAATAACACTACATCAGCCTAGGGGAGAGGGCTGTAGCACAAGACAAACTGCTTGGAATAGAATAGGGCTATATATCTAGATCTTCACTTAATGTCAATATGAATATTAGTGCTCAAAGTGTATGCAGCAGGATGTATCACACAGGGGTGTGTGCCTGGCCTTGTAGGTATGTTGACCTCTATAGATGCATTAGCTCCTATTAATGTCAGTGGCAAAGCTCCCTCTGAAAGCAGCAAGTGCAGGATTGGGCCCTAGGCTCAAGAATGGTTTGCAAACAGCTCTGTGACCAAACATCTTCCCAGCTCATCCTGTTGGGTTGGGAATAGGGCCACCACTGACCACATGGGCAGCTCTCGTTCTCACGCTCCTCACTAGCCTGAGAACCTGAACTGAAGCGCACACACATCATGCAAAGAAAGGTCTTTTGGATTTGCCAAAAAAAGCCACAGAGACTCAGCTCTGGTTACATCTGGGCACCAGCAGCCACTCAGTAGGTCCATATGTGACAGCGCAGCACTAAGCAAAGGAAGGGGAGGGGAGGGGAGCGGGGGGTGGGGTTTCTCCTCGTCATGTAAGCTAATCAGTGACAAAGGCTGAAAAATGTATGTGACAGATTTCATGAGTAGGTCCAAAGAAAACATGGGACGGATAATTATTCATTGTTCACCCGCAAACTCACCTGTGACTGACTGGAGCGTGCGGTCTGTGCAATTTGGAAATTTACCAGCTTTCTGCCAGCTTCCTGGGAAAATCTAGGGCCCCTATCCTGCACTATGTAGCATGAGAGGAAGCAGCTGTGACCACACCAAGCGCCGCTGAAGTCAATGGGGTTCTGCCCGGGTTTGCATTCTGCCCATGAGCTGCACATTGCAGGAGCAGGACCTAGGCCTCCTTTTTTCATGATCTGGCATTAATCTGAATGCCCAGTTCATCCACCCACCTTTCCCCTCCCAGCTCTCTGGGGAAAACAATCCCAGCACTGCTCAGAGAGCGCCTTCTGAAACAATAATGCAATCTGGGAAGAACTGGGGACTGTGTTAAAGACTTATCTAAGACTTCCCTTGGAATTCACATCTTTGGAAGGGATTATCACTAAGGGGGATCATGAGTGACTCCCAAGCGAAGTATCAGGGGGTAGCCGTGTTAGTCTGTATCCACAAAAACAACAAGGAGTCCAGTGGCGCCTTAAAGACTAACAGATTTATTTGGGCATAAGCTTTTGTGGGTAAAAAACCACTTCTTCAGATGACCATGCATCTGAAGAAGTGGTTTTTTACCCACGAAAACTTATGCCCAAATAAATCTGTTAGTCTTTAAGGTGCCACCGGAATCCTTGTTGTTTTCCCAAGCGAAGGCTCAGGGTTCTAACCTGCTATTCCCAGGATAGCTCATAGCTTTGCAAACTGGTGTACGCTGGACACTTCACCCAGTCTAGATCCAATTCTCTTGTGTTGTCTGTGCTGACTCTTAAATTGCCAGGTTGTGTGAAAGGTGTGGAGTATTTCAAAGTGTTTGTATTCCTTGGACCTGGCTCTCTGCTGTCTCACGGCCTGTGTAATCATCTACACCAGTGCAAAGCACTGGTGAATTAGGACCGGATTGCAGTGGAACGGTGTCCTCGTCCATTTGCTGCATGGAGCATGCCATTTTGTTCTGTGAGGTCACACTGGCAGGGGCATTCCGGTAGATGTCCATTCAGGACTACCTCACTGGTACAAAGTGGTGTCAATCACTATCACAGCAGAATGTTAGCACTCACTTTGCACTGATATCAATGACTGCACAAAGCACAGAGCTGTGAAGAACCAGGTTCCTTTGCCTTTAGAAGTATTAGGACATGAATTCAATGCTGGTGAAAGGGGCCATGTTGGCTCCCGGACATGGATGTCTGTTTTTATCCACAGAACAGATCCAGGCCAACCTTTGCCCAGTTCACCCCCTGCCACTGTGCCCCATCCTGGAGGGACCACCTGTAGTGCTGAGAGAGAAGTTCAGTTGCCATGGCCCATGGAGTCCTTGGCATCTCTATGGAGGCTCCCAACAGGTGCTAACTGCGGCGGAGCTGGACAACCCGTTCCTGGGAAATGGGGAGGGAACATAACACTTCATTTCATGCAGGCCATGGCAAAGCTGTCAGATGGCAACGGATAGTCACTGTTGACCTTGTACTAATTCAGCCTAATGCCCAAGGGGTGAAAGCCTTCCTCTCCCATTACCAAGTACCAACCGCAGCCCATGACCACCCCATATCACCAATGCCACCCCTCCTAGCTGTGGCAGGACAGGGATTTCCGGTCTGAGCAGTTGGTTAGGGTCACACACTGAAAGCACAAGCGTTAGAACAAGGGCCGTGCACTGGGTGCATTTTAATGTCTGCCAAGCTCAGCGGCGCTCTGGGTTTGATAGTGGTTCACTAACCAATGCCCTTTGCTGTTAGGCTATTACTACTGGCACGCCTAGTAACAAAAAAGTCAGACCTATTTGTCTGGGGTCAGGCACAGCACCAGCAGGAGGACGGTGGTTGCCAGGTGGGCTGTCTGTTTCTGCCACTAACTCCGCATCCACGGAAAGGCTTCCTGCTACAGCTGGGCTACTATTGTGAGAGTGATCTTTGTCCTGCTCCATGTCTCTGCGGGGTGCATTCTCCTGGCCTGCAGAATCAGACTCAGCTTCCGCTTCACTGATCTCTTCCTCTTTGACATGGCCATGGTCTTCCATGTCACTAGCAGCCTCTCGGACATCTGGGACAATGACTTCTTCAGCCTCTTCCTCTGACTTTGCCAGGCCAGCCCCCTCTTCCTCTGCCTCTGCCGGATCACCACCCTCTTCCTCTGCCGGGCCAGCCCCCTCTTCCTCTGCCAGATCACCACCATCTGCCTCTGCCAGATAACCACCCTCTTCCTCTGCCAAGCCAGCCCCCTCTGCCAGGCCAGCCCCCTCTTCCTCTTCCTCCGCCTCTGTCGGATCACCACCCTCTTCCTCTGCAGGGCCAGCCCCCTCTGCCTCTGCAGAGTCACCACCCTCTTCCTCTCCAGGGCCAGCCCCCTCTGCCTCTGCAGAGTCACCACCCTCTTCCTCTGCCAGGCCAGCCGCCTCTTTCTCTTCCTCTGCCGAGTCATCACCCTCTTCCTCTGCTGAGTCATCACCCTCTTCCTCAGACTCTTCCCGGTCATCATCCTCTTCCTCTGAACTTTCTTCAGACTTTTCTGCTTCCAAGTTAGGGTTTTCTCCCACTCCCTCAGCCGAGGCAGTGCCTGGTTCCTCTCGGTCCCTTTCCGCTGGCTGGCCATCAGTGGCGGTCTCCCCCTCAGGACTGTCACCAGTTCTGTTGCCTGAATCAGGTTCCTTCTCTTTTGCAGCTAGTCCATTGCCCCCGAGAGGGTCCCCAGAGACATGACTGGTCTCTGAGCCAGAGACTTCTTTGTCTTGCTTGTTTGCATGATTCCCACCTTGCACCTGAGATTCGGCACCTTGGCTGGCATGTGGAATACGGCTCTTGTCTTCCTTAGAGCCTTCTTCCAGCTGTGTCCCCTCTTCCTCAAGAGTTCCTGGCTCTGCTAGAGCAGGTTCACCGCTATGTGCATCTCCCTGAGGGGGCGATTCCCTGCTGGCCGGTGAGGGCGGTGTGCTCCTCTGGGAGGCCTCACTGACTTCGCTTTCCTTTTTAGCAGCATCTTTGCCATCATCAGGCCCTGAGTGGCGCTCTGCTGCTGCTACCTCCTCTCTAGCCAGAGCCTTTGTACCACGATGGGAAACCTGCCTCTCCTCTGCAGGCAGGCGGGTGCTCTCTTCAAAACTCCCTGCTGTGACGAGAGGAGAGTTTTGCCTGTTCTCTTCACTCCCAGCCTCTTCCAGCCTAATTTCCACCCCTGCCACATGGAGCTCCCCCTCCTCCTCGCTCTCCTTTGCAGCTTTGCTCCTGCTGCCTCTGGACTGTTCTTTGGCCAGCAGCTCTTCCGTGTCTTCCCCTGGAAGAGGAGTCCCTTCTGCTGGCTCTGTCTCTCTCGCCACAATCTCACGTCCATCAGCATTGCTGCCTGCGGCAGTGTCACATTCTGAAACTGACGAAGAAGCATTAGCAACGTTCACGTCATTGTCCTCCTCTTGGCTCTCATTGTTCGAGCCATCAACAGGGATATTTATATCAGCACCTGTCTTGGAACCACAGTCATGTGGCATTCCGCTCCTTTCCTGGGCTGCTGCCTCATTGCTGTCTGCAGGCTGGAGGAGAACAGTCTTCTCAGGAGGTACAGAGTCTGGGCAAAATACCCCTTCGTTCCCCTCTAGGCTCCGGTCTCCAGCTGATAAGTGATTCTCAACAAAGTTGGCAACATCTTCAGTGCCCCCCGAGGCAGAAACTTGCAATTCTAAATGATTAGAACATTAGCAGTCAGTTTTATCTGAGGCTGATTCTGTTCTTCTCCTCAAAAGAGCCTACATGTGCCTACACAATATGTGTGTGTGCTCACACTCACACCTGCATATGTGTGTGTGATGTGGGGTAAAACTCAGTTGCTTACTAAAACGATGCTGCATATGGAGTCCCACCATGTTACAAAATCTCTATTTTGAGGCTATTATAAATGAATTTTAATGCTATCCCTGTTGATCCATGGGCATCGAAACCATCTTTGGTGCCATCTTGCTTTTAATGCTCCTATCAATAAATCGGATGCAAACAGGTGTTTTTGGAGAGAATATCTTATATTACATGGACAGTATTTAGGAGATTACTGTCGAGTAGCTCTTAGCCCCAGTAAGTCATACCAGCAATTGTTCCCTCTGGGTCTTGCCTTTTGCTAGAACCCTTCTGCCCCCTGTGGTCCACCCCAGCAGAAGCAGTGTTTGGAACAGATGTGAACAGTATAAAATTCTCAAGGAAAGTGACCTTTTATAAATATACTGGCTGGGGTGGGGGTGGGGGGGAAGCCTAGCCCAGAACATTTATATTTGAAAAGCCACTTGTGTGTGGCAAATTATAAAGGGTCATTTCCACGTTCTGTTTCTTGCATAGCAATTGGAGTTTAGCTGGTGTGTGTTTGCTGGATCAATAATAGAGGTGAGGGTGAGAGCTGAAGGAAGGGGGATGCAGAATGTACTGGCCACAAGAAGAGCGGACCCCTGTGAATAGATTTGAGGGTGCAGCCTGACCCAGAGTCCATGCTAGAGTGCTATTTATTGTGAGTGGCTTTTCATTAGGAAAACATTTGCCGCTCTTTGAAACTGACTGGAATGCAATGAATTCATTCTGCATTCCGGGAGATGTCACCTGCGTTTTCCATGGGCCCCCCTCTGTAATTCAACATTAGTCAACAGATACTTAAAATAAAGCATTACTGGCTATAGCGTCTCTGTCACAAACAGTTGCTACTAGTCTGAATAATCCCCTGAAAAGTCTAATGTCCACATACCAGGGACGCATTTCAAAAGGGAATAATTCCTTTGTACTCCAGCTGGCAAGCAGATGCCAACCAGAAAGTACCATCCTCACCCAAGCCAAAGGGAGGAAAAATGGGTAGCACTGTCAGGCTCTCTCAGATAGCAATCAGAGATTGACATGGGCCATTCCTTTAGTCTTCTCCCGTGACCCTTTGATGGTCCTCCCACTGGGCATGTTCCTAAATGCCCCAACACCGTGTTGTCATAATCTGTATCTAACAGGTGTCATCTAAGGAATCGTATGCAAACTGGTAACATGTTGGTCATTAATACTATAGTGTGATGTATGTAAGCAGTCATGGCAGTGGGCAGAGGTGGGAGGGAGTCAAGGCAGTGGGTGGGAGGCAGGGTGTCAGGGCAGGGAGTTGGGGCAGTGGGTGGGTGGGAGGAGGGAGGGAAAGTATCGGGCTGCAGGGCAGAGGTGGGAGGGAGTTGGGGTCGGGGGAGGAGGCAGGAGGGTAGTGGGCGGAGGTGGGAGGGAGGGGGGGCGGGAGGTTGGAGGGCGTCAGGGCTGCACAGCTGTGGCGGGAGGGACTCAGGGCCGTGGGGAGGAGGCATGTAGGTGGGGAGGAGGAGCAGGGCTAGGTGAGGAGATGCAGCAGGGGAGCAAGGAGAGGCTGAGCAGCCTAGTGGTGAGAGCCAGGAGGAGGGAGGGAAGGGTCAGGCTTGTGGGGGGACCCAGCTGGATGCCGTGTGGGTGGGTGAACCACGAGGGAGCTGAGCTGGTCACTGGGGTATGCTGCAGTGGCTGCCAGGCGGTGCAGGGAGGAGAGCATAGAGCTGCCAGCCAGCGAGCGCGGAGGGGGATGAGGCAAGGGAGGGGGTTTCACTGGTCCCCGGTGGTTCAGGGGTTCAGTGTTGCTGGGAGTCTCATTGCTCTTTGATCTCAGAGCTCGCCTGGAGACACTGGAGCTGGAGCAAAGGGGTCAGTCGCACAAACTGAGCATGATGTTCATAGCGCCACTGACCTAGGAGCTGGGGCCTGCCCTCGAAGAGCCCCTTCCCCTTTCATAGCAATTCCCAGACATTCCTGACTGAAGCCCAAAGCCTCCCTCTAATGGGAACATGGGGACACAGCAGAGACGAGCCATTGACCTGCATTCACACAGCCAGTCAGTGGGACCTGGAAACGGCAACCTGCCGCTCTGGCTCCAAATCTCCTGCTCTCCACCACCTGGCTCCCAGCTATGGAGCTGGTCCTGTCCCAACACCCAGGCCTGCCATTCAGGATTGCTCCTGCAGCATAGTCCAGTCCCCTCTAAAATGCCCTTTCCTTGGGGAGGGTGTTTCATGGCCTAACAGATCTCACCCTCAGGGGATTTCTTCTGCGAGCCACCCTGACTGCTCAGTTCCACCTCATTGCTTCTAGTTATACTTGTTTGCACCACCCAAAACAGTCCCCACCCACCCCTCGGCATTCACACCCTCCGATCATGGCACACAGTCACTGCATCCCCAGGGACCCTCCGTCCTGACACTACAGAGCAGGCTAGAAGACTGAAAGGTATGTTTGCCCCAGTCTGTTCCCCAGCCCTGCCTCTCCTGAGCAAAGCCCCGACCAAGCGGCTGCATGTCAGGGCAGAACGTCCCATGGGAAGCCATGCTGCTCGCCTTGAGTTAAGTGAGCACAGAGAGACCCAGGGGAGAAGACTGACATGGCAGCCTGAGTGAATTGCAAGAGAACTACTCTGCAGGGTTGACCCGTGTCTCAATGTGGATTCTCACCCACTGGCCAGCGTGTCACTTGCAGCCAACACTCCCAGCACATCAGCTCTGAGTATAGCTCACGGGGCACCTAAGAGAGCGCAACTCGCCCACACAGGGGCCAGAAACGCTTGTAGGAGAGAAGTAACTACCGGTAAAGCAGCCTCCACCCTCCTGCAGCTCATGCTTCTTCCCCACCAGCTGAGCCGCCCCGACCCTCCCGTCCACATCAGGGAGTGGTGTAAGCAGGCCTAAGGGAGCCTAATATAAAGTGACACATCACCTCTAAAGGCAGGCGCTGCATGGACTGAGCGTCTGGTGGGAGCTGAACGTGCTGCTTCTGACCCACACAGTCCTAAATGGCCTGGAGCCAGCCTACTTGAGAGAGGCCCCAGCGCACGACACTGCTGCTGTTGAGATCAGTGCAGCTTCTTGGAGTTCCTGGCAGCGTGCTCTCCAGGACACCAGAACTTGGGAATTCACTCCCCCTTTGGTCCAAAATAGCCGGGATCTAGCAACCTCAGCTTCAGGGCATGCTGTGAAGCTTGTCTCTTCTGCCAGGCATTTGAGGAGTGCTGCAGTGTGCGGGGAGGGGGAATTGGGCTGAAGGGCACACGGTGTGTTTTCAAGATGGGCTGGGCACTGTGGGACCTGCTGCTGCTTCTCTTTTGTGTTTAATGCTTTGTCATGGCACCTGGAGCCTGCGCTTGTTGATTTTAACACTAAATAAGCATGCAACATAAAGACCCGTAAGCCAGTAACGTGCTACAGCTGCTTGAAATGTTGGGTGGCATTGGAACTGCCCATCCCAAAAGGTAGAGCCTAAAAAATTCCTTGAACAGATCAAATCAGCCTCCATGCTTTGGACTCTTTTGCTGCTGTTTCAGACGTGTACATGATTTCCCATTACCTTTGGGGTGTTATGTAAGGTTCCTGCGGTCCTCCCCATCTCCTTCTCCCTTTTCCCCTCTCCATGTTCTTTAAATACATCGAGTGTAAATTGTGCTGATCTGCAGACAGCCAACTGACGATCACTTGGCAGCCAAAGGGGCCAAGGTTATGGGTTTAGCGCCCTCTGGCCTTCCTCCTAAGGCTAAAAATATGTCCAGCAACTGGATGGTGGAAACTGAAGAAGTGGCTCCTTCAAACTCAAAAAAGAAAAGGAACTACCCAGGAAGACATTACCCGACCAACTAGCGTGCGTTTCCACAATTTCAATTATAAAATGTAACCAATGTGGGACATCAGATGTGGGAAGAGTCCACCTCCTCCAGGTGGATGAGGTGGGGGGAGGAAGGGACAGAGAGGGGAACAAGTAAAAGCATTTATCAAACATGTCCTATAAGTGCATTGTAAAATGACACTTGATACAGCCCAGGACTTGGAGCCCTGTGGTGTAGGTACCAGGCCGAGACAGCTGAGTGCAGTTACAGCAGTGGAAAGTTATGTAAGACAATATACCTTGCTCAGCGAGCCTTGGGGACTGGATTACAGCAGAAAGGAACGAGTGCCAGAGCACCATTATTGTTTCCACCCACGTCATTGGGCTATTCCCCAGGACCACAGCAGAGCCTGGGGCATTCCTCATCTCAGCATAGCTTTGGGCTCCAGGTCAGGGCTCCTCTTACACAGTTACCTTCCTCTTCGAGTGTGGAGGAGGGTCAGGGCCCTGTTCATTAGTTCTAATCTCTTAGCATTTATACTTCACTCATCAGCATGATAGCCGAGCCCCTTGCCACATCACAGCCACACCGCAGTTAGATGGGGGTCATCTGACTTTTCCACAACCACCACAAAAACCATCAGGCATGACAGTCGCTACGGCAGCCATTCCGCAGGGCACACAGGGAAATCAGAGTGGGAATTAGCTCGGAGGCTAGGCAGTAGGGGGACAGCTCTTTGTCCTCACTCCCAGGGATGGGAGGGGGTCTCTTTCCACATTCTGAGGAGGGCACGCGGCACAGGTCTGTCTCACTGGAGGGGGCTGGCCCAGCGTGGTGTCTCAGTGACAATGCCTGAGTGGCCTATCACCTGCATCTAATTTCTAGAGCAGGCTGGGAATTTTCTACCTACCTATTTTTCCAGTGGGAAATGGGGTCTCTGCAAAATGGAAATTGTCCTGAAGAAAACGACAATTTTGCTGAAATTTTTCAATATTTTGTCAGGAAAATCATAATGTTTCAGATGGGGTCCGGTAATCTCTGTGTCTGCCTGATCTGCTGCGGTGCCTCATGGGAGTTTTAGTTCAGGTGCCTCAGACTCCTAATTTCCCCTATGGACTCCACCTCCACTGACACACTGTTGTCATTACTCCATGCCTCAGTTTCCCCATCCATAAGTGGGGAGAATGATACTTCTCTATGGTAGTTTGCAGAGGACTTTACCTCCTACAGCAACAGCACTGTGTGGAGATTATTTCTCCTTCTCTGGTGGTGGAAGAACACCATTCTCACAACAGATCATGCCAAACAGAGGATCTAGCCCTTGCAGCACATAGGCCCTAAAACCAGAGCAAGTAGCCCTGCCATCTACGTATTTATTTCTAATGCCAATAGCTTTAAGGCTAGAGGGGGAGTTTTCCTTCAGATCCCAGCTGCAGCTTGAAAGCACTGAGGAAGGAGGGGGCACAATGGGACAGACTGGAACAGGTGGCTGGGCTGGAGAGGCACCCCCACCAACAGAAATAGAAGCATGGAGCATAGGGCAGGGGATACACAGCAGAGAAGAGACAAAGGCTTTCGTGCCCTGCTTTGCTCGGCAGCAAACCGGGTGCCCTCGCTGTGACCAGAGAGATATTCCTGTCAGCGGCAGCTGATTTAGGGATCAGCATTCCTGCAGTGCGTTGTCACTGGCACAAAATACCAGGGCGAGGAAGAAACTGTTATTTAATGTTGATAAAGGCATTCACACAGGCAGTACTGCGGTGTCTGGGCCAAACCACGCTGCTTGCTTCCTATGCCTAAGGAAAGGAAGGCTCTAGCAGGCTGCGAGCAGGGATAGGCTGCAGGGAAACTGCCTTTGCTTCCACAAAACTTCAACAACTGGGTTTAGTTTGGCAAACCCAAATCCAGGGTTGGGTCAGCGGTGAGGCCCATTGCATTTGACCTCCCAGAGCTAGGGCATTGGGTAGTTGGCACCAGTTTACATCTGTTTTTAGCTAGGGGCTATTATATTTCCCAATACTCACAAAGCAGCTGCAATTTGTTGTGGATTAAGGGAAGCAAACAAGAAAGAACAAAAGTCAAGTCTCCACAAGGGAGAGCAGCGTGTGTGTCTCCTCTGCCATCGCACACCCAGCTACACTCAAAAAGAACTGCCAGCAGAGACCTTAGAAATTTAAAGGTCCAGGACACAGAAAATTAAATGGACGGAAAGGAGGCTTAAAATGACTAATCTACATCTTCCTTAAGGTGACTTTCCACTGCCAACCCTCGCCTATGCTAAGAACACTGCAATGAAAAACAGTGTCTCAATTTGAGGTTTGCTCAGGTCCCGCTGTTGTGATACAGGCCAATCAGTGATGCCCCCTAAACACGAGAGGAAGCCTAGGACCTAATTCAGAGAGCAGCACAGAAGTCATGGAGCAGAGATTAGCAGGACAAGAAGACAATATGAAAGAGACTGAGACACTGATGGTGGAATTGGCTTGGTTTACAAAAACACCTGCAGGCCAGATTGCTGTGCTGGTTACACAGAAATGCAAAGACAGGGGAGAAGGCAAAAGAGTGAGTTTCAGGAGTGCTCACTGGAATGGAGATACCCCAGTCAGTTGCTATGGTGGAGAAGAAACTGCTACAGCATTAGAGCCTACAGGCCAGATTCTGATCTGTTACATGACCGTAAATATGCAAAATTGAGCCATTCTGGATTTACACTGGTGTAAACGGGATCAGAAACTGGCCATTCAAACAGAGAAGACCTTGCCCACAAAGAACATGCCTCAAGTACTCCCACCTGCTGGGTGGGTCTGTGAGAATGCTGTCATAGTACAGCCAGGCCAGTGAGATGGGAAAGCAGTACTTAATGTGACACGATAGGTTAGAGATCTGCATATAGCCACCCCAGCATCCTCAGGTTGCCATCTCTGCTCCTGGCAGCCCAACAAAGAAGAATGAATCGCAAGCCTGTTTAATCTGCTTTCATTGACCAAAATGTATCTCAATCTGAGTCCCAGGGAGCTTGTGGGATACGTATCAAGATACCTCTTAAACAGGTTAGATCTCTGGGCTGCTCTAGTGGCACATAACATGGGTGCAGCAAGGACATTTTTACCGCCGTTTGCTTGATTTGTTAGAGCCAAGTTTAACACAAGCTCTCTGGAGCTGTTCAAAGCAAAATGAAAGTAATGCTGATGGGAAAGGAGCATGCACTCTGGATGCCAGCAATTCCCCTTTTTCCGTTATTTTAGTTGTACCTGCTGGAAACAGACATCAACGAAGGCAGACTGGCCTGAGGATCCTTTCGCAAATGTGCCAGGACCTGAACTGGTGCTTTGCGGCTAACCTTGCTTGATCTTGTCTTCCCCTGTTTGTAACGTGGCATTGAGCCCTCTGGCACTGTATAAACAATTGATAAGAGTTTGTGCTTGTTGCTTCTGTGCTGAGAAATGTTGTTGACAAAAATAATACCAATTTGGCTTTTGATGATAATTTAGGATGGGGTTTTCTTGTTTCAAACCCCCTTGCTGCCTCCTGAGCTTCTGTTAGAATAATAACTGCCTCATTTTCTTTCATATTAACCATTCTATGGGTAATGCAAAATCCCTCCCACCCACCCATGCACTACCCGAGGATGGCGAAACATAAAAACCGCACTTATCATTAATCCTGACTTTCACAGCAACCTTGCCAAGCAGTTAGAAGCGCAGGCTCATCATTAAATATAAGGAGCAGGTTTTAAAATGGACAATTTTAGAAAGAAATAACTTCTCCTAAGGGAGTTTAGTTTTGTAAATTATTAAAATAATGGTGAATCTACCCCAAAATGGCTGGCTATGTTTTATGTCTCTTATTTATAAGGGACTGTGTGTCCCTGTCTGTGTGTTGTATATGTGGACAGTGCCTAATATATGGTGGGAGCTACTATATTACAAACATACTCATGAAGAAAGAATAGAATAGAGATTGTGAATGATTCATAACACTGCAATCACAGGTCAATCTAGGGGAAATGACCGCCCCCTGACCTTTGATTCCTAAGTATCTCAGATGTGCTCAAGGCTCATGCAGTTTCACCCATGAGACTACATATGTGATATTGGTTTACTGAATGTTTAAACTGCTGGATATGTGCAAGCTATTGCTTCTCTCTCATACACTAGTGCCGTGAGACATTCAGCAGTCTTTATTTGCAAGGGTCCATGCAAATTTTGAGTCTAGTTTCACTCAACTCAGATTCACATCCCCTAGTTTCACTTGGGTTCAAAGAAACCCAAGAATTCAGGGTGAAAACCAAGCAGCACTGGAGACTGGCCTCATTTCATGGTGAAACGATTGGATGTTACATAGCTTTGCAAAATCATAGATCAACTGAAGCTCACTGGAAACTTGTCCCTTGATTGCTTGGACAATTGGCTCTGGGCTCATTGAGAAGATCACAAGCTCCACTGAACTTTCCAGCAACCATATTTCAAAACTGGACTAGAGTAAAGTCTTGAGAACAGGTGCCCTGGTAGAGAACTTTCTGGATGATTGGCCCAGATCCTTTCTGGCAATAATAATAATTTCTAATGCTTCATTGTATGGGATCCAAGCCTGCCCTCTTGGTACAGGGAAGCTGTTTCAGCTGACTCGTAGAGCTCAGCGACTAAGATTTACGAGGACTCAAGGAACACAAGGCCAAATCCCAGTTTGTCAGCAACAATGTGTTAATTATTACTAGTATTTAGAACTGGTCAAAATGTTTTAATCAAAAAGTTTTTTGTTATGAAAAATGTCTGACATGCATTTGAAATTTTTCTGCAAAAATATTATTTTTTCATCAAAACAAAATGTATCAAAACTAAACATTTTCTGTTTTCGCTTTTTAGAGTTTTTCTCCTCTCCCCCCCCTCCCCCCCGTCTACTTTTGAAGAAGGGGGAAGAGAAGAACCACGGAATGAAGTCAAAAATTTTCTTTGCGCTTTGACAAAAAAAAAAAACAACAACAAAAAATCCAACAAAACCTCAAGATGTTTAAGAATTTTTTTTTTAATTAACATTTTTCATTTTTTCCCTAGATTTTTCATGGAAAAGTTTCAGTTCATTTTTTCAACATTCTAATTTATTTTTATTATTATTAGAAGAAGAATCAGGTACAGCTCATTACTTTGAACTGGGCTCCCTTCCTATGCCGCTTACTGTGTGCCTACCTGAGACTGAGTGATCAGGGGAAGGCAATTTATATCCTACAGGTGGTTCCCAGCCTGCCTGGTTCTTAAGGGGACAGCACTTCATCAGAGAGCTCCTATTTGTTTATTATGTTGTATGGGAACATCTCTTCCTCTCACCTTTGGGTACTTTTAATCCTAGATCTTATAACTACATTACAGTATAATGCTACACGGTCATTGGATGTTCAGGTAGGAATAAAATATCCACAGCAGGAGCTGAGGAAGGTGGGCAATGGTCATGCCTATGGAATAAGCCCATGCCCAGATGGGCACCACCTCAGCCTCTCTCTTTGGAAGAGAGAGGTCCTGGCCCAATGCACTCTGACTCCAGGCAGGAGGAAGGTCCCTGCACTATTCTTCTGGCACCTGTTGCAACCACCCTCCCATTGCACCTGGCTTCCCATGCTCCTGCTGATCAGCAGAGCAACCTGAAGAGCTGACTTAAATCCCACAAGTCACCAGGTTTTTGATGCACCAGTCTATCCACTCTCTGGTCTCGAGGCAGTCAGCAGCTCGGAGGGGTGGAGATGCTGAATAAGCATCTCATGCTAGTGTAACCCACTGGTCAGTGTGAGCTAAAAGTCCCCCTCAGTGACCAACCCACCAAGATTATGGATGCAGCACAGCTCTAAACCACAGAGCCTGGCCCTTTAGTACCAGCTGTAGAGATCCATGCTTTCAGGTCTCCTGGGCCCCAGATCAAGCCCTGCTGTCAGCCAAGATGGCAGCCATCACACCAGGTCTCCACTTCCCTCTCTCCCTGTCCTTCAAGGGCCCCATCCCCAGCCTACCATCTCAAGACAGGGCAGGGGGGGGATAGCTCAGTGGTTTGAGCATTAGCATTCTAAACCCAGGGTTGTGAGTTCAATCCTTGAGGGGGCCATTTAGTTGGGGATTGGTCCTGCTTTGAGCAGGGGGTTGGACTAGATGACCTCCTGAGGTCCCTTCCAACCCTAATAATCTATGATTCTATGAAGACCCACCCCAGTCCTGGGGCTGCTCCTCCTCCAAGACCTAGAGCCCAGCTCGAACAATGTGTTTTAAATGCACCAGGAGACCCTGGGTGAGAGGGTTGGGGGCAGAGGAATTGTTGGGTGCCTGTGAGCAAAGGGGAACAAACGCCCCCAGGCTGAAGAGCTGGTCAGTTTCATTCACAGGGCTCACAAGACACTTGAGGAGGTTGGGGGAAAAAATCAGCAGATGCAGCCAGGAGCTCCTGGCCCAGGATACACAGCACCCTTATGTTACACAGATGGGGTAAAGCGGTCACTTGGGTAAAAGGAAGGTGACTGCCCAGTGGTAGGTGGCTGAAAGGCAAAGAGATTTAGCAAAATCCAGCTTGGCTAATAGCCTGGTTCAGTCATGCCATGTGCTGGTTTGGCATCTGCAAGGAGTTTATTACCAGGTCTCCTCCCTTCAGGGTTAGCTGGAGACACTTGCCTCTATTCTAACCGAGCTCCCTACAGTTCGCTTTTGGTGCTGCTTGGGCTCTAAGCTGGAGGCCCAAACATGGCTTGCTGTGCTATGCATGCCAGTGAGGCTGTTTTACTGGCTGCAGATTACAATAATCCAGGCTGCTGCCAGCCATCAATCTGGGTGTTGGAAAAAGTCAGTCAAGGAGGATTAGTCTTATGTTCCTGACCTTTCTGGAATATTGTAACTGTTCCCAGCAGGTCCTCTGGGGAGCGGGTGTCATGAGCTGGCATGTGAAGATGGGAGGTGGGGAGAGCAGAGAAGGTGGAGTGGAGATGCACCAGTCACACCACTCAGACCACCGCGACTTTCCTTGGGCAGCAGCACCCCTCCAGAGCCCCCCAACACGGTCCAGGGACAATAGGGAAATACTAGTTGAGGCAGAAGCAAATGCAAGGTTTGAAGGGTCCGTGAGGTGGGGAATAAGGGAGCAGAAGTCCTGGGGATTAGGCTGGAGCAAGCCCACGGGAGGTTGTGAAGAGGAGGGAGGTTTTGAACAGAAAGGCACGGGGAGCCGTGAAGTTGTGTGAGCAGGGGGGGCTCGGGGGCTCTGTTTCCCGGAGCAGTGCATGTGAAGAGCCAGTGTGTGTGCAGATGGTGAGACGTGTGGACGATGTGGGTGGGCAGGGCTGCACCACAGAACAGGCGAGCTGTTTGCATGTGCAGGGTGACATGCTGGCCCCATTGAAGTCAACCGCAGTTCTGCCATTCACTTCAGGGGAGCCAGGATCTCACCCTTAGGCCTTTGCCAGGGAGATGCCTGTTTCTCACTGTCATTCCCACGAGTGACCCCTCCAGAAGCTAGTGCTCCACAGAATGACACCTCAACCACAGTAACATTATTGCAGGAAACCTGGCCTCTGAGTAGTTTGAGGATACCCCATGTGCACAGCTCCCTTCTAAGGGTGCCCCTCAAGTTGGAGCCAGAGTGTGGGGGACAGGGAAGGCGCACAGCACAGATCTCACCTTCACGCAGAACAAAGCCACAGCTCTGCTGGCACAGAGAGCAAGGAAAGAATCCCCCCGTGACCTTTCTAATGCTGGCAAGAATATCTGCAGCAATTACAGCTGGACATTGTGTTTCGGTGCCTGTAACCCTCCTCTGCACTTGAGCATGTGACAGGTGATATAAACCACCCAGGCTATCTCTGCGAGATGAACTGAACTCACTGCAGCTGCGTGTCTGGAATGGGAGGACGTGCAGTCTGCAGTGAACAATCCAGGACATTTGTACTGGATAAAGTGCTTCAATCCACTTTAGCGGCCATTATGTGTCAGGATTGTATTTGCCTTGCAATAGGGAGAGGCCAGCACTATAGATGCATGGAGATATTTGTCTAGTTTCTCTTGTGGCTTCTGCAAGCACCTCTCTAGCCTGCTGAAAAGCTAGTTGGTAATGTCTCACAGCAGCTCCTCTCATTGAAAATGGGCTGATATTCCTTGGCCTCAGCCAGCAATAGCCCAGTAGAGGTGATTATCAGTTGTAAGCAATAGTGGCCACTCTCAGAGGAGGAAGATTGATGGTGCTAGGCCAGGGGTCTCAAACTCAATTTACCTTAGGGCCAGGGCCAGTCCTCAAATCCTCCCAGCAGGCCAATAATGTCACTCATGCCGCCCAGAACCCTCCCCCCAAAACTCCACCCCCCACCTACCTAAGGCTCTGGGAGGGAGTTTGGGTGGGGGAGGAGGTCTGGGGTAGGGGATTGGGGTGCAGGCTCTGGGTTGGAGTTTGGGTGCTGGGTGCAGGCTCTGAGCTGGGACAGGAGGTGGGGGTGCAGGAGGAGGGGGTGGGGTTGCAGGCTCTGGGAGGAAGGAGGGGTGCAGGCTCTGGGAGGGAGTGTGGGGGTATGTGGGGAGGGGGTGCAGGCTCTGGGAGGGGGTTGGGGTGTGTGGCGCTTACCTGGGGCTCCAAGGCGGGGCGGGCCGGGGGGCCTCTGCACACTGCTGCCCCCAGGCACCGCCCCTGCAGCTTCCCATTGGCCGCAAGGGCGCTTGGGATGGGGGCAGCATGCGGAGGCACAGGCCCGCCCCGGGGCCGCAGGGAGGGGCCAGCGGCCACGTGGAGCGAGCAGGCAAGACGCCGCTCAGCTCCGGTGCGCTGCCAGGGCCCCTGGCCATTGTAAATCGTGCCAAGGGAGAGACCCGGCCCCAAAACTGCTGGAGCCCCATGGGCCACATTGGGGAGGTTTACGGGCCGCAGATGCCCCACGAGCTGGGAGTTTGAGACCCCCATGCTAAGCAAAGGGCTGGCTCTGAGGCACAGGAAAGGGTGGCAGGAGATCAGGTATCTCTTTCCAGTTCTGCCACTGCCTTCCTGTGACTGCTCTGGCAACTCTTTCACCATGCCTTAGTTTCCTCCTCTGTACAATCATTATGATGCACAAAAATGAGGAAGTGAGATAAACAGAAATTAAAAAGGTACAAATGCAAAAGTGAAATCCCTGCAAGCTGCATGGAAATGTTTTACAGACACCATAATAGAGGCCCAATTTAAATGTATACCCCAAATTTTAAAAAAATAGTAAGAGGATCAAAAAAAAGTGCCACCGGGGCTAAACAACAAAGTAAAAAAAGCAGCTAGAGCTAAAAAGGCATCCTTTAAAAAGTGGAAGCTAAATCCTATTGAGGAAAATAGAAAGGAGCATAAACTCTGGCAAGTAAAGTGTAAAAATATAATTAGGCAGGCCAAAAAAGAATTTGAAGGACAGCTAGACAAAGTCACAAAATAATAGCAAAATTGGTTTTAAATACATCAGAAGCAAGAAGGCTGCTAAACAACCAGTGGGGGCCACTGGACGATCAAGATGCTAAAGGAGCACTCAAGGATGATAAGGCCATTGTGGAGAAACTAAATGAATTATTTGCATCAGTCGTCACAGCTCAGGATATGAGGGAGATTCCCACACCTGAGCCATTCTTTTTAATCTGAGGAACTGTTCCAGATTGAGGTGTCAATAGAGGAGGTTTTGGAACAAATTGATTAATTAAACAGTAATAAGTCACCAGGACAGATGGTATCACCCAAGAGCTCTGAAGGGACTCAAATGTGAAATTGCAGAACTACTAACTGTGGTATGTAACCTATCACTTAAATCAGCTTCTGTACCAGGTGACTGGAGGATAGCTAATGTGATGCCAATTTTTAAAAAAGGCTCCAGAGGCGATCCCGGCAATTACAGGCTGGCAAGCTTAACTTCAGTACTGGGCAAATTGGTTGAACCTATACAGGGCTGGCCTTACCATGAGGCGAACTGAGGCAGCTGCCTCACGTGCCAGACTGTGGGAGACTGTGGGAGGGGCACCACTAGGACCCAGAGTGTAGAAAATTGTGTCTGCTGCTGGTGCAAATGTATTCTCTCTGCTCTAGATGCACAGAGATGGTGGAGTGCTGTGCTGGAGGAAGGAGGGCACAAGAAACATAACAGGCAGGCAGGAGAAAAGGTGAGAGGGAATAACAGAAAGCAGCAGGAGCTGCAGGGAGACAGAGGAGGAGGAGCCTCTTATGTACCTCTCTAGCACCGCCAGGAGCCTGGACTGATTAACACCAGCTTCTCAGGGAGCTTCCTGTTTCCTGCTGCTTTCCTGAACCCACTTGAGGAGAACAGGCAGTCAACTGAAACAGTAGGAGCCAGTTAGGCCCTTAAGACGCTGATATCTTCCCTCACTCAGGCCCTGCTACCAGTCTGCTTATTTGTCCCCTTCAATTGAGTGTTGAGAGCCACTATAGCTGGCACAGAACAGCAGTCATGAGTGAAAGAAGAAAACGCCCCTCTTGGGCAGCATTCAGAAAAAGAAAGAAAGCAAAGGAAGCTTTTCTATCTAAGCAGGAAGGAGCTCTCCTGAGATACAGACACAAATGTTCACGGTGAGCATTCTGGCCCCAGTGAGGATGTGAGTGGTGAGGAGATGCCTGATCTTCCAGTTAGCCAGAGTGCAGGTCACCTGGCAGCTACTGCAGCATCCATATCTCCATCTCAAATGGATGTAACCATGCACATTCCTGAAGAAAAGTGTAGATCAGAGAAGAGTGTGGTGGAGGCACAAGAAACAGCTCCTGCTGAGTTTAATTCCTTAAGTCTAAGTGATCCAGGACTGTGGACCCACTTGAGCAGTAGCCTGAGGGATTTCCTTGTACTGCATGGGCCACAGCAAGTGAAAAACTTCATATTCCCCAAAGACAATGAAAATAGAAGTTTCCATCCAACACATTACTGGCGTGAAATCCCCAATGGTGACAAAGTGGAGAGGCCATGGCTTATGTACTCAAAAACCCAGAATGCGGCATACTGTTTTTGTTGCAAACTCTTCCAGTCTAATGTTCCAACCACATTGGGTTCTACAGGAACAAAGGACTGGAAAAATCTGGCTAGAAATCTGGCATGCCACGAGAAGGCAGCAAATCACCAGAGAGCATTCCATAGAGCTTGAGATGAGACTACGGTTAAAGGCCACCATAGATGATCAGCATCAAGAGAAGATTGCATCAGAGTCTCTTTACTGGCAAAATGTTCTGAAAAGGCTCATTGCCATTGTGAGAATGCTTGCTACCCAAAACCTAGCACTGCGTGGCACTTCAGATCAGCTGTATGTGCCAAACAATGGAAACTTCCTTAAAATTGTGGAGCTGATGGCTGAGTTTGATGCTGTACTCCAGGAACATCTAAGAAGAGTCATCACCCAAGAAATGTGCACACACCACTACCTTGGAAAAAAACAATTCAAAATGAGATCACACAGTTACTGACAACAAGTCAAACAGAAGATTGTGGCAGATCTGAAGTCAGCAAGATATTACTCTGTTATTCTGGACTGCACACCTGACATCAGCCATATGGAACAAATGACTTTAATGGTGCGTTTTGTAGCAACAACAGAACCTAGTGAAAATGCCCCTGCAATGGTGACTGTCAGAGAGCATTTTCTAGAATTTATGGACATTGATGATACTACAGGAGCTGGTATGACAAATGTGCTTCTTAAAAGGAAATACAGGAATTGCGATAGCTGACATGAGAGGTCAGGGCTACGATAATGGTGCCAACATGAGAGGAAAGAACAGAGGAGTGCAGACACGGATCCAAGAGTTAAACCCTCCAGCTTTTTTTGTCCCATGCAGTTCTCTATCATTGAACTTGGTGGTCAGTGATGCAGCATCAGCTTCTAGTGAGGCTGCTGAAATTTTTAAATGTAATTCAAAGCATCTATGTATTTTTCTCTGCATCAATTCATCAATGGCAAATTTTGAAGCAACATCTGGGAACATCCTCTCTGACACTGAAACCACCGAGTGCCACATGATGGGAAAGTTGACTGGAGGCGATAAAGCCTATAAACACTAAATTGGGAAGATAGATGATGCCATAATTGCCATTATGGAGGGTAATGCTATGACAGAAACTGTTCATGGGAGAACAGTGGCAGAGAGAAATGGAATCACCAGAAACATACATAACTTCACATTTCTGTGTGGCTTAGTGTTGTGGCATGACATATTGTTTGAAATAAATGTTGTAAGCAAGAGATTCCAAGGTGTTGACCTTGATATATCTGGAGCAATGGAACAACTGGACAAAGCAAAGTCATACCTACAGTCTTACCGGTCAGATGAGGGATTTCAAAACGTTCTGAAGAGTGCACAGAAGTTGGCAGAGGAACTTCACACTGAAGCTATTTTCCCACCCATTCAAGAATACAAGAGTCACCGAAGACGACATTTTGATTACGAGGCACGGGATAATCCCATAAGAGACCCCAAACAACAATTCAAAATTGAATTCTTTAACCAGGTGCTAGGTTGTGCAATACAGTTAGTTGAAGAACATTTCATGCAGCTCAAGGAACACAGCAGTATATTTGGGATGTTGTATGATAGTCCAAAACTCCTCACTATACCTGAAGAAGACCTACACCAGCAATGCAGGGCACTAGAGACAGTGTTGACACATGATGACATGCGCAATATTGATGCGAGTGATTTAGGTGATGAACTGAAAGCCCTTGCAAGATACATTTCAGCAGGATCAACTTCAAAGGCTGTCTGGAATATATGTGCACAAATAAGATGACGACCCTCTTTCCAAATGCTTTTGTTGCTCTGTGCATACTTCTAACACTTTCTGTAACAGTTACCAGTGGAGAATGCAGCTTCTCCAAGCTGAAGTTAATAACAGACACATCTACACTCCACAATGACACAGGAGAGGCTGGTTGGCCTTGCAACCATCTCAATAGAGCATGAGCTGGCCCAGACTGTGGACCTTCATGAAGCAGTTCAAATCTTTGCAACCAAGAAGGCACGGAAAGCACCACTTTGATTATTCAAACAGATAAAAATACCAGTGTTTACTATGAAGACAAGAAAAGTTAACTTTCAAACACCTGAACAGCAAATGTAAGTATTACTTAACATTTTTGAACAAGGCATTTTAAGTTGTTAGTTCTCCTTTATTGGGGTAGGTAGAAGATCAGTACCATGAGAGGAGTAGAACAGGAAGAAGGCAGAATTGAGACCTTTCAAAGTTTTGGCCCAAGTGAGGGGGCATGGGGGCGTCATTTGAGCTCCCCACCTCAGGTGCCAAAATGTTGTGGGCCAGCCCTGAACCTATAGTAAAGAACAGAATTATCAGACACATAGATGAAGGCAATTTGTTGGGGAAGAGTCAACGTGTTTTTGTAAAGGAAAATCATGCCTCATCAATCTACTAGAATTTTTTGAGGAGGTCAACAAGCATGTAGACAAGAGTGATCCAGTGAATATAGTGTACCTAGATTTTCAGAAAGCCTTTGACAAGGTCCCTCACCAAAGGCTTTTAAGCAAAGTAAGCTGTTATGGGATAAGAAGGAAGGTTCTTTCATGGATCAGGAACTGGTTAAAAGACAGGAAACTAAGAATAGGAATAAATGGTCAGTTTTCAGAATAGAGAGAGGTAAATAGTGGTCTGTACTGGGACCAGTGCTGTTCAACATATTCATAAATGATCTGGAAAAAGGGGTAAACAGTCAGGTGGCAAAATTTGCAGACGATACAAAACTAGTTAAGTCCCAACCAGTCTGCGAAGAGTTACAAGGGGATCGCACTAAACTGGGTGACTAGGCAACAAAATGGCAGATGAAATTCAATGGTGATACATGCAAAGTAGTGCACATTGGAAAACATAATCCCAACTATACATACAAAGTGATGGGGTCTAAATTAGCTGTTACCACTCAAACAAGATCTTGGAGTCATTGTGGATAGTTCTCTGAAAACATCCACTCAATGTGCAGTGGCAGTCAAAAAAGTGAACAGAATGTTGGGAATCATTAAGAAAGAGAGAGATAATAAGACAGAAAATATCATATTGCCTCTACATAAATCCATGGTACACCCACATCTTGAATACTGTGTTCAGATGGTTGCCCCATCTCAAAAAAAAAATATTGGAATTGGAAAAGGTACAGAAAAGAGCAACAAAAATGATTAGGACATTAAAGCAGCTTCTGTATGAGGAAAGATTAATAAGACTGGGACTTTTCAGCTCGGAAAAGAGATGACTAAAGGGGGATATGATAGAAGTCTATAAAATCATGAATGGTGTATAGAAAGTAAATAAGGAAGTGTTATTTACTCCTTCTCATAACACAAGAACTAGGCATCACCAAATGAAATTAATATGCAGCAGGTTTAAAACAAACAAAAGGAAGTATTTTTTTCACACAACACAGTCAACCCATGGAACTCTTTGCCAGAGGATGTTGTGAAGGCCAAGACTATAACAGGGTTCAAAAAAGAACTAGATAAATTCATGGAGGGTAGGTCCATCAATGGCTATTAGCCAGGATGAGCAGTGATGGTGTTCCTAGCCTCTATTTACCAGAAGTAGGGAATGGGCGACAAGCAGGGCCGGCTCCAGGCACCAGCTTAGCAAGCAGGTGCTTGGGGCGGCCACTCCGGAGAGGGGTGGCATGTCCAGCTATTTGGCGGCAATTCGGCAGAGGGTCCCTCACTCCAGCTCGGAGCGAAGGACCTCCTGCTCAATTGCCGCCGCAGATCGCGATCGCGGCTTTTTTTTTGGGCTGCTTGGGGCGGCAAAAACCCTGGAGCCGGCCCTGGCGACCAGGGACGGATCACTCGATGATTACCTGTTCTGTTCATTCCCTCTGAAGCACCTGGCATTGTCCACTCTCAGAAGACATGATACTGACCTATCTGGACAATTGATCCGACCCAGTATGGCCATTCTTATGTTCTTAAGCGCTGAGAGTGTCCCTGGCTCTATCTGAGACACACAGCCCAGACAGCACATACTGTGTAAACACAACAGAGCCAGCAGACACGGCACACACTGGGGAGCTCAGAGGAGGCAATGGCTGTTTTTTTTAAAGTGTACATTTATCATATTATTGTTAAACTGATGGAAATGCCTGGCTCACTCCTTGTGGGCTTCTGGGGGAGCCGTGCGTCTGTAGCAAGGAGGGCAGTGTCTCTGTGCAGAGGCATGTTCCAAAATGGGGATTCTGAATCTAGGTGCTGGGAGGCTCAGTTCATTAATGGCTGCAAAGCATGGTGAGAGCCTGGTGCAGAAGGCATTAAGGCTACGCACAATCGCTTTGGCAGTTCTGAAAAGACCGATGTTATTACAGAGGTGGCATTCAACAGTCACGCAGTTCACCCAGACCCAGCCCAGGCTAAGGGAATCAACTGGTGAATGTGCAAATGCATTTGTTGGCTTTTCTGATCACTAGCAGGGCTGTAGATGGGGAAGAGGGGCCAAGCTGGTGGTGAGCAGGGGAGTTCTCTTGTGTCCTAGTGTGGTGGGAGGCTGTCTGCCATGCGTCTGGGAGAGTGCCCATCAACGCATGAGAAAGGATGGTTTCTAGAGGGAAGCGGCAGTGGAATGGTGCCGTGGGGGAAGGGGGAGAGGGATTGTCCCACTGCCCGGGGGGTCATGGCCCACAGCCCTCCCTCCCCTGGAGCAGCTCCTCAGGAAATTCTGTTTCCACCCTCACCAGTGTTCACTGGCTGTTTTCATTCCTCTCTCCCATCTGATCCACAGGCTTTTTATACTACGAGGATAGCTAACCACCCTGACCCAACACCCCATTTGGGGCAAGTGACCTGCACCCACACGCTGCAGGGGAAGATGAGAAAACCCCAGGTCACTACCAACCTAGCCTGGGGGAAAATTCCTTCCCAACTCCACATCTGTGATCAGTTAGTGATACCAGTCAGCTCTGTGTTTTTGGGGAACCAGGACGCAGTGTCTGGCCTGTCTGAGTCATGAAGGACACCCCCCACCGGTCTCTGCTTGAACCAAGATCAATCAGAGAAAAGGCTTGCAGAGAGCAGTGAAGGGTGTTGGGAGACACACCTAGACCCCTCCCGACAAGGGTGACAAGATTAAGACATCTCCATTTGCATACAGAATGGAGAGCAGAGAACTCCCCTAGCCTCATCTGCATGAAAGATAGGACAGGGATTAGCATATAGAATGAAGAACAGAGAACTACACTGAACTCTGGGACCAGAAAAGCAGGGAAGCACTGCATCATGGGAATCTCTGCTCCAGATGTTAATGAACCTAGGCCTGCCCACACCCAGCTCAGCAGTTATCAGACCAATTCTAGTAATGAATCCTTGATTGATATCCAAAATACTGAAGCAGCCTAGTTGCATTGTGAGTTCCCTGGAAGAAACCACCACCCATAGCCAAGAATGATCAGCTCCTATTGTCTAGCCTAAAGAAAACCCTTGAGTCATCAGTTTACCCATAAACAAATCTAGTGCTCTCCCTTGAACCATTGTTGTTTCTCTACAAAAACCCCTACCTATGTTCAAGTAAGTGTTCTGATGCTTAGATCCAAACTATGCATCAGTTCCACTGGGACTCCATCTTCTCCTGACTGATTGTGCTGGGGGCTCTGCCTGTCTCCAGCACTCAGGACCTTGAGCTACCACCATCACCTGGGAACCCCGACCAGTTCAAGCCTCATGGAGTGGGTGAGATCCCCCTCTTTCTCTCTCTCTGTTTTCCTTTCTACCTTAGGTATTAACCTTTAATGATGTATGTTATGTTGGTTTAGCCCTCCTTGTGTAGTTATCACTATTATTCAATAAATAACTTTTATGGTTAAGCTGGTCACTTTTCTCTCTCTTGCTGAACTTTACTCTTTTGTGTTTTTGCTTCCCCCATTTACTCTGCAGCAACACTTCTCTTACCTAAGCTAAAGATCCCTTCAGTGCCCAAAATACTGTGGGGTTTGCTCATCAAGTAGGTTACTACCAGTACAATTGTGATGTGAGAGTGGGGATAGGGACGTGCTGAATCTGGGACGCATAAGGGTGGCAGCTTGAAAGTGCTGCTTGACCCAGTCCATTGAGCCCAGGGGCACATAAGGGGGGGCAGCTTGAAAGTGCTGCTTGACCCGGTCCGCTCAGACTTGCTCTGTTAATATGTGTGTGTGTGTGTGTGTGTTTGTGTTTTCATCTGGTTCTGGGGCTGGAGGAACCAAGCCCTAGAGAACCTAGGTCCTGCAGGATAGTTCCATTGGGAGGGGACTTGCATAAGGGAGAAGTAGAGCTCCATATGATAACACACGTGACACAAGCAGTACATTGATAGAATTACAGAACTCCCCCCCTCCCCCAGAATAGTAACCCGAATAAATGAGCATACCCCAAAGTAACGGGCAGATCTGGTAACATTAGACCCTGAGCATATGAGCAAGAACCAGCTAGCCACATACCTGAGAGAGAGAATGCTCAGTGCCACCACAGAGCCCTGCCCCCACCCATCCAGTGTCCCATCTCCAGCCGAAGGCATCCCTGATGCTTCAGAGGAAGGAGATTTAAAAAAAACCTCCCAGAATACATTGAAGGTGGGTGGTGGGAATCCCTTCCTGACCCCTGCCACTGGCCGGCTGAAACGCTGAAGCATGAGCTTCAGGAATATAGAACATAAGCTGGAAGTGAGTGCCAGGGCTGCTGAGTCCTGCTCTCCCCCCCGCAATCAAAACAACCCCATCATACAACTGCATGCATCAGTTTGTCCAGATCTTTTTCATAGCTAAGTTATTGCCCCCACAACTCCTGTTGGGAGGCTGCTCCAGAACCTTGCCCCTCTGGTGGTTAGAAACCTTCTAATTTCCAGCCTGAATTTGTTCATGGCTAGTTTATATCCATTTGTTCTTGTGCCAACACTGTCCTTTAGCTTAAATAGGAATTCACCCTGGTATTTACCCCCTAGTGGATTTATAGAGAGCACTCGTATCCCCTCTCAGCCTCTGTTTGCTAGACTAAACAAGCCAAGTTCTTCTAGTCTCCTCTCATAAGATAGGCCCTCCATTCCCCTGATCAGCCTAGTAGCTCCCTCTGCACTGGTTCCAGTTGAAGTTAATCTTTCTTGCACATGGGTGACCAGAATTGCACACAGCATTCCAAAAGAGGTCTCACCAGTGCCTTGTACAATGGCATTACTACATCTCTATCTCTACTGGAAATGCCTTGCCTGATGCAATCCTAGGATGTGTTTGCCTTTTTCCCAGTCAAATCACATCAGTGGCTCGGAGTCATCTTGTGATCGACACACACATCCAAGTCTCTCTCCTCCTCTGTTGCTTTCAACTGAAGACCCCTCCAGCTTGCAGCAGAAATTCTTGTTACTAGACTCTAAGTGCCTGACCTTGACTTTGTACTACTGAATGTCATCTCATTTCTGTCACTCCCATCTGCACAGCCATCCACGTCTTCCTGTGTCATGTTCTGATCCTCCTCTGTACCAATGAGACCTTCCAACTTTGTGTCACCAGCAAATTTCATGAGCACAGTCCCACTGTTTGTAGGAAGGTCATTAATAACCATATTGACTAAGATGGGTCCCAAGTCTTTGAGGAACTCCACTAGTTACCTCCCTCCAGTCTGATAATTCACCTTTCAGCACAACCCATTGCCTTCTCCCCTTTAGCCAATTCTTTATCCACCTTACCATAGGCGCTGACTTTCTAATGTACCAGGGGGTGCTGGACCCCTGCTCTGCCCCAGGCCCTGCTCCCACTCCACCCCTTTCCCCAAGGCCCCAGCCCACCTCTTCCCAACCCTTCCCTTTCCACTCTTACCCCCGGCCCTTCCAACCCCATTCTGCCCCCTCCCCTGGGTGTGCCCCACCCTCTCTCCTCCCCCACCCCCCAGCACCTCCTGCACGTCATGGAACAGCTGAATGCAGCGGGTGGGAAGGGGGAGGCACTGATCAGTGGGGCCGCCGGCGGGTGGGAGGTGCTGGGGGAAGAGGGAGGAGCTGATTTGGGGGGCTGCTGGTGACCATTTTTTTCCCCCATGGGTGCTCCAGCCCCGGAGCACCCTCAGCGTCAGCACCTATGCACCTTACAATGCTTGTACTGATCACCATCTTCTCTAATGTAACTAATACTTGCCCATGTGGCACTGTATCAAATGCTTTGCTAAAGTCCAAGTGAGTTAGATCTACTGCACCTCCCTTATCTTAAAAAAAAAAGCAGTTATTTTCTCAAAGAAGGAAATCAGGTTAATCTGGCATGATCTGTCTTTGGGAAACCCATGCTGCATTGCATTCCCTGTACCTCTATTCATTTAATTATTCTTTCCTTTTGTTCTAAAACCTTGCATACTGCTGACGTCAGACTAGCAGGTCTGTAATTGCCCAGATCACTTTTCCCCACCCCCTTTCTTAAATATAAATACATTAGCTATTCTCCACTCATATGGTACTACCCCCGAATGGAGTGCTCATTAAGTAGCAAAGATTTTTAATAAATCAATCTCATGTGCCAATTCTTTCAATATTCTGGGGTGGAAGTTATCCAGTCCCCCTGATTTGAGCACATTAAGCGCTTTAAGTTTTAATTCCACCGCAGATTTGGTAATTTCCATTTCTAGACGCTCATTCCCATCAGCTACACTGCCTTCATGTACATTTTCTATCTATATTATCATCGTAACTGAAAACCAAGGCAAACTATTCATTTAGTTTTTGGGCCATACCTAGATTATCTTTAATCTCCTTCCCATCCACTGCATCCTTCCTTACTCTTTTTATTATATAACTTAAAATAAATAAGAGGTTTTTTATTTCCTTGGCAAGAGCTAATTCAGCTTGACCTTTAACAAATCTCACTTTATTTGTACATTTTATAACCACCACAATGTAGGGTTGGTTTTTTTTGCTGATCACCCCCTTTTCCAACTCTCTGTAGGCTCTCTGCTTACTCCTAATAACCTTTTTGAGGTGGTTATTCATCCTGCTGGGTCTGGAACCTTTCCCTACAAGTCCCCCCCCTCCCCCCATTACTTGGGGTGCAAATTTCAGATAGATTGTACAGTTGATTTGAAGAAATTCCAAGCCTCCTCCACATTTGAGTCCTTGAGCTTTTCAGTCCAGCTGATTTTTGTAACTAATCCCCTTAATTTCCCAAATTCCCATAGTTGATGACCTGGTTTTGATTATCCTTCTATTTAATTTAATCTGAATCAATTCATGTAAGCAAGTATTGTAAGCAAGACGAGAAGTAATTCTTCCACTCTACTCCGCGCTGATTAGGCCTCAACTGGAGTATTGTGTCCAGTTCTGGGTGCCACATTTCAGGAAAGATGTGGACAAATTGGAGAAAGTCCAGAGAAGAGCTACAAAAATGATTAAGGGTCTAGAAAACATGTCCTATGAAGGAAGATTGAAAAAATAGGGTTTGTTTAGTCTGGAGAAGAGAAGACTGAGAGGGGACATGCAGGGCCGGTGCAAGGAAGTTTCGCGCCCCAGGCGAAACTTCCACCTTGCGCCCCCCCACCCAGCTGCCTCTGCCGCCCCATCCTTTAAATAGCCGCGGGAGCCCCCCCGCTTCCCCAGGGCTCCTGCAGCTATTTAAAGGGCCGCAGCGGCAGAATCAGGGGAGCCCCGTCCCTTTAAATAGCCCCCAGAGCCCTGGGGTAGCGGGGGGCTCTGGGGGCGATTTAAAGGGCCGGGGCGCCAGCTGCCTCTGCCGCCGCGGGAGCCCCGCCGCTTCCCCAGGGCCCCCGCAGCTATTTAAAGGGCCAGGGCGGTAGAAGCAGGGGAGCCCCGTCCCTTTAAATAGCCCCCAGAGCCCTGGGGCAGCAGGGGGCTCTGGGGGCTATTTAAAGAGCCGGGGCTCCAGCTGCCTCTGCTGCCCCGTCCTTTAAATAGCCGATGGAGCCCCGTCGCTTCCCCAGGGCTCCCGCGACTATTTAAAGGGCCGGCGCCCCCCAAATCTTAGCGCCCTAGGCGACCGCCTAGGTCGCCTAATAGGTTGCGCCGGCTCTGGGGACATGATAATAGGTTTCAAGTACATAATAGGTTGTTACAAGGAGGAGGGAGAAAAATTGTTCTTCTTAACCTCTGAGGATAAGACAAGAAGCAATGGGCTTAAATCGCAGCAAGGGCGGTTTAGGTTGGACATTAGGAAAAACTTCCTAACTGTCAGAGTGGTTAAGCACTGGAATAAATTGCCTAGGGAGGCTGTGGAATCTCCATCATTGGTGATTTTTAAGAGCAGGTTGGACAAACACCTATCAGGGATTGTCTAGAGATAATATTTAGTCCTGCCCTGAGTGCTGGGGACTGGACTAGATGACCTCTCAAGGTCCCTTCCAGTTCTATGATCACTCGATCCAAGGTAATTTCCTACAACCAACTCTTCCGTGATGTCCTCACTACTTAGTAAAACCAAATCTAAAATTGCATCACCTCTTGTTGGTTCAATGACAATTTGATGAAGAAAACTGTCATTTATCACTGCCAGAAATAACTGGGCCCTACCAGTACTGGTAGCATTTATTCTCCAATCTATAGCCAGGAAGTTAAAGTCTCCCATTATGACACAGTTCCCAAAAGTGTTTCTCTCTAACAATATTAAAGAGATTACTGCCCATAACAGGGCCGCTAAAATCATCCTAACAGAACCTCTTTTACAACCCTTCCCCAAAGTGATTTTGACCCACCTATGCTTCAATACCTGTATTCCAGCCATGAGTGCTATTCCACCACAGTTCTGTACTCCCTATAATGGCTGGTTTAACTTCCCACACCAGTAGCTCCAGTTCCTCCATTTCCTCGCCCAGACTCCTTGCATTAGTGTACAAGCATTTCATTTTTTTTTCTTGGACCGTATCCAGTTTTCTGGCTTGTGGTGTTCCATTATCCCTTACTATAGCTTCCTTTAGGTGCTTTCCTGCTCCTGATTATTGAAGCCAAGCAATACAGCTGCCTTTGGGTGCAAGCAAATGAGTTTCCCACCGGTCTCTTTCCCCTGGGGGTTCCTTCCTGCAAGACAAGCTCTCATTATTAATACTGAACTTGTGAGGCTGCCCTGCTGTCCCAAGGACATTGGCTTGGTCTACACTAGGATTTTAGGTCAAATTTAGCAGCGTTACCTCGATTTAAGCCTGGACCCGTCCACATGACGAAGCCCTTTTTTTTTACTTAAAGGGCTCTTTAAATTGATTTCTTTACACCACCTCCGACAAGGGGATTAGCGCTGAAATCGGCTTTGCCGGGTCAAATTTGGGGTATTGTGGATGCAATTCGACGGTATTGGCCTCCGGGAGCTATCCCACAGTGCACCATTGTGACCGCTCTGGACATCAATCTGAACTCGGATGCACTGGCCAGGTACACAGGAAAAGCCCCGCGAACGTTTGAATTTCATTTCCTGTTTGCCCAACGTGGAGAGCACAGGTGACCACGCAGAGCTCATCAGCACAGGTAACCACGATGGAGTCCCAGGATCGCAAAAGAGCTCCAGCATGGACCGAGCGGGAGGTATGGGTTCTGCTCGCCATATGGGGAGACGAATCTGTGCTAGCGGAATTCCGTTGCAGTAAACGAAATGCAAAAACATTAGAAAAAGTCTCAAAGAGTATGAAGGACAGAGGCCATAACAGGGATGCACAGCAGTGCCGCGTGAAAATTAAGGAGCTAAGGCAAGCCTACCAGAAAACCAGAGAGGCAAACGGAAGGTCCGGGGCAGAGCCGCAGACATGCCGCTTCTACGCCGAGCTGCATGCCATGCTAGGGGGTGCAGCCACCAGTAGCCCAACCCTGTGCTTTGACTCCGTCAATGGAGAATCACGCAACACAGAAGCGGGTTCTGGGGACGAGGAAGACGATGATGATGAACAGACGGGAGATGGCTCACAGCAAGGAGGCAGAGAAACCGTTTTCCCCAACAGCCAGGATCTGTTTATCACCCTGGACCTGGAGGCAGTAAACCCCGAACCCACCGAATCCCAAAGCGTGCTCGCAGACCCCGGAGAAGGGACCTCTGGTGAGTGTACCTTTGTAAATATTACACATGGTTTAAAAGCAAGCGTGTTTAATGATTAATTTGCCCTGGCATTCGCGGCCAGGACAGCTACTGGAAAAGTCTGTTAACGTGTATGGGGATGGAGCGGAAATCCTCCAGGGACATCTCCAGAAAGCTCTCCTGGATGTACTCCCAAAGCCTTTGCAAAAGGTTTCTGGGGAGGGCTGCCTTATTCCGTCCGCCATGGTAGGACACTTTACCACGCCAGGCCAGTAGCACGTAGTCTGGAATCATTGCATAACAAAGCATGGCAGCGTATGGTCCCGGTGTTTGCTGGCATTCAGACAACATCCATTCCTTATCTCTCTGTGTTATCCTCAGGAGAGTGATATCATTCATGGTCACCTGGTTGAAATAGGGTGCTTTTATTAAGGGGACATTCAGAGTGCCCGTTCCTGCTCGGCTGAACAGAAATGTTCCCCGCTGTTAGCCACGCGGTGGGGGGAGGGGTGAAGTGATCATCCCAGGGAATTGGGTGTGTGTGTGGGGGGGGGGGGGGGGTTAGTTGGGTTTGTGCTGCACGTTAACCCGGAAACCGCATCCCCTCCTTTTAAATTGCCATCCCATTTTAAATGGCCAACCCAACGGCCGCTTGGTATGGGAAATGAGGGCGCTGCTGTTTGAAACCATTCCCACATGTTATGAAGGTTAAAGAAGCCAAAAGACTGTGGCTTACCATGGCTGCCTGCAAGCCGAATTCTGTTGCCTGGCACTGCGTGAGTGATCTCTCACACCAAACCGGCAGGCCCTCAATATAAATAGAGGCAAAATGCGACCTTGTAACGAAAGCATATGTGCTGTGTAATGTGAACAGCAAGGTTTAACGGGAAAGAGTGATCCTATTGTTCTCTAAAATGTGTCTTTTTAACTACCAATCTCCCTTTTCCCCCACCAGCTGCAAATGTTTCTCCTTCGCAGAGGCTAGCGAAGATTAGAAGGAGAAAAAAGAGGACTCGGGATGAGATGTTCTCGGAGCTCCAGACGTCCTCCCACGCTGACAGAGCACAGCAGAATGCTTGGAGGCAGACAATGTCCGAGTGCAGAAAAGCACAATATGAACGCGAGGAGAGGTGGCGGGCTGAATCGCGGGCTGAAGAGGAGAGGTGGCGTCAGATTGAACACAGAAGGCAAGAGTCGATGCTCCGACTGCTGGAGCATCAAAGTGATATGCTCCAGCGTATGGTTGAGCTGCAGGAAAGGCAGCAGGAGCACAGACCGCCGCTACAGCCCCTGTGTAACCAACAGCCCTCCTCCCCAAGTTCCATAGCCTCCTCACCCAGACGCCCAAGAACGCGGTGGGGGGGCCTCCGGCCACCCAGCCACTCCACCCCAGAGGATTGCCCAAGCAACAGAAGGCTGGCCTTCAATAAGTTTTAAAGTTTTTAATTTTTAAAGTTTTAAAGTGCAGTGTGTCCTTGTCCTTCCCTCCTCCCCCACCCCTCCCGAGCTACCTTGGCAGTTATCCCCCTATTTGTGTGAATTAATAAAGAATGCATGAATGTGAAGTAACAATGACTTTATTGCCTCTGCAAGCGGTGATCGAAGGGAGGAGGGGAGGGTGGCTAGCTTACAGGGAAGTCGAGTGAACCTGGGGGGGAGCGGGGTTCATCAAGGAGAAACAAACAACTTTCACACCGTAGCCTGGCCAGTCATGAAACTGGTTTTCAAAGCTTCTCTGATGCGCACCGCGCCCTGCTGTGCTCTTCTAACCGCCCTGGTGTCTGGCTGCGTGTAATTAGCGGCCAGGCGATTTGCCTCAACCTCCCACCCCGCCATAAATGTCTCCCCCTTACTCTCACAGATATTGTGGAGTGCACAGCAAGCAGTAATAACAATGGGAATATTGGTTTTGCTGAGGTCTAACCGAGTCAGTAAACTGCACCAGCACGCTTTTAAACGTCCAAATGCACATTCTACCACCATTCTGCACTTGCTCAGCCTGTAGTTGAACAGGTCCTGACTACTGTCCAGGCTGCCTGTGTATGGCTTCATGAGCCATGGCATTAAGGGGTAGACTGGGTCCCCAAGGATAACTATAGGCATTTCAACATCCCCAACAGTTATTTTCTGGTCTGGGAAGAAAGTCCCTTCCTGCAGCTTTTGAAACAGACCAGAGTTCCTGAAGACGCGAGCGTCATGTACCTTTCCCGGGCATCCCACGTTGATGTTGGTGAAACGTCCCTTGTGATCCACCAGTGCTTGCAGCAGCATTGAAAAGTACCCCTTTCGGTTTATGTACTCGCTGGCTTGGTGCTCCGGTGCCAAGATAGGGATATGGGTTCCATCTATCGCCCCACCACAGTTAGGGAATCCCATTGCAGCAAAGCCATCCACTATGACCTGCACATTTCCCAGAGTCACTACCCTTGATATCAGCAGGTCTTTGATTGCGTGGGCTACTTGAATCACAGCAGCCCCCACAGTAGATTTGCCCACTCCAAATTGATGTCCGACTGACCGGTAGCTGTCTGGCGTTGCAAGCTTCCACAGGGCTATGGCCACTCGCTTCTCAACTGTGAGGGCTGCTCTCATCTTGGTATTCTGGCGCTTCAGGGCAGGGGAAAGCAAGTCACAAAGTTCCATGAAAGTGCCCTTACGCATGCGAAAGTTTCGCAGCCACTGGGAATCGTCCCACACCTGCAACACTATGCGGTCCCACCAGTCTGTGCTTGTTTCCCGGGCCCAGAATCGGCGTTCCATGGCATGAACCTGCCCCATTAACACCATGATTTGCACATTGCTGGGGCCCATACTTTGTGAGAAGTCTATGTCCATGTCTATTTCCTCATCACTCTCGTCACCGCGCTGCCGTCGCCTTCTCGCCTGGTTTTGCTTTGCCAGGTTCCGGCTCTGCATATACTCCAGGATAATGCGTGTGGTGGTCATAGTGCTCATAATTGCCGCGGTGATCTGAGCGGGCTCCATGATCCCAGTGCTATGGCGTCTGGGCTGAAAAAAGGCACGAAACGATTGTCTGCTGTTGCTTTCACAGAGGGAGGGAGGGAGTGGGGGCCTGACGACATGTACCCAGAATCACCCACGACACTGTTTTTGCCCCATCAGGCATTGGGATCTCAACCCAGAATTCCAATGGGCGGCGGACACTGCGGGAACTGTGGGATAGCTACCCACAGTGCAACGCTCCGGAAGTCGACGCTAGACTTGGTACTGTGGATGAAGTCCGCCGACTTAATGCACTTAGAGCATTTTGTGTGGGGACACACACAATTGACTGTATAAAAACGATTTCTATAAAACCGACTTCTATAAATTCGACCTAATTTCGTAGTGTAGACATACCCACTGTGAGGCAGTTCACAAGTTCCTCGGAGCTAGGTTCATTACAGCACTAGCTGCTCATGACAGCACCCTTGTGGTTAATCACTGTATTGCCTTTGCAGCTCGAAAGTCTGGGGAGTAGAGGCTGTGGGTTCTATTCCTGGCTCTGCTACAGACTCACTGTATGACTAAGGGCAATACAGCCACTTTTTAAAGGTGGCTACTGATTTGGGGTATCATGCTTTTTAGGTATTCAACTCAGTCCGTTGGGGTTGAGGTGCTAAGCCCCCAAATCCCAGTGACTCCAATAGGAGTCTCAGTCCCTCTGCAAATTAGACCCAGCAAGACTCCGTTTGGGAATCCAAACACTGCGGTACCCAATCACAGCAGCCATTTTTGAGATGGGGGTCTTCACTTCATCCTGCCTCAGCTCCCATTTACACACAGGGTTGAGTCTTCCCTAGGGGCTGTGAGGCTCCGTTCATTCACCTTGATACCACATGAGGACAGCCAGGAGCAAAAGGGCTGGAGAAGCGCAAAGTGCCAGTACTGAGTAGCGTCGCTATGGAAACAAGCTGGTACATCACAATCCGTGCCAAAGGGAACAGCATGAAGCAGACTCAGGGAGAGGGACTGCATGGCACAACTCCTGTGGGGAAACAGCCAGCTCTGCCTCGGGACACAGGGACAGGCCTGCAGCTCCCCCTCCACTGCATGGGACCCCCAGTGACACTCATACAGTCCCCACCCTTGACACACATGCAACGCCACTCCCCCCCCCCATGTCATCAGTGTCATGCATGCAGTGTAGCTCCTCTCCCCACCCCCAGTGACATGCAAGCAGCCCCCCAGGCCGTCAGTGACATGCACACAGCGCTGCTCCCTCCCCTCCCCCCGACACACACACACACCCCACTTGTGGTTGGGTTTACTTTGAGAGGGGGCGAGGGTACTCCCTAGAGGATTCCAGTCCCTTTGTTTATTTCCCCTCCATCTCAGCAACCTTCCTTTGGCAAAGAGAACCAAACCCTGCCCTTCTATCTGCTGCCTGCCTCCGTCACCTCTCCCCTTGGCAGTGCCCACTGGGTGCTGCAAGCAGAGAGATTCCTGGGTACAGTTTAGACAAACTAAAACAGTTTTGACTGGGCAAAGGTCAACAATCTTGCCTTAGCCAGGCCGAGCGTGGAGGGAACCACAGTACAAATCTCCAGCCTCACTCCTGCCAGCCCCTGAACCTCCAGACCCCTAAACGCTGCCAGTTCATTTGCTGACTCATTTTAGCAGAGGCTTAAGACAACCCGCCACCCTAGGCAAAACTGCAGCATGTGCCTCTCCCCGGCCCACCTACAAACACGCCCCACACCCCGGAGTGCACCAGACCGCAACGCCACCCACTCCAACTCCCTTGTGGCAGATACGCTGAGTGGAAAGAAAGATAGTTTGAATCATGATACATAAAACACAGTACTCCAAACAGGAGATTGAATTGGTCAGAAGTGGTCAAATGGATATTTTCATTCACTGGGTCTGCTGGAAAAGATGTTGCTGAATCACACATTTTAATGGCCTCAATCCATCCCATATAAGAACACAATATTACATAGATGATTATCAATGTTTTCTTGCACTGCTTAGCTTACTTTTAACCAACTTACAAACCATTACAAAATATGTACTCCACACACAGCAAAATGGGCACAGACACTAACAGATGCATAGTTGGAATCTGTCTAGCTCGCTTGTGGGTTAACGTTGATAAAACAGGTATTAGAATTCTAAGTGTTCAGACTCCATCAAATGCTTCGGAGTTCCTGCATGAACTGATCTCACTTATAACATCTGCATTCCAAATTGTACTGTAAGATCTGAACGGGTGTATTGTGAGCCTGACTGTACGAATCACCATGCAGGAGAGGGACATTAGTGTGACGAGCTGCTCCTCTACAGACATTGTTCTGTCCCCGCCCCGAAAGAGGGGACCTGCCGATACCAGATGGGTGAGGGTTGGATCTTACAACTGAAAACTCGCTATATCAGGATTGAGAAACTGTCAGCAAAAGGACTAAAGACCCTTACTGTTGTTCTGCTCTCCTCCCAGTGTGGATGAGTCATGAAAGTGGCTCCTCCCATCAGTGGAGTTTGCAACTCAGAGCACAGGAGTGGGATAAAAACCTCAAACCAAAGGAACTAAGGATCTCTATGCTGCTCAGGGGAGGGTGAGACGGGACAAGGTGTTCTAGGCATAAGCAAGAGATCCCCAGCTGGTTAGCCTTGGTTAGCCCTAAAGGTCAAATAGAGCTTGCTGAGTATAGAAGCCTATGTTACCTTTTGAAACCTAATATTGTAACTTATTTGTGTGACTATTTGCTTTAACCTTGTAAATCTCTCTAATTTCCTTTTCCTATTTAATACATTTTCATACAGTTTATTATAGGACTGGCTACAAGTGATGTCCTTGGTGTGAGACCTAAGGCGCAACTGACCTGGGGTAAGTGACTGGTTCTTTGGAACTAGGAGCAACCTGAATATTGCTTTGATTCTTGGTGTAAGGGGCCATCTACAACAGAGATATGCTCACCTGGGTGGCAAGACAGACCAGAGTACCCAAGGGAACTGTCTGTGACTCTGTTTAAGGCTGTTAATGTGCCTGAGGAGTTTGCACTTGGTGCAGTTTGTTGGTGAAATCTAAGTTTAGAATGCACGACCTGTTTGGGGTTTGTGCCCTGGTTTTCAGTAGTCTGCCCTGAGGCTAGTACTCACGCTCTTGCGTCACTATTGGGAGCATCACAAGACCTGCCTATTCTGCTGCCAAACAGCTGTACATATTGAAAAGGATTCAATTAAACTTTACTCTGAACATAGATAATTGATCTAGTGTGGGGAATGATGTCACTGGTAGGTGAATCTTTTTTACCATTTAAAATAAAATCACTCCATTAGAAAAACTTGAAATATAAACCTGACATATAAATCGTTCTGGAAACTTTGTTTACTTGTTTTATCCCACCAAGCCTGGAGGGGTTGCAAGCACTTTGGAGGACAGGATTAGAAGTCAACACTACCATGATAAGTTAGAGCATTAGTCTGAAATCAACAACATGAAATTCAATAAAGACAAGTGCAAAGTACTTCACTTAGGAAGGAAAAATCAAATGCACAGCTACAAAATGGGGAATCACTGACTAGGCAGTAGTACTTCTGAAAAGGATCTGGGAGCTATAAGGGATCATAAATTGGATAGGAGTCAACAATGTGATGCTGTTGTAAAAAAGACTAAAATCATTCTGGGACATATTAACAGGAGTGTTGTATGTAAGACATGGGAGGTAATTGTACGCCTGTACTTGGCACTGGTGAGGCCTCAGCTGGAGTATGGTATCCAATTCTGGGTGCCAAGATGTGGATTAATTGGAGCGAGTCCAGAGGAAAGCAACAAAAAGAATAAAAGGTTTAGAAAACCTGACGCAGGGCCGTCCGCATATGCGGCTGCGTAGGGCACCCAAAAATGTGGGGCACACCTGGGTCTTAGTGTCCACCCTTCCTCCTCTTCCTATCCCTGTTCTGACCCTTCCTGCAGGCTCCTGCAGCTAGCTGCTGTAGCCTAGTGAGTCTTCCTCCAGATGGGATCTAGTCACTTAAAAGTGAAAAAGCCTTCCAGCCTGCCAGACCTATTAGCACAACACTGAAACTGTTAACAGGGCTGGCTCCAGGCACCTGCTTAACAAGCAGGTGCTTGGGGCGGCCACTCGGGACAGGGGCGGCACATCCAGGTATTCGGCGGCAATTCGGCGGAGGGTCCCTCACTCCCGCTCGGAGCGAAGGACCGCCCGCCGAATTGCCGCCGCAGATCGCAATCGCGGCTTTTTTTTTTGTTTTTGGCTGCCTGGGGCGGCAAAAACCCTGGAGCCGGCGCTGACTGTTAAAGAGCCATTCAAGGGGTAATGAAGCCATTTAACAGGCATTTGCCAACCCCCAGGTATATACTGTCAGTTTCTGACTTTAAATATTACACAACTGTTTTTGTCAGTACTCAGAACATGTTAGTCTACAGGACCTTAGTTTAAAATTTGCTTTAAAAATATTTCATTAGTGTGTTGCTGAAGATTATAAAAATCACATCTCTAAAAAATCTTTGCATAGATTTTTAGATGCACAATCTGAGTATTCATCTTTAGCCTTAAATGCTTGGATCTTCAGACATATCTTTTTTTAAATAAATCCTTCAAACGATCACCCTTATCTAAAATACACATTTTAATTTCAATTACTATAGTACAAAAAACTTACTTCCAAAGTCTTCCTGTCCTTTCTATCCATCTCTTTCTCCCTTCACCCCCGTGTTGAAGAGAGACTTAAAGGGACAACACCCTTTTCCTTCCAGATAGCTGGACAAACAAATTTCCCTTTCTTTACTTCTGACTATGTGATGAACTAGTTTTAAGATAACCCTCCAGCTAAATCAGTAGCTTAGTAAGATATAAAATCCTTTGTTATGCCTAAAATCTTTGGAAACATTTTTTAAAATTGGTGAAATTTCATAAACATGTCTATTGTTATGGAGATCACACAAAGTAAATTAGTGTTCCCTTTTTCTAAAAGCAATTAAAATTGTTATGAACACTAAACCTCTGTGACTGATTATTTTAAAACAATGTCTTTATTTCAGGGAGTTAAATATGTAGTCATCTGGAATGATTATCTTATGAAGGCTTAAGAGTACATTTAAAATATAAAATCAGCTTAGAAATACTGTTTAAGAAAATGTAAAACAGAGAAGAGCTACAGCATGCATTCCATAATATTTAATGTTGTATTCAGCAGGACAGCTGACTAGCCCTTACTACAAAGTTTTTGCAAATAAATCTGACAAACTTCAGGGTATATCAAAAAACCTGTGACTGACATTTTTTATTCCCAAGTTTAGTGCTTTTAATTAGGTACCTTCTGCATGTCCAGTTTTCGCCATCTGGCATGCAGTGGAAAACATGTTCCATTTTCTTAAGGCCTTGTCTACACTGCCACTTTACAGTGCTGCAACTTTCTCGCTCAGGGGAGTGAAAAAACACCCCCCTGAGCGCTGCAAGTTTCAGCACTATAAAGTGGCAGTGTAGACAGTGCTCCCAGCGCTGGTAGCCGTGACTACACAGCCACGTTCAAGCGCTGCTGCGGCAGCGCTTTAACATTTTTAGTGAAGACATGCCCTTAGAAAGAAATTGCAGAAGAGTGGTTTTTTCAAATGTCATTTGCTTAATTTGGGTTCAGGGATTTGGCTGGAAGAGGGTGAGCAGGGAGGGGGAGGGAAGAGAGGAGGGAGACAGTGGGGAGAGGGCAGGGCCTGAGCAGAGTGGGGGCAGGGCCTGGGGAAGAGTAGGGGTGGAGTATGGGCGGGGCCACAGGCAGAAGAGGTGGGCTGGGGAGCTAGCCTCCTCAAGGGGCAGCTTCACCCACCACTCATGACAGCAGGTAAGAGCGGGTCGGCTCCCGCACACCCAGCGCACACTGCAGTCTCCTTAGGCAGAGGCCGTATTCACAGAGCCAAATGCGCCAGCTCCACGCAGTCTGTTTGAAGGAGAGGGTACGGGGACCTCTGTTGCTATTCTTACATATGGAAAGTTCAAACATCCCTTTAATAATTTACTGTCATTATTTTTATCTTCCTGACAGTTTTACAACTTCCATTTTCTTAAAAGGGTTTGTCTACTTTGTCTCCATAGCAATAAACTTCCATCTTATTCTTATTTCATTATTTACTGTCTAGAGCACTGACCACGTGGGACTGCTTTGCAGACAAATAGGAGGTCTCTGATCTGAAAAGCTTATCCACTGACCCATGGCCCTACTGGTACATCGGACATCCACTACTGATTTCAGTGGGAGTTTGGGATGTGCCAGAGAAGCATGTTCAGGCCACTGATCCAGAGTATTGAAGACAAAACCACGATCTCTTGCCAAGTTTGCACCACCCTGAGCCAATGGTGGTGGCCAACAACAGAAATTATTAGTTTCTCCATAACACCGCAATGTAAATTCTGACATTGCCTGTGTAGCGTGAGGGGGCTCCACTCACCACGCTGGCGAATCGTTTTGGTCATCTTGGGGATTAGCTCCACAGGTGGGTACACCCACTCCCAGTGGTGCCTCGCCCACCATCACTTATGCTCCCGGACCACATCACTCCAAAGAACGTGGCATTCTCTTCATGACACAGCCCTCTGTCCATGCCATAATCTGCACTCCCCTCTTCCAGAGGCCAGTGCTGCAGTCCAACTGTCCAGCCACTTCCTCAGTGGCAACTGCAGCCAATTGTTCAGCCACTTCCCCAGCACCCTCTTTGCCCTTCCCTCAGCCTGCAAATCTCAGCAGCCAGCCAGAAGCTCGTCTCTATCTCCCCGAGTCCCTGCTAGCAGCAGTGCTCTGTCCAGGATGCTAGCTTGCTTCCTTCTGCCTGCCAGGCACCCAGTCCTCCCTCCTTGAGCTCCAGGGTATAACTGACCCTGGTCTGCCCTGCAGCTCCTCTTATATTGGCCTGCAGGGCCCTGATTGGCTGTTCCTTGCAGCCCCTCTCCTATTGGCTGCTTCCTGCGCAGCCTCCCTTAGAGCCCTATTAACCCCTTGCATGCCAGTGTGGGGCGAACGCCCCATCACAGTCAGTCACTAATCTACCTCATCCATTTCCTGTCAGGATGATGCAAATATTAATAGAGACGGGAACCATAGCAAGCAATGCATGAATTAAAGATAATAACAATCCATACTAGCTTTGCTGTATGCTCCCTATCCACATAGTATCGCAGCAGCTATCCGCACATTGCATTGAAATAACACCTTTTATCCATGATTCTCAGTGTGACTGACAAGGGCAGGGAGGTATTACTGTCACCGTTTTACAGCTAGAGAAACTGAGGCAAAGATGGGTTAAGGCTGAAATATTCAAAAGTGTCCACACAGCAGGGGTGCCTTGTTTTTTGGAAACAGCTCAGGCCTGCTTTTGAAAGGCGCTGAGCACGGGCAGCTCCCATGGATGTCAGTTAACATCATGAGTGTTCAGCCCTTCCGAGAGTCCGACAAAAGGTGATCCAGGCCAAATTCAGGCCCCCCCCCTGAAATTAGTGGCCATTTGGGACATATTTGCCTAAACGGCTTGCTCAAGGTCACAGAGTGAGTCAAGTGGGAGAACAGAACTCGATTGACCCAACTACTGAACCAGTCACTAGGCCATAATGCACCTCACTTACTCGAATACCTTCAAGAGTGCCTTGGTTTTTACTTTTACTATACGATATCTTCCCAGAACCACTTCCCCCGCCCCCACCAGCCGGACCCTCCCGGAGGCCCTGCCTCCCGCCGCCTCCACCAGCTGGACCTTCCTGGAGGCCCTGCCTCCCCCTGCCTCCACCAGCCGGACCCTCCTGGAGCCCCTGCCTCCCCCTGCCTCCCCCAGCCAGACCCTCCCGGAGCCCCTGCCTCCCCCAGCCTCCCCCACCTCCACCAGACTGACCCTCCCAGAGCCCTCAAGGGAGCCCCTCCCAGCAGCCTGACCCTCCCAGAGCCCCTGCCTTGCCCACCAGCCAACACCCCCTAAAGCCCCTGCCTCCCCCTGTACCAGCCTGACCTTTCTGAGCCCTTGATGGAGGATCTCAGCCTGATCCTCCCACAGTCTCTGTCTCCCTCCCTCCTTGCCTTCCCTTCCCTGCTGGCAAGCCCAAGACCTTGGGTGATAGGTTTGTCCTGCTGCCCAGACCCAGCGGGTGCCTAGCACCAAGAGGGCTCCAGGAAGAGGTGCTGGCCAGCATGCTGCAGGTGGCACAAGGCAGACTGGGACCCACAGCCTGGCCAGCACCAGGGTCCCACTCCGAATCATGCATTATGCCAGCCAGGCCACAGCAGCACTCTCCCTCCCAGCCATAAACAGAATCTTCCTACTTCACCAAAATCAACAGGGTTCTCCCCACTAGTGCCTAGAACAGTCCCTGAAATTTTGGGAGTGACTGGATGCTGTCTTCTGAAGTTATCACATTACAAGCAGAGACATGCCAGCTAAGCTGAGTGTTAGGTCTTACTTCACTTGACCAATTACCCCTGTTTTACACCTAGAGAAATCAAGGCACACCGAAAAGTAACTTACCCATGAGTCACTCATGGAGCTAAAGCTAGGACCCAGGAATCCACTTTTGGCTCTAGCCACTAGCCCTGACTAACAAAGTGAGGTGGGCCCTTAGGGAACCCGAGGATAGAACCAGATACCACTGGTGCCATGAATCTCCATTGGACAAGTTACTGGTGACAAAGTGGGGGGGAAAGCGTGAATGAATAAGGTGACAGGGTGTTTGGTGCCAGGTCCTGAGCTAGTGATGCAGTCCTTCCCCTCCAGAGCATCGGGGTAGGCAGGCTGTGGGGGATTATGGGACAGCACCCCGGAGTCCCAGTTGAAAATGTACACTTTGGTGTTGGGCTGGCTGGCTGGCCCATCTTTTTCCCCATGACAAAACCCTTCTGTGACACGAACTTTTCCCTCTGTGGCAATCTGACAGGCTCTGGGCCAAAGTCTGAGCCAAAGTCCATTGAAGCTATTGGGGGCCTCCCCGGCAGCAGAAGGAAGGGCTTCAGAGCTGCTCCACCTATCGCAACCCTCCACTCCCTACTGGCAATGGGAGACTCGCCCACCCCAACAACCAAACAGCCCCTTCTCCAACCAACCACCCAGCCCACCTCCAGACAGGACCCCCCTCCACCCAGACAAGCACTCCACAGCCAGAGGCTGCAGGATGGCTCACATTGCGAAGAGGAGCTTCCGTGAGACACTGGGAAAGGAGACTCCCAGTGGATTGAGAGGGATGAGGGTGAAGGATTGATGGGTCGGAGGGAAGAATAGGGAACCGATCAGGGGGAGGCAGAGTGTATCACTATCAGAGTCATTGATACAATTATGGCTGCACAGTGAGTAACTGCAACTTCCCCAGTGCAGCACTTGATGGGAAACACCCACCCCCTCCGACCAAATGCCCTCCTGGGGGCTTTGCTTAATGCTTCCTCTGCACAGCATGCCAGAGCTATGTACAAACATGGGCAGATCAATGAGGTACTGATAGCTTGTGTTTGTTGGTGGTAGCCAGAGCCACAGTGCTGGGTCCCCCTCACCTGACTTTTATGCTGCTGAAAGGTGCCAGAGTGAGAGACCTTGCCTGCCAACATCCGCTGACTATCACCAAGACTGGCACATTGGCCGATTACCACCAAGACGACTACCCCATGGCACACCTCAGTGCTGGGTGGGAAGGGCAAGCTGCAGCCAGTAGAGGGGAGGCCTCCAGTGGCTTCTTTGGCCTTTCTGCTGAGACTGCTAGGGAAGGGGCCAGTTAAGGTAGTGTTCTGCAATGTGGTCCCCTAGCCACAAGGAACAGAATGGAGGCAATCAACTCAGTTCACATGGGCCCCCAAAGTGAGGCGCAGATGGCCCTGATGCAGTCAACACTAGCTGGGCTGGATTTGAACCAGTGACATGGGCACAAAAAGCTCTGTAGCACAACAGCCCTTGAGCTGTCCAGCCCTAGGTCACAGCTGTTTCACGCCATAAAAGCCTTCTTGGTGTATCTTGCAATGAGATGCGATGAAGAAAAATGCAGCGGGAAGGAGGCACTTCCCAAGCCACTGGCAATGCCTCCTCTGCCCTGCTAAAGAGTGACACAGATACATGCTTAGGATTCTGGCCCCATTGAAGCTAGTGGGAATTTTGCTGTTGATGTCAATGGGGCCAGGCTTTCACCCACAGCCTGCAGTTCACTGCAAAGTGGAGTTTGTTGTCCTCTGCTCAGTGAAGAGTTATTTTCTTCCTCCCTTAGACACTGTCATGCTCCTGTATCAGATATGGACTGTCTACAGAGCATACTTCTGAGCAAGATACACACCAGATGTGTTCATTATAAGAGCCTTTAAATGCTCTGCCAGGTACGGCTCAAGTTAGCTTAAAATAAAAGTTATGTCATACACCTAGTGGCTCAACAGTAGAATACAGTTTAGCATCCATTACATCTCCCCATTTAAGTTCTACATTCCTACCATCTATAAAATATACACTATCACACAACCTTTGAAGTTCAGTACATATCAGTGTTAATTGTCTCTGAATCATACTGGTTTTCTAATTACACGACCAAAACACGTAACAACTTGGTCATCTGGCTGTCCATTAGTCGCAACATCTGGCTATGGTCAGTCTAGTATTCTTGATTATTATTATTCTCCTCATTGTTCTGCATCCACCATCTGTAAAGTTTGCTCTGTTGGTTGTTCTTCCTGAGGAACAAACTGTAGATGTCAACTGTTGAACTCTCCACATGTCAGTCTCAATCACATATGATCTGGGCACTGAATTTTTTCTTTATGACAGCTGGAGTTGTCCATCCTTTTTCTCCCTCCAAGTTGACATGAACTTGGTCACCAGGTTCTAGACCTGGCAGTTTTCTAACTGAGTGACATCTGTTGTAAAAAAAGTATTCATAAGCTCTTTTAGCCTTTTTATCCAACTTGGCTACTCTTTGTTTCTGGCCACTTTGGAGATGGAACTATGGTTCCAACTCTGGAAAAGAATCTGAGTTGTCTTCCCATCAGGAGTTGTGCTGAACTATATCCAGTAGCTGCTATTGGTATTCTGTAACTCAGAAGAGCAAGGAATGAATCTTCTTGCTGTAGGATTTTCTTGGTTGTCTGTATAGGTCTCTTAGCCTCTCCATTTGCTTGTGGGTAATGTGGGCTGCTAATAATGTGATCAAAATCATATTTCATTCAGAATGACAAATTCTGCTGCAGTAAATTGTGGTCCATAGTCCATCACTAGTTATTCTGGAATATTAAAGTGAGCAAAGTGCACAGGGTTTTTTGATAACACTGCAACATGTCTTTCAAATACATGATTGCTATACACCTGGAAAAATAATCCACTACAAACAGGTAATGATCCTCAGAATGCACACTGTAAGGTTCAACATTGTGTCTTTAAGTTGATTTGTAGGGGAACTCCTTTCAAAAGTCCAAAAACATCAAATCCTCCATTACGTTCTTCCACCTTTCTCACTAGGCCCATCATGGCTGCCACACTGCAAATGAGAAGGCTATTGGTCTGTGGTTCTATGATCACATGCACTCTGAATGCACAGCTTTTGTCTTTGTAAGTTGTTTCTGTGGTGAATGGGCCCATATAGTTCTGGATACCTCCAGGGCTAGTTAGAGCTGTGTCAGGCGACTTCAGCTCTGGGAGGGGTTTAAGGTGATTGTAAGTCCCATCTGAGATGACTGACATTTTAAAGTCAATCTTGCTATGAATATTCAATTTCACTCTCCAGGCAGGTTCTGTGTTGTCACAAGTGATAGATCCCAGAAACAATGGTTCTTGATTGTCTGTGATATAAGTCAACTCCCTGACTGCTTTGGTGCAGCAATCAGCTGCAAAATGTCCATATTTTGTGCATTTATTACACTTTTTTCCTCTGGCTGGTCATGCATTATCTTTTGAGATGTGACTTTTTCCCACACCATGTGCACGTAGGCTGGAATTTGTCCCTCTTAGCCTCAGGGGTCTTATGATAATGATTTTTAACAGACATGCTAAGTCTATTTACTGCTTCTAAGCTACTGTCTTGGTTTTCAAGGTGCTCTTAGTTTTGCTGTCTCACCAGTTCAGACTGCTTTGCAATCTGAATAGCCATGTGTAGGCTTAAATCTGTTTTTAATTGTAGCTGCTGTGAAAGGTATTTATCTGTCAACCCAAAAACCAGTCTGTCTCTGATATTTTCATGTTCCAAGTTCCCAGTTTTCAGCCCATGCATGCAGAGCTCTTATAAAACAGTCAATATTTCCCCCTGGTTCTTGAATTCCTGATGGAAACAGGCTCTTTCATAAGTCACATTTCTCTGAGGTATAAAGTTATACATCAAGAAAGAACCCTTTCATAAATCTTTCTGACTGTCTTCAGCAAAGTCAAAGGATTTAAAGATGTGCTCTGCTTGCTTCCCCACAGCATAAAATTAAAGAAGATACCTGTATATCTCCAGTTTCTTGGTGGACCTTATTTTGCTCTTTGAAATCTTGCAAAATACGGCTTCCAGTCTGTCCATTGTGAAGGTTTGTCAAAGCTGAAGTTCTCTGGGGCATTGAAGAGCAACAAGTTGATGAGATCTTGCAACCTTTATCTCTTTTTCCTTCCGTCTGCAACCTTTGCTGTTATTTCCCTGCTGTTTCTGTTCTCCTTTGGCACTAGTTTACTTCTGACATCATGTCATGCTCCTGTATCAGATATAGACTGGCTACTTCTGAGCAAGATACACACCAGATGTGTTCCTCATAAAATTCTTTAATGCATTGCCAGGTATTGCTGTTAGCTTAAATAAAGGTATTTTATACACAGTGGCTGAACAGTGTAATACAGTTTAGCATTCCATTACAGACACCAATATGAGAAAACACCCATGCTCTAAACTCTATTCCTAGGGGGCAGAATAAAAGCAGAGCTCCCTCACCCATGGAGCAGGAATATCTCGTACAAGGAGGTTACACTTCAGAAATTGAGTCCTATTAGATTGGAGTTTATTCTTGTAATTTAATACAATTTTAGCTTAGCTACCCAAATGTCATACATGTGTTTGCCTGAATATTACCACCATTGGAGCCTCTTGAAAGCAAGGTCAGCCTGGAGGTCAAATAGAAGACCTTGTGACAAAACTACAGGAAATTATCTTTCCAGCAGCAGACAGCCAGATCTGCTGCTCTCAATAGTTCAGAGGAGTTCAACTCCAATCATTCATTCAGAGCACTTACTTACAAGACACTACTAAAGCAGAGCCAGTCAGAAAATGGGATTCCCCTACCCCCACAGAATATTTCATTGAAAATGGAGAAAATATATTTTTGTTGAAACATTCAGCACAGAATATTGAGTTTTCATTGAAAACCCAAAACTCTTTGAGCTAAAAACTGAAAAAAATTGGGGTTTTCAGACAAGGGGGAAAAAATCAAAAAGTTTCAAGGGATGCAGACACTTTCTAAGAAAGTTTTCATTCAGTCTAGAACCCAATTTTCCATCAAAAAAAGTTTTGATGGAAAAATTTCAACCAGTCCTAGTGCTAAGGTACCTCCCAAAGACTTATTCGGCACTTTATAAAATCCACATAGAAAAATGCAGTTGGCCACTAATGAAATGCAGCCATCTCTGCAGTGAAAAACTGGGAACTACGTTCCAGCCTAATAGGATATTACAAATATCATAGACTCTGCACCTTAGTGAAAGTTCTTCCTGTGGTTAAATATATGGCTGGAGTGGATGACAGGGATGCATCAGCTGGATTGTCATATGGAAGATCTGGCTCCCAATCCAGCTAAGATACAATGTTATGTGAATTGGACCTGGAGGTACCAGGCAACACAAAACGACCATCCAACTTGGCACTTGGCAAACTGTGCTTGGTAGAAAAAGGGGGCGGCAAGTCAGAGGTGAGATGCATTGGCAGAACTGCGGGAGCTTGTGACTGATATAGGAGGGGGAGCTGCTGATCAGGCCTGAAATGCACTGGCTGAGAATGAAGTAGGACAGTGGTACAATGACTGGGTATGGGCCGAAGTTGTGGGAGGTTCCATTTCAATGAATATGCTCCTGTGGTGACTAGAGCAGGCGGTTACAAACACAGATCCATTCTGGAAGGAAAGATCAGGTGGAAGGTGTTGAGCTGGTGGGAACTTTATCTCATGCTGAGCAGAGAAGGGGGAAATAGAACAAAACAAAAATTCCTATGGCCATGTCTTCACTAGACACGCTGCAGCTGTACTACTGTACGCTTCAGTGTAGACACTCACTACAGCGAGGCAAGGGGTTCTCCTGTCGCTAGAGTTAATCCACAAGAGCTGGGAGCTAGATTGATGGAAAAATTCTAGTGCTGTCTACTCCAAGGGTTACGTCAGTTTAACAATGTCACTCAAGGGTGTGGATTTTTCACACCCCTGAGCGACGTAGCTGCGTCGATCCAGCTTTTTAGTGTAGACCTGGCCTCAGGCGCATTTGCCTCTCCATTCTCAGCACCGCTTTGGGGAGGGGTGACAGCTCCCTTCCCTTGTGCCTCTAAGATGAATGTAGGAAAGCACATGAAAAATCAGAGTCCATTCTTATTAAACTCTGCCCTCCACGAGCCATGACAGCAGGGCAGTCAGTGAACTACAGGCATGCAGCGAGCCTCGGGAGAGGTACCAGCTGCCTCCTGCTGCTGCTGCACTGCTCCTTTCTAGCTAATCCATCTTTATAGCGCAACAACATCTGCAAAGATCCTATCACCACAGTATCCTGGTGCTGTACTGTCAGGTTCTGAGCCCTCTCTGCCCACTCCCCTACGGAGGTGAGCCATGATGCACAAGGTTGAAGGCAGAGAGAGCAAAGCTTCCAGGGCTGGAGGGGTCCAAGCTAAGGTCTCATCAGATGTACTGGGAATTAGCAGATTCCAACTTAAATAAACCATCCACTTCTCTGATCTGTCAGTGGCAGTGACGCCCTGCACAGTGATCAGAATGACAAACTCCCTCTCCAGAGCCAGAGCTCTACAAAGGCCTGTGCTCCACACCCAAACTGTGGGACTTCCCCTCTAGGGGAGCACAGAGGAATGTTTGGGGGTGGGGTGGGGAGCTTGGCAGGGCCTGGGCCGGTCCCCACAGAGGGGTGGGGAGGGAGCATCACCCAGCTCAGCTCTGCCTTCAGCCTTGGCTGTGCAGTAATTGAGGTAGCCACAGATTCCATTACCGGTAAGGGGCAGGTGTGACAGGAGAAATTTGGGCACCACTGTTCTGGACTAACTGCCGGAGCAGTGAGAGCTCAGGGATTTGGAGTCACAGACATACCAAGAACTCACTAACAGTGTCTGCATGAGATCGGACGGGGAGGGAGCTCCCTCGGGCTGGGGTCCTGGAGCCTGTGCTGGGGTCAGATGGGGAGCAGCTCCCTTGGGCTGGGGGCAATCGTCTGCACTCGTACCCATTGGGAGAAGGCTCTGCCAGTCTGCAAACATGGCTTGAATTTGAGGAGGAGCATATGCAGTCTCAGGCTTTCCTGAACTCTCTGCTGTCCAGGCTCCAGTTCGGAGGCGGATCAGGTGCTCAGGAGCATTCCTTCCCATCGGAATTTGCGATGCTTTCTCCAGTTAATACAAGTGTCAAGCTTAAGCCCTGTTGACTGATGGTGCCAAGTGACGCAGCTGGGAGCTGCCCTCCAGCCAGCCGAGCCCCAATATCCCATTCATCACGCTCAAGGGGGGACTGCAGCTGGCCCTGACACACCCACAGGCGCCAGCAGCAAGTAAGGGGTTAAAATAAGGGATGTAGAAGCAGAGAGCCCGTGTGCGTGTCCCCTTGCTGTCGTTTCCTGCCCTGCCTCGGGGAGGGGCCTGTCCAGGTGGCCAGCGGACTGGAAGGTGTGAATGATTTAATGCTGGGCCCATCTCCCCAAAATAGCTCTCCATGCAGGCGTGAGGTTTGGGCGGTGACAGCTCCATTTCGTGGCCTTGCTCAAGGCCAATTACAACCTCCCCCCCACGCATGCAGAGCATGGATCCCAGCTGGCAGCCCCGGTTTCCAAATGGAGCCAGGAAACTCGGTGGCTAGGGCAAGTTCAGCACTTCAGACCCAGCCGCCCACCCTGCTGCTGATGCAGTCGCTGGGTCTCTCCTCAAGCAGGGGCTTTCCCTGACTGACAAGCAAACCCGTTCTCCTCTACGGGGTCAGTGGGGTGTCCTACATGCCCAGAGCTGAGCTTGGGGGCAAAGCCCAATTGGCTCCCTGCACAAGGGGCCATGCCACGGCTGGGGTAGTGAGCACAGATGGCCCAGCTCCCCGCTGCCCTCGCCGCAGGGCGCAGCTGGCGGAAGCACAGGGGACAGTTCAGCGACGAGGTGCAGGCAGAGCATTCCATGCAGGTGCAGAGAGGAGCTGGGGCAGACTGTGGGGGAGGGAGCCGAGGTCTGGTTGGGGGCAGGAGGAGGGCAGGAAAGCCTGAAGCAGCCAGGGGAGAGGCAGGGCTGGATCACACTCCACCATTCTGCCCTGGCTTCCCATTTGCCTCCCTCCGCCTGCTCCCCCCTGCAGCCCCTCGCCCCCAGCCAGCCGCTGCTGCCGCCTCCTGCAGCCCTGGCTGGGCACCAGCAGGGGGAGCTGTGAGAGCGGAGGCTGGCAGCCTCCCTGCACTCACTGCAAGGGATTCCCTGCTCTGCCCCTGCAGCCCAGCTAGAGCTGGGGGTGTCCTCGCTCCCAGAAGCCCTGGAGATGAGCCACCCTACAGGAGCCCATGTGCCACATTTGCCCTGCAGAGTGCAGGAAGGCAGCCCCACTGCAGCCGCCGCACTCTAGGAGGGGCTCCTCCTCCCCTCCAGGCCCCAAAGCCAGACTGCAGTAGGCCCACTCAGTATGGCCATTAACATTCCCCCCAATGCCCCAGCTAGAGTGCCCGCAGCTTGCTGTGCGGGAGCGAGCTGACACCCCCCAGCCCAGAGGCAGCTGCACTGGGGCGGAGGATGCTGTCGGCACGCGGAATATTTTCCGCACGGCAGCAGGCAGACACGAACTGCTGCCTCTGAATCTTGGTTTCCTGTTTCTCTGGTGTGAAAGACAAGTGCAAAGTACTTCACTTAGGAAGGAAAAATCAAAGGCACAGCTACAAAATGGGGAATCACTGGCTAGGTGGTAGCACTGCTGGAAAGGATCTCCGGGTTATAGTGGATCATAAGTTGAATATGAATCAGCAGTGTGATGCAGATGCAAAAGGCTAATAGCAGTCTGGGGTGTATTAATAGGAGTGTTGTATGTAAGACACGGGAGGTAATTGTCCTGCTCTACTCAGCACTGGCGAGGCCTCAGCTGGAGTCCTGTATCCTGTTCTGGGCACCACACTTTAGGAAAGATGTGGACAGATTGGAGACAGTCCAGAGGAGAGCAACAAAAATTATCAAAGGTTTTGAAAACCTGACCTATGAGGAAATGTTATAAAAAAACTGAGCATGTTTATTCTTGAGACAAAAAAAAGACTGAGGGGGATGTAACAGGGCAGCACTCACCTCTTGAGTGCCTCCTAGCGGCTGGGTGTGGTGCTGCAGTCTTTTTCCTGCTCCCAGCACTTCCTATAGCAATAGTTCTCAAACTTTTATACTGGTGACCCCTTTCACATAGCAAGCCTCTCAGTGCGACCCCCCTTATAAATTAAAAACACTTTTTAAATATATTTAACACCATTATAAATGGTGGATGCAAAGCGGGGTTTGGGAAGGAGGCTGACAGCTTGCAACCCCCCATGTAATAACCTCATGACCCCCTGAGGCATCTCAACCCCCAGTTTGAGAACCCCTGTCCTATAGGTTGCTGACCTCACCAGATGGGTCTTCAGTGGCTCAGCCCTCTGGCCAAATCACATAATCAAAAATGGAGCCCTTCCGCGGTAGCAGAAGTCCAGCAAATCTGTTGGCCCTCACTTGGTCTTCAGCCCCATCTTGGCCCCTTTAAATCCAGCCCTTTGCTCGGGCTTTTAAACAAGCCTTGTCCCTTTCTCAGGGCTTAGGCCACTTTGCCAGTGGGCATGGGGAACCCAGCCCACGAGCCACACTGGGTGCCAACCCAGGGACCCTACACACAGCAGCCACGCGCTGCTCACTACAATCCTCTGCTGCTACCTCCCTGAGCCTCTTCCCACCCGGTCCCTTATCTTCCCCTTACCTTAGGGTTACAGTTCTCCCATCCCCTTTCTCCCAGTTTAAGTAAACACAACACGTCCAGCTCCTGCAGCTGGCCAGCCAGCCAGGAGCGCCCTTCCTCACCCCTCTGGTCCCAGCCAGGGACTGATCTGCACAGACCCTGCAGTTCCTTTTATCTGAGCCTGCTGGGCTCTGATTGGCTGCTTCCCCAAGGCCTCGCTACGCAAGCCTGGAGGACCTACCTCCACTGTTCCTTCCTGAGCCGGGAGTGTGGTAGGACTGCAGGGCCTCCAACAGGAGGCCTCGAAAAGCCAGGTGCACTCTGTCACCGGGGGCCAGACAACTGTCCACAAATATGTTAAGGGCTGTTATAAAAAAGTCAGTGATCAATTGTTCTCCATGTCCTCTAAAGGTAGGACAAGATGTAATGGGCTTAATCTGCAGCAAAGGAGGTTTAGGTTAGATGTTATGAAAAACTTTCTAGCCATAAGGGTAGTTAAGCTCTAGAACAGGCTTCCAAGGGAGGTTGCAGAATCCCCATCACAGGAGGTTTCTGAGGCCAGGTTGGACAAACACCTGTCAGAGATGGTCCAGGTTTACTTGGCCCTGCCTCAGCCCAAGGGGCTCGACTTGATGACCTCTCAAGGTCCCTTCCAGCCCTACCTTGCTATCATTCTGTGAACTATTGGCTACCACAGCAGTACCATCGGCTCCCCACATGGACCCTGCAGTAAGGCAAGGCTTCCCACCTATCTAACAAATACCCCTCTAGTCCAGTAGATCTCTAATTTATGGCACTCGCCCTTTCTGAAGCACTCCGTTCTCAGTCAGCAGGCCTGCAGGCTTTAGTCCTTCACATGCAGTGGCTCTCAGCAGTGTGTCCGGGGCTACCGGCAAACCACTGTCTTCATACCTGAGCCCCCCACACTCCCACGTTGCACCATGCTAGGGTTCTGAAAAAAGCCAGTTCTCAGTCTCAACTTAGCACATGGCTGGGAGGTGCAGAGAATCACAGCAGAGAGGAGGGAGGTCAGGAGACGTGCTCCCTGCAATCCACTTCTCCTCATCTTTCAATGGTGTATCTACCACAGAAAACGATTTCACTTCTGAGGGAAGGGGAGCATGGCCAGTGAAAGCTCTTTGGAAGCTTGCCCATCACTAGCGCCTGTCTGGGATAAGGGCTGGGGGGTCAGTTCAGCACTGCCCACCACCTCCTACTGGCCACCTTTTCTGACAGAAGTAACTTGGAGCAAACCGGTTTTGAAAAGCCAAAGCTTGGGGCCCTGTTCTCATTTTCTTTGCCTGTGTCACAAAGCCAGCCGCATTGACACTTGTACATTACACGTCTGCCTCCAGGTAGGAACTACTGTCCTAACGTTGGGTTTCAGCGGGTGAGGAACCTTGCAACTCTCTCCTCCTGCCTCGGTTACACAGCTGTCAGCATTTTCCATTGGAGGTTTGGAAGAGGCTGTCTGCACTGTGTGAATTAATTAATTACTTTGTGCACTCATGGCACTAAAAACAGTCATGATTTCAGAGTGACTTTCCAGCAAGCCAATCCATACCTTAAACAAGCAGAATGCCAATGCTGAAACACAGTCGATCCTGTCTGTGCCATAGGCTGGGAAGGGAGTGCATAGGTGTGACCAGGATAGCAGCAAGCCCTGCTTTTTAGCACAGGCGTTCTGTTTGCCCTACTTCACCCTCATCCTGTCACCTCTCAGTGCAAAAGCACATAAGCTACAATCCCACGCAGGGATCCTTCAGATGCTCCGAAGTTTGTTATTTCTCTCTTCAGACCTGTCCTCATCAGCCTTTGAAGCATCTGAAGCTTCCAAATTCAGCCATTTTTGAATCATCTAAGCATAAAAAAGTGTCTGGACAATGTAATTGGGGCGTGGGGGTGGGAAATGTGCCGTCACGCTTACCTGCCTCAAAACAGCCGAGCAAACAGCCACCAAAAATGTCACCTTTCTGCTAATAACGAGCTGGTGACATTTTACCCCAAAGGGTTGTTTTTCTGCAGCACCAGAAACTATGAGAACTTAGCTCCAGTGGTACTTCCGTAACGTCCCTGGTGCTAGTCCACAGGGCCCGTACGACAGTCCACCCAACATTACCAAACACATATGTGTGAAACACCCCCACTCTCCTGTTCAGCAGGTAGGTATGGACCGGGGGAAGGGGGGGGGGCGAGCAAGCTATGCCTTTGTGAAGCTGCTGGAAGCCCACCAAGACACCTACTTTGGGCTCTGAACGGCTGGTCAGTAGGGGACCTGGCCCCTTTTCTGAAGGCCCCATACCCAGCTCCTACCAAGACAGACCCTTCTTCCCACGAGCAACTCACTTCCCCAGTGGACATTCCACTAGGTTCCACAATAGTCATCGCCATAGAGGTCAAGGCCAGAAGAGACCACCAGATCCTCTAGTCTGACCTGCTGCATAGCACGAGCCACCCCACTACCCAGTGTGAGTGGAGTTGTGATCTGGCTTATAGGGTTGCAGTGCCACTCACTCAGATTTGGCTGGGTGGAGTTGAAACACTTAATGATCTTGACTGCAATTTCAGCTGGAGTTTCCATTATGGCCTTGCTGTGCTCCCCCCCACGCCAGCTCCCCACTAGCATGCCATGGCTGAGTCGTGCCACCTCTTCCATGCACTGACAGCCTAGAATAGGGTGACCAGACAGCAAATGTGAAAAATTGGGACAGAGGGTGGGGGGTAATAGGTGCTTATACAAGAAAAAGACCCCAAAAATCAGGACTGTCCCTATAAAATCAGGACATCTGGTCACCCTAGCCTAGAAAAGCCATGGTTCTCCGTTCAGCTGCCGGCGTGGTGCAGCAGAGACAGCAGGCAACACCCCACCCATCTGATCAGTTCTGACAGAAAGGAACAGCCCCATCAGTGAGCGGGTATGTAGGTCCTTGACTTCTCTGCCGCTGGAATAACTAATGAGAGGCCCCTGGTGAGACGGAGACCTGTACGTTAGGAGCTGGACTCACAATGACCCTGTTTGCATTCTGGCCTGGCCTCTCCTCCAACCACCCACCAGCTCTTTGGGCCATATCATTCCTGTGTCTACAGCACAAGTGTTATGCTTATAGGTACCTGTCTCATCTTTAGAGTTGTCAATTTGCCCTCTTCTGACATTTCAATAGGGGCGTGTTGCAACCTCCTGGCAACCTTGCGTCTGTTTTCAGTTCCTCCCAAGAACATTTGGTTCAGTGATGGCCTTCACACTTATCTCTTAACACACATTCCTTATTCACACACAACACAGAATTGATATACACAGAACATTTGAACAGAAACATCAAATTGCAACGCAAGAGAAAAACAACCATTGCATTCTTTTACTTATTTTAAAATGCTAAACCTACAACTAAGTGGTGACCCTAAAAGGTCTGTCACTGTCTTGAATTCAGCACAGACACAGATTCTGGCTGATGCATCTCTACCAATGGCCCATTAGGCCATTCCTTTCTGCTTTCCGAAAGGGTGGCTGGCAGAATATAGTCAAATCATACACCAATACATTTAATACATGCTACATTATTATTCTTTATCCTTCATTTTAAATTATACAAAATACAAACATAAAATCCTACTACTACACAAGTACAGACCACATTAGGCACAAAACACCCAGAAAAGCTGAGAGAGGTGGCCTCACACCCAAGGAGATCCCAAGAACCGAGCCCAGCAGCACCTGTGATCACAGCCACAGACAGGCCCGGCCCATGTATGGATTTGCATACTGTAGCGTTACTGTGTGATGTAATCTCACACCTGTTGGTCTATCCCAAGGAGATAAAATTGCAACAGCTGCTGCACAATGATATCAGATCTGAACACGTGATTCTTAGGGATTATTAGCTGATGAATTTCATGTGTAGGGGGAGTAGGAGAGAGGGGGGTTCTTTCCTGTTTGGGAACTGTGAACGAGCGCCTTACAATTTTCCAGCATCCATTTCCTCTGGAATCCCCCCACCCCCGCCTCGGGTGAATAATTCTTGCTCCGTTGGGTGCGAGCAGCTCTTTTGCCAGTACTCCAGCATTCAACATTTGAGTTCCTTTTGATTGCACACATAGGTCACATGGTATTATTTCCTTACCCTGATTGGATGAGGAGCATAACCCTTGGAATCAGGTGTCTGGCACAAATACTCCCATTTACACCTTTGAAAGTTAATCTCTGGGAATATTCTCTAAAAGTCACTGTTGCCCTGAGTTTTCCTGCCTGTGATCCCGTTCATTGAAAGAGAGCACTACAGGGGTGCACAGCAGCTCCAATATGAAAGTATTTTCTCAGCTATAATATGGAGTGTTTCATCACAAGGTTTGGATACCAGTGGAGCTGTGGCTTTCAACCTTTTTCATTTGCAGACCCCTAAACAATTTCTAATGGAGGTGTGGACCCCTTTGGCAATCTTAGACATAGTCTGCGGAGCGCCAGGGGTCTGTGGACCACAGGTTGAAAACCACTGCTGTACAGTAACCCACTCAAAAATGGTGCGGCTCTGTCCCCCTCTAGTGGCAAGACCATATAGAGAAGTCTATGAGTCTGCTCCTGCCTCTGAACTAATGTACCTGGTACTTCAGCTCAAGCAAAAGACCAGTTAATTCATCGCAGATGACCCATCCAGGGGTTCTGCTGGATTCCCACTAGGTTTTCCAACAAAGCTCTACAGGTACCCAGGTCAGACTGCAACATGCATCAGCCAATATTTTACATGGTGTAAAATGTGACTTATGTTCTATAAATGTCTCCAGTCTTATGAATCAACAATCAATCTGTATCACTGAAGAATCAGACAACTGATTCTAATTTTAAAACACTAATAGTCTGCTGCTGCCCACACCCAGGCAATCTCGTTGGCATTAATGGGGTTGCAGGAGTGTATCTGAGAGAAGAATTGGCTCTCAGCATTCTTAGTTTGACATCTGTCACAACGACATGGCATGTAATTGCAGTTTAATCAGAGACTCACAGAAGAAAAGACCATTTTGGTCATACCTGAATTGTACAGAATTCTCTCTCTTGCTTGCTAACACCTTATTCAGCCTGCTCTTAAACACTACCAGTGAAAGTGTCTCAACCCTTTTCCTTTGAGAGCAAAGCTGATGATAAAATAAAATAATAATTATAATAAATAAAAAATTGAAAAACAAAGTTGACATTTTGACATTCTTTCCATTTTGCAGGGTTCAAACATGACCCATTTGTCCTGATTTTTTTTTTTGCAAAATCTTTTAAATTGAATGTTTCATCAAAAAGGTTCTCAAAATGGAGACTGAAATTTTTCTGTTACTGACAAGTTGGTTTTTGGAAAAATAAAAACTAGCAATAAAAAATGCAGTGAAAATTCAATGAAAATTCACTGAAAAATAGCACCATTTATTTATTTATTTATTTGCAAATCAGTGGAGATTTTTGGAAAAAACAACCAACCACACATGCAAACATTTCTGAAAAAAAAAAGAAAGCATTTTTCACAAACTCCCCTACACCTCTTTGTATAAAAAAATTGTTACCATCTTTATTTGCTGTCTGACCTTGCTATTAAAAACCCTATTTCTAACCTAGTTGTATCCTTCCTTAGATTCAAGTCATAGCTTCTTATGATGCCATTGGTCAAATCTGAACAATTCTCTTCTTTCATTTATATTGTTACCACAATGGTGTTTATTTTTAATCATAAATTATGTTGTTCCTTAAATGCTTCATTACATGGTACGAATCACAGGGAATAATCTTCCCTGGAAGCCAAAATACATAAAAAATATGCAGTTGGCGATGTGATAGCAAGGAGAATATATTTCTACTATAAGCCATCAAATATAGACCTAAAACCTGGAGAATTAGACAAAATTCCCATAAACTAAAATTAGAAAAAGAAAGAAAACAGGAAAAACGTGATGTGAAAGACTCCCCATTAATACAGGCTGAAAAGTGACTCGCGGAATGCCTCTCTGATGGCGAAAGCACCATGAAGACACCTACGTAACCTTTCTGTTACTAGGCCCATCATGAACTCCTAACTGGACATGACCTGAACATAGGTTCATAGATTCGAAGGCCAGAAGGGACCATTTTGATCATCTAGTGTGACCTCCTTTAGAACCTGGAACAGGGAACGTCCCCAAAATAATTCCTAGAGCAGATCTTTTAAAAAAACATCCAGTCTTGATTTTAAAATTGTCACTGATGGAGAATCCACCCTCCTCCCTTGGTAACTTGTTCCAATAGTTTGTGGTGGATTCTGCTCTTACTTCCACCCGTGTAAATCAGGAGTAGCTGCACTGCACTCAGCAGGTCACACCACCGCCAGTGAGGCCAAAGGCAGAGACAGAGATCTTTTGCAATAAGTTATGTAAATGGCCCCTCAGCATAATTCTCAGGTTGTGCTACGATATCTAAGCCCTTGCAGGTATTTTTATAGGCTGTAACCCTGTGTCCCCCGAGCCTTCTTCTTTCCAGACTATATATTTTTAGCTGCCTTGCTCATTCCTCCTCATACATCTGATCTTCCATTCCTGCAGGACACCAGCTTCTGGGTGGAGGTCATGTGAGAACACACCGTCTCCTGGGATGTCACGGTTTTCTCTTGCTGCCAGGGGATGCATGTTTCTTTAAATCTATAGCAGGAACCTGACGGAGCTGGAGAGGGTTTGAGGCAGCAGCTCTGCAGAGGGGGTTCAGGAATGACACCGTTTCCTGTAGTCCATTAAAGTTCCTTGTTCCACGCTAGAAGAAAGTGGCTCTCTCTTGTGATTCGTTATCACTGTCACATGACACAAAGCAAAACGAGGAAGTGCACAAAAGAGCAGCACAGAAATAGGCAGGGAAGAGGGAAAAACTATACTGTAGCTCCACAAAGGCTCTGGCTAGAGCCAGGGCCGGCGCAACCCATTAGGCGACCTAGGCGGTCGCCTAGGGCGCTACTATTTGGGGGGCGCCGGCGCCCCGGCCGTCCGTGGAAATTTGGGGGCGGGACCTTCCGCTGCCTAGGGCGCCGGAAAAGCTGGCGGCGCTCCTGGCTGGAGCTGGCCCTATTTTATCCTAGCCCATCCGTGCCCCTCAGCAAGAGATTCTGCCCAGGTCTAGTCCCTGGCATCACAATGGCTCAGTCCTGTATATGCTACATGTACCTGGGAATCCTAAAAACAATGCATAGCCATGGAAAACCAGCAACAATGCCACCTGGGGCCCCTGATTAAAACTCTTATCACTGCAGAACAAGGCACAATTTCCAGCTGTGATAGTGAGGCGCACATATAAGGGATGATGCAATCTATAGTGACAGAACTGCAAAAGGCATTGATTTGATTACGGGCATTGACTGGTATGGGAAGGGTTTGCAGAGAGCGCACAAGACGCCTTATGCAGCATCTCTGTGACTTCCCCATGGTATTCCTGCCACACACGCAGCTAGAGCGATGGGACGGGCAACCAGCAAGGAACTCAGAGTTGGACAGGTGCATGCTGCACAGCAGGGGGTGTATATGTGTGTGTGCACGGGGGGGGGGGGAGAGTTCATTTATTTAAAAGGGGAAAACTGAATTGCTTTTTAAAAATGGGTAAGGCAGATTAGTTGAGGCCCCACGTGTGCAGAAGAAAGTAAATCCTCCCTTGCATAGCTGCTACAGTCACTAACACAAAGCGAGAATTGCCGCTCCTGTTTGAGGGGTTAGTGGGCTCAGCAGTAGCTGCCGGAAAAACCAGCTGTCTTTCTAGATACTTGTGTGACTCCAGTGAGGGGAGCATCTGAGTGTCTCCTAAGTACATAAAAATAGAAATGCTAATCTCTCTACTTCCTTCCCAGCCCATCGGAGAAACTCTTCTCTGCAATTGTCACTGCTAGGAGGAAGGGGAGGAGCAAAACACACATCCCTGACCTCAAGTCTTGGTAGGTGCCACGGCTTTCCCATCCCTCTCTAAAGGCTACGGCCCAGGTGGCATGAGGGCAAACCTCCCCTGACTGACATTAGATATAGACTTTAATTCACGATTGTGTCATCATAATGATGAAACCAATAGGATTCCAGTATGCAAATGATTCAAATGGGATTGACCGTGTGTGTTGCGCAGCACATTACCTCGGGATGGGAAATGGGCAAGGCATGAGGAGGCAGGTAGCTGGTGCGGTGGCAGCAAAGGACAGTAGCTAGGAACAGAGCTGAGCAGACTTGGCAGGGTGGAGGGAGGGCGTGGGGAGAGACGGGCGGATTTGTGCAGGCCGCAGCAGGGGATGGGTTCCAGGTGTCCCCATGTTGGAGTGTGAGGGAGGGCTGCCACCCAGCAGTCTGAGCGGAGGAAGTGGCACATGCAGGGTGGTACCTGGACATGCAGTGTGTGGCGGAGTGAGGTACACAGGAGAGCTGGGCTCGGGGACAGCTCTGAGGTTACGGACCAGAGAAGCAGATGGGAGGTCAGAGCTGAGAAGGGATCCAGGATGTGTCTGACAGTTCCCAGACAGCTCCCTGCCAGCCCCCTTGGGGTGCCACTTGTGCCCTCCCCACCCGTGGATTGTGAGGCAGTGGAACGCTGTGCTCTGTGCGTCCCACCATGACATGGTCCCAGTTTCTCTCTGGGCACCCATGCTGAGAATCTGGGGGACTCCTGCCATTCTGGCTCGGGCTCTGGTGGGCCCTGCCAGCGACGGTGTCACGTGGCCTGGGCTTGCCCAAGCAGGCGCTGATGGCACCAAATCCTGCCCAGATGGTTCGTATAGACGCGGCCTCCGGAAGGACCTTGACTGTCCGAATGCTCCTCTCCACTCCAGAGTGCAATGCAGCCAAGTTGATGTGATTCAGGACACCAGAAGCCCGTGCAGGGCTCCACCCCTCCTGAGCATCAATGGGCACAGGGGAGGGGCTGATGGATGCCCCAGCACATGGCTCCACGGGCCATTCTCCTTGCCCAAGCCCTGAGGCTGCAGTAGCAGCTACCGAACCATTCCACAGCCAAGGAGGGCTGAATCCTCTCCTGGCCCTCCCGGTGCCAAGCCCTTCCACATTCATGCTCAGCTTGGGGAATAACCTTCGGAGCCCAGGACACACTGGAGGGAGAGCTGGGATCTGTCAGCCACTTTCCCCTCTTGTTCTTGTGAATGATAAAGGATGTCCTTAAAAGGATAAAACTCCTGCTGCCAGTCCCCTGTGTGACAATGTGAGAAGGCAGCAGCTGGGCATGGCCATGGTGGGAGAGGCTGGGGAAGCGGAGGGGGAGGAGGGGCGGGAGGGCTGTGGGGAGCTCGGCGTCCAGTTACAAGTCTGTTTCCATACTTAGCCACCTTGCAGCCGCCTGGGATACGTAGCCGCAGCCCGTGTAGCAAAGAGAGACCAAATTAACTCAAGGGCAAGCAAGGGTAATGCTGATTTGCTTGCCCCACTCCTCCGACAGCACCCCAAAGGAGAGAAGCCTGCAGGAAGCAGCCACACACAGCCCAGGAATCCTTGGAGCTGGGCCCCACGGCAGCATGGGGTCACTGCCCTATGCATGGGGGAGAAAGTGGGGGGCCGAGGGGAGGTCCTGGGGATGTGACTCAAAATACTGAACTGCACATACATTTTGCCTGGCACATCTGCAACATCAGGGCAAGGAAACGGAGAGGAACCCCCACACACCACCACCACCACGCCCCACGGTAAAATCCAGCCCAGCCTCCCCCAGTGCAGCACAGAAAAAAAATCAGGCATCGGATAGTTGCCGTGCTCCTGCGCTGCCTCCCACGGCTGGGACATTCACGGAGTCCCTGACTCCGGAGTGACTCCAGCGCATGGGCAGGCCCAACATAATGCCCAGCTGCAGCGCAGAAATAACCCATCCGCTGCATCAAAGTCTGCCCTTCGCATGCAACATGGACACAGTAAAAGAACACCCCCCCCACACACACACGCCTGCCTGCTGCAGGACAGCCTCACTGCATCATGGCAGCTGCCCCCAAAAGGCATGGGGGGCTGCCTGGGTCAGTTCAAGCCAAGATACCCCCCGGGGGCCTCTGAGCTCGACAGCTCCCCACAGGGTTCTACTCATGCCATGCTCACTGCTTTCTAGGCACCCGCCCCACACCTGCGTGGCTTGCACACCCCAGCTGTGGGCTGGGGGTACAGTCACTGCCCTGGAGCAGGGGACAGGCCAGACAATCCCCCTGTTGTGCCCACACAGAACAGGGGAGCTGGCAGAAAGGGGCACAGCTGAGGCAAGGGAAGGGCCCCGGAACCTCAGCACACACAATGCACAACCCCTGACAGTGTCCGGGGGGCCCCAGCCCCCTAGGCAGTGGGGAGCAGAGCTGGGCCTTACCTGCAGCCCCGAGGAGCAGGAGAGACGCCACGCAGCAGCACAGCAGCCTCAGTCCCTGCATGGTGGCTGCCAGGAGCTCTCTGCTGCTCTGCACCTCTATTTATACAGCAGCTGGGAGAAGGGGACAGGCCACAGTCACTAGGGCAACTGGGCGGCAGCACAGCCCTGCACAGATAGAGTCTGCCCGATATGCCCCCTCCCTAGTGTGGGTCTCGGGCCCTGCCCCCCCTCCCCACCCCGAGTGTGCTGGAGGATTTTCCACAGGGTTACACTCAGCTCTAACTGTCACAAACACCATGAAACAGGGGCTCCAGGCGGTGACAGCACAACTGCAGAGAGAGGGTTATGGGGGGGGTGTGTGCCTGGGGGACACTAGTCTATTCCGTACAGCTCCTTATACCGTGTCCATCACTGTAATATCTGAGCCCCTTCAGCAGTGCATTAAACAGGGGGGTGGGGTGTCCCCAGGGCGAGAGCACAGCCGGGGGGGGCTGCGGGGCATCCCCGGGGCAAGAGCATGGCCGGGGTGTGTGGGGGGCGTTCCCGGGGTGAGAGCACGGCCGAGGTGTGTGTGGGGCGTCCCTGGGGTGAGAGCACGGCCGGGGGGGTGGGGGGATGCAGGGTGTCCCCAGGGCGAGAGAATGGCCGGGGGGGGGGTGCTGCCGGGCAGGGTGTTCCCGGGGGTGAGAGCACGGCCAGGGGTGTAGTGCATTAGCGATCATTCCTCCCCCTCTGGTTCAGTGGGAGGCTACTTCGCCTCACTACGGCACTGGGGCACCAAGCAGTCTCAGGGAATTAGCGCCAGAACTCCAGGCCCCTTTGGCAGGGAAGGGCAGAGCCCCACAGCAGGTGAACACAGGCCATATGGCCTACGTTGGGGAGGCTGCCATCACAGGGGTGGAGTTGGCAGCAGGGGGACCAAAGTCTGGTTTCCCTGGGACTGCTTCTTACCACCATCTGGCCAAGGGGTTCTGTAGTCCAAGGGTCCTCTGTCTCATCGGGGTATTGGGCCACCGGCGATCCTAATCGCTCCGCTCCACTCTTGGCTTCCTCTGGGGTCAGGGTGCTCCACAGCTCGGTGCAGCGCCCAGGGCCTGCAGCAGCTTTGGGATATCCATCTCCTTCCCTGGCTCAGGCTCAACTGGGCTAGAGGCCCCACCTCTTATACTTCCTGTACCGCCCCTTAGCTTCCAGCGTGTGGGGCAGGCCTGGCCTGGCTCCACCCACCAGGAAGCTCAGTGGGAGGCCCCTCCGCCCCACTACAAGGGGCTATAGGGCAGGGGGCGGTGTGTTACTGGGGTCAGTGCACAGCAGAGGGGCTTATAGGTTGGGGGTGGGGTGTGTTTCTGGGGTGGTAGCACAGCAGGAGTTGGTTATAGGGCAGGGGTGGGGTGTTACTGGGGTCAGCACACAGCACGGGGGGTTATAGGTTGGGGGGGCGGGATGTTACTGGAGTAAGAGCACGACAGTGGAGCTATAGGGTGAGGTTGATGATATCACAGTATGTGGGGTGAAGGAACAGCTGAAGCTGCTGACATCGCCAGAAGAGGGGGAGGTTTGTCAAGGGGACAGTGTGTGGGGATCTCGGGGAGGGAGCTCTGGGAATGGTGACAGGGGGTCCCACGAACAGGTGGCTCGAGGGTCAGCCAGGAGGTCTGGCTGGCGTTGCCTGGAGAGCAAGATGACTGAGGAAGGATTGTAGAGCCGGAAGGAGGGAGGCTGAAGAGAGCTCAGCTTGGTGTCCCCAACCTCAGGAACTCCCCACATCGGCAGATCGTGGTGGGCTTGGGAGGGGAGAGATTTCTCAGTGTCTCCCAAAGGCATCCCAGCAGCAGGAGGTGACATCAGACAGACAGGTCACTGCACAATATGTAGGTATATCTGTAAATAATTACGAAGCTCAAGGCAGACTGACAGAAGGGGAAGATGTTTCGGTGCATACAACTATTTCTTTAATGCTTCCAGTTCCATGTTAGATTAGATTTGTTCTTAGTGTAATAAATAAAATACATTATTTTCATTAACTCTAAGACTAAGCCTGATATGTGCCACTAAGTTATTTAGACACTGGAACATTCCCTGGGGTACAATCTGGACTGATGGACGGTATGTCCCCTGAATTCTCCAAATTAGGGTGCCTTTTACACTGCTTCACTGGGAGAGCAACAACTCCTGGTCTGCTCAGACACAGCCTCTAGCATGTAAATTACTCCCAGCTTTATGTGTGAGTGCTTAGCCAGCCACCCATGAATTGCATTGCAGGGCCAGACCAGCAAACTCCCAGTCCCAGACTTGTCCCCAGAAATCTGTGTCTTGTTCTGCGAAGCTCTCTCCTGGACAATACAAACTCATAGAAAGTCTGATGTTTTATTAATAGAAGATGATGTGCACAAACCCTGCTATCTCAAATGGGAGTTCCCAAACACACTGGTTTAGATAAAAGAATAAAAACCAGAATATTAACTATAGAAAGATAGATTTTAAATAATTACAAATAATGAGGCATAAAAGTCAGAATTAGTTACCAAGAAATAAAAGGTAAAACGCAAACTAATACCTAACTTAACAAGCTAAGTGAACTTAAAGCAAAAGGGTCTCTCTCACCACATATTCTTCTGCAGACTGGCTGGATCTTTCAGCCAGGATCTCTTCCCAGTCTAATGATGCTTCCTTCGCTTTCAAGAGTTGTCAGTGCCATGAGTAGAGATGAAGAGAGAGATGATTTGTGTCCTCTGTTCCTCATTTTTATATCTTTTCCTGCTCTTTGAGAATCATTTCCAGCTGGGGTTCAGGAGACAGCAAGTCTGTGAGACAGGAACTTCCAGCTGTTTCTTTGCCAACATGTAACTTTCTTGCTCACACCGTTGTTCCTGCCAAAGAATGGCGGCTTAATCAGGTGATAGTTCATTTGATTATGCTGACACCTGGCTGAGGTGCTGCCTAGCCTTTTATTTCTGGAGAATTGGTTTGAAACTGTTTCCCTAGACTTGGAACATGTCTTACACAGTAGAATTTCATAACGTCACATATGATGTTGCCACACATATTTTACCAGGACAATAATGTTCAGCAGATTATGAGTTTTTGAATGATACCTCACAAGATATACTTTGTACAAAAATAATCATAGTCTTGTAAAAAGGGTGAACATAAGGATACAGGCTGTTACAGACACCTGATTGCCACTTCTCAAAGTGACACCACATAATAATTACCACAAGCAAGTATGTACTCGGTGCATTTGCTACTTTCACCCCCTCTCCTCCTGGTGATATGGAAACAAAGTTTTTTGTTAATCTCAATCCTAGAGGGAATCAGAAATTTGTCATCAAAACTGTTTCTCATTGAAAAACAGTTTTCATCACAATGTTTTGAAAAACATGTGGCTTTCGATGAAATTTCATTTGGGGGAAAAAGAAACCAAACCATTTTGATATTTTCAGAACAGAATGTTTTTGATTTTTTTGTTTCAAAATAACTTTTTGAAACAAATCTCTTTTTTTACATATACACTTTTTTTAAACGGCCTGGAACAGAATGTTTTGATTGTATTGAAATGAAATGTTTTGACCCAAAATAGTTTTTTGGGGTTTTTTTGGAATTTTCTTTCGAGATAAATTTTTGAATTTTTGTTTTGTTTTGGTTCCATTTCAGAATGGAAAAAAAAATCAAAATTGTGGAATTTCCCATCAACTGAAAAATCCCAGTCCTGCCTAGCTCTAGTCAGTACATTTGTAAAGGGTGATATTCTACAACTGATTGCTTTGTGACACTGAAAATAAACTAGCACAAAGAATCTCCAAACAGATCCTGGAGCACAAGGACCACAGATAGTGTGTACAAAATGATTAGCACCCACCCAATCTGAATGTCAAAGATACTTTCAAGAGCACCTAGGAGGTACTGGAAGAGGAGTGTGAAGTAAACATGGCTCAAGTACTACCCAGTTTTGAAAGGAAGGGCTCGTCAACATTATAGAGCCTTTGCTGGTATAGCGATGAAGTCAAAGCCCCCTAGTGGAGATGCAGGGTATGCCCGCGAAAGAAGTTCCACCAGCATAGCTACACCGTCTCCCCAAATGAAAATAAATATGCTGATAAAAGTACTAGGTGGATGATCAACTGAAAATGCCCAGCCACCTCCAAGCATAAAAACATATTGGATCAACGGAGATAAAATTGTTTCAAATGATGGGATTCTGTACAAAGGACATGGCATCTAATGGATGATCCCATGGTTTGGGCAATAACCTTGTCCTCAGGAGATCTGGGTTCAAATCCCCACTCTGTGTGCCCTTGGGCAAGTTCCTTAGTTTCCCATCTGTAAAATGGGGATAACAGCACTGCCCTGCATTAGCGGGGTATGTAAGGATAAATGTATGTAAAGACAGTGAGGTGCTCAGATGGGGGCCAGATAAGAACCTTACACCGTATAATTACTCACAGAATGAACTGAGGTAGCCGTATTGGTCCCAGGGTATGAGAGACAAGGTATGGGAGGTCATATCTTTTATTGGACCAACCATCTATTGGTGAAAGAGAAGATTTAGCGCTCCACAGAGCTCTTCTTCAGGTCTTCTTCCTGGGCAAATGCAAGAAACAAAACAAAGCATCACCCCCAGAGGACTCGCCATCTATAACCTTCTGACCACTACATGCAACTCCAAGGCAGACCTGAAGAAGGGCTCTGCAGAGCTCAGAAGCTTGTCTCTTTCACCAGCAAAAGATATTATCTCACCCACATTGTCTCTGTCACAGAATCAGCAATGCTAAGCTTAACCTAGAGCCCATCTGACTATTCAGAAGTGTAAGAACAGCCCTGCAATGTTCTCCTCTGGTCAGGCCTGAGAGTTGCCATTGAAGATAAGGTATCCGAGTGTGGACTCTATCATCTATACAGGAAGCAGACTGCAAAGCAGCACTAGGAATCTCACGAAGTTCCTGAGCGTGCTTGGGTCTAGACTGACACTGGTCTATTTGAATTAAACAGAAGCGATCACCTCTTTCTAGTGCACTAATGCTCACATTTTTTTGAAAATTGAGCTGCTATTGAGTAGCAACATAACAGCACTTTGCAGATCACTGTCTGATCTGCTGGATGGGTTAATACAGTATTCACACATGGCTCATTTCAGCAATGCCTTTGATACTTCAGGGCAAGCACCCCGCAGCAAACCCTGACGATGTACTCCCGTGGGTCAGCAAGCGGGTCAGTGCAAATGGCAAAGAGCTTGGTTTTAAGAATGTGATCCGTGCGCAGCACTGTTACAGTATTGCCAGCTCTTGTGACTTGATCGCAAGGACTCTGGAGCCTGTCTCATAATGAAGAAGAAGAGCAAGAAGCTCCATCCCTTCCTGAAATTCAGCCCTGCTGGAGACCGGCAGAGTCTCTGCCCTCCGCTTGCTGCTCTCACAGGATTGGGGGCTGGGACGGGGAGAGCAAAGAGCCCAGCAGCCCACCATGGCTCCAACCTTCCTCCCTCCTCCCGTCCTGTAAGACACATGGACAGAACAGTGCCTGTGTAGCTTCTCCTCCCCCCTCCAGCACCCAGCTAGGAAGTGGCAGAGGGGGTGATGAGCCCCTGGAGCTGGCCCCCCAGGCTGGCAGAGGGAGATGAGAGTGAACCCAGCTGCATCCCCCCTGGCCTGGCAGAATGGAGTGAAGAACCCCAGGAGGAGGAGAGGTGAGGCTGTGGGGGGGGGGGCTGAACTGGAGGGTAGGGTTGATGGAGGGGCTGAACTGATGGTTGGATCTTAGGGGTGCTTCTGAGCTTGGGGAAGGGGAGAAGCCCCAGAGGCTGCTGGAGGGAAGAATGATTAAAATAAAAATGAATTATTTTTTAGCTGTTTGGATAATTAATTATGAGATTAAAATACCAAGATACATTTATGATGACTACTGGATGATGTAGATATTTATGTAGTTATCAAAATTATACAGAGAAAAATGAATGATTTAAAATAATTTTTGAACTGCTTTGAAAGGGACTGAACTGATTATTTTAAAAAGGAATATTTAGGGGTTATATAATATAATTAGTGCACTGACATACAGAAAGCTCTGAAAGGCGGTGGATGGAGCAAAGATAGACTTGCACATCAAGATCCTTGCATGGCACATAAATCTTTACTGAAAAATATTGGAAAACTTGATACACAGAGACAGCACTTTATGCTTCTCAGCAGTTAATTTACATCCGCTTTATAGGCCTTGTACAGTATATTTTAAAATATGGTGGAAAAACCTAATCACACATTTTGACTTTATCACACTGGTGAGCTCACCACTGAGTACTTGTGTTATCCCTGTGTATAAGAATGTAACCTACATACTCCCCAATCTGCCACCAGCACCAATTCCTACCCTCCACCCCTTATCTCCATCTTTGAAGGGATATTTTTGAGGGGCCATCCATCCCAAAATTATCTCTCTCTCTCACACACACACACACAGACAGAGGGGAGTTAAAAGGCCAAAAAGACAGACTAAAACACATAGGCTGATGATGCTTTTTAAATCTCATGATTTGTGGGGATCAGTCTTATGATTTTTTAGGAGCTGACATGATTTTTGGTCTCCTGAGGGTGGCAATACGGCTGTTGGAAGATTGCGACACACCTCACAGGGCTTGCTGGGCTTACAGCACAAGCCACCTAGTGCTAATAACTGACACACTTCTTCAGCCAGAGCCAATGAATCCTGCACTGCTACAGGCTGTGGACCGACTGGCTAAGCGGCAGTTCTGCAGAAAAGGACCTGGGGATTACAGTGGACGAGAAGCTGGATATGAGTCAGCAGTGTGCCCTTGTTGCCAGCAGGCTAACGGCATATTGGCCTGCATTAGTAGGAAGTTGCCAGCAGATCAAGGGAAGTGATTATTCCCCTCTATTCGGCACTGGTGAGGCCACATCTGGAGTATTGCGTCCAGTTTTGGGACCCCCTCTACAGAAAAGATGTGGACAAATTGGAGAGAGTCCAGTGGAGGCCAACGAAAATGATCAGGGGACTGGGGCACATGACTTATAAGAAGAGGCTGAGGGAACTGGGCTTATTTAGTCTGCAGAAGAGAAGAGTGAGGGGGGATTTGATAGCTGCTTTCAACTACCTGAAGGGAGGTTCCAAAGAGGATGGAGCTTGGCTGTTCTCAGTGGTGGTAGATGACAGAACAAATAGTAATGGTCTCAAGTTGCAGTGGGGGAGGGCTAGGTTGGATATTAGGAAAAACTTTTTCACTAGGAGGGCGCTGAAGCACTGGAATGGGTTACCTAGGGAGGTGGTGGAATCTCCATCTTTAGCTGTTCTTAAGGCCCAGCTTGACAAAGCCCTGCCTGGGATGATTTAGTTGGGGTTGGTCCTGCTTTGAGCAGGGGGTTGGACTAGATGACCTCCTGAAGTCTCTTCCAACCCTAATCTTCTGTGATTCTATGAGTTGTATGCGGGAAACCAGACCAGAAAAAGCAGTGTAAGTGACCCTATTGCTACAGGGAGTCACTGCCAGTGCTGTGCACACCAGTCCCCTACATGGCTGATTGGGTGCGGGGAATGCCCTGAGCTAAGAGGAAAGTGCTGTCCGAATTAGGCTCTCCGGGCTTCCCATGAACGCTCCCAAAGTCTAAGTGACAGAGGAGTCTTTACTAGGGCTGCCAGAAACTGACAGGTGCAAATCCCCTGGGAATGATGACCTGTAGGTCCTGTCCCAACCACTAGGGGCAGCCCGAGAGAAGTAACCACCCCCATGGGTTCCTGCGGTCACTGCCCTGTATCACCCTGCTGCTGAGCCTGCCAGGCCCCTGCCTGGCTTCAGTCCCAACTCCCAGGCTGCTGAAGGCCCAACGTACTGCCCTTTCAGAGTGCCGCAGGCCTAGCTGGCTCAGATTCCCATGCAGCATCGGGCTGCTGGCTGGCTGGCAATGTGGGTTGCCTTCAGGTACCTGCCGTGTGCATCTCTGTGGGATGGGGAATGAGTTCATACTACCTCCGCTGGCCAGCCTATCACATCTCCACCTCCCCCCAACTCACTCAGCCCACCAGGGCCAAGGAATGTCACACACAAACACAGAGCAAGATTGGCTGCCCTTTAGTCCCCACCACCCACTTTCCAAGTGGCAGTCATGGCGGTGTTTGGCATGGGCACATTCGAAAGCCCTTCTTTCCCCTCCCACTACCCCTGCAACACAGCGTCTCTGGCACACGGGCAGCATGGATCCAGACCCACGGGTCAGGTTCTACCCTAAAGCTGGAAATGAAGGCTGGAGATCTGGGCCTGCAGTGCGTATGTGACTGCACCTCTTCATACCCACATGGAGCGAACGCTTTGCAAACCAGGCTCCAAATGGTCTCTTCAAGCTACCACCAGCCCCTGTTTGGATATAGAGCTCGGTAAGCACGAGTGCTTCCCGCCAATGGACAGCACTGTGGATCCATGCACAAGACATTTTCAAACTGTGGTGTCCATTTACAGACAACTTTGTACACGTGGAGATTCGTGCACAATTCAAGCAGTATCAGCCGCGCACAGGGATGACAGGATCTATTATGTGATTCTGCAGGGGGCTGGGAGATAGGCACAGACCCCACTGCCGGCATGCATTATTATTAGGGCTGTCAATTAATCGCTGTTAACTTATGTGATTAACTCAAAAAAATTAATTGTGATTAAAAAAAATTAATCGCACTGTTAAACAATAAAATACTAATGTCATCTGAAAGTGAGAACAGGCGTTCACATGGCACTGTTGTAGTCAGCGCTGCAAGATATTTACGTGCCAGATGCGCTAAAGATTCATATGTCCCTTCATGCTTCAACCACCATTCCAGGGGACATGCATCCATGCTGATGACGGATTCTGCTCGATAACGCTCCAAAGCAGAGCGGACTGATGCATGTTCGTTTTCATCATCTGAGTCAGATGCCACCAGCAGAAGGGTGATTTTCTTTTTTGGTGGTTCAGGTTCTGTAGTTTCCGTATCTGATTGTTGCTCTTTTAAGTCTTCTGAAAGCATGCTCCACACCTCATCCCTCTCAGATTTTGGATGGCACTTCAGATTCTTAAACCTTGGGTCGAGTGCTGTAGCTATCTTTAAAAATGTCACATTGGTACCTTCTTTGTGTTTTGTCAAATCTGCTGCAAAAGTGTTCTTAAAACAAACATGTGCTGGGTCATCATCCGAGACAGCTATAACATGAAATATATGGCAGAATGCAGGTATCTCTCCTGTTCTGTTTTACAATTCTCCCCCAAGAAGTTCAGTCACAAATGGAATTAATGCATTATTTTTTTAACGAGCATCATCAGCATGGAAGCATGTCCTCTGAAATGGTGGCTGAAGCATGAAGGGGCATACGAACGTTTAGCATAGCTGACACGTAAATACCTTGCAACGCCGGCTACAAAAGTGCCATGCAAACGCCTATTCTCACTTTCAGGTGACATTGTAAACAAGACGTGGGCAGCATTAGCTCCTGCAAATTTTAACCAAACTTGTTTGTCTGAACGATTGGCTGAAGTAGGACTGAGTGGACGTGCAGCCTCTAAAATTTTACATTGTTTTATTTTTGAATGCAGTTTTTTTGTACATAATTCTACATTTGTAAGTTCAACTTTCGTGATAAAGAGGTTGCACTACAGTACTTATATTAGGTGAATTGAAAAATACTATTTCTTTTGGGGTTTTTCCAGTGCAAATACTTGTAATCAAAACTAAATATAAAGTGAGCACTGTACAGTTTGTATTCTGTGTTGTAATTGAAATCAATATATTTGAAAATGTAGAAAAACATCCAAAAATATTTAAATAAATGGTATTCTATTATTGTTTAACAGTGTGATTAATCACGCAATTAATCACAATTAATTTTTTAATTGCTTGACAGCCCTAATTATTATTGTTACTTGTATTGTGGTAGCGCCTGGACAGTGATGGAGGAGGCCACCTAAGAATGGAGATAGATAGAAGTGTTGAGAGCAGGAGTGGCAGAAGGTCCCTAAAAGTGGGGGGGGGCACTGATGCCCAAACTGTGGCCCTGCCACCTGCCCTACCCCATCAGCTGACACCCCATCCCCACACCACCCCTTTTCCCCAAGTCCCCACCCTCACACTGCCCCTTCTGCCGAGGCCCCGCCCCCATGCAGCCTCTTCCCCCAAGACCCTGCCCCCCACTTGCTCTTCTCCTTCCCCTCCCCCTGTCACTCTCCCTTACGGCTGGTAAACAGTGTGTGAGGGAGGCACAGCCCTCTGGTCTTCCCTGTTCTGGAGCCCCTGGTTGAGAGCAGTGAGAGACAGCCTGAGCTCAGCAGCTCCACGGAGCCGTCTGCAAGAAGCAAAGAAGGAGGAAAGTAAGATGACATGGCCTCTGTCTCTCTGGAGCGTCACTGCTGCGTTAGTATCTTGATCTTCCCAGTTATTCTGTTTCCACCTAGTATGTTCATTTGAGTTATGTATTCCGCTGAGCAAGTGCAGACGCTGAAGCACTGAACATTAACGATGCAGGCCTTGGGGCAGCGTGTTTGCTAGACTGTATCTGTGCCCAGCCCTCGGTGCAGGAGGCCGTGTAGGCCAGTCACCAGAGCAGGCAACCAGAAGCCAAACCTCCCACGTGCTGTTTCTGGCACAGCCACTCGCTCCTTAGTTTGCGAAATGGGTGTCCTGAAGCCATGTGGGGGCGCCACATCATTTGTCTGGAAAGCACCGGGAGACCCTTGAGTGCCGACGAGCGCTGTGGAAAGGCAACATGTGATCCCATCACAAGGGCAGACTCACTGGCCACAGCAAAGACAGCGACCCTCGTTCCACCTGGGCTACCTCCCTGCAGCTGGTGTGAGAGTGAGGAGGTAAACACAGCCCCACCCTGTCCTTATATCTGCACACACACACACCCCCAAGCAGTGTGAACAACAGTGGAGCTATAGCTCCACCCCCCCAAATCCCGATGCTAATGGGGCAGATTTCCCATCATACACCTGGGCATACCCCAGGCCTGCTCCCAAGGCATCAGGTTGACCATAGCTTTGACCTGCCAGGGCTGCCCCAGCCTGGTGGTTTCTGGGTGGCAGACAATGGGCATTAATGATACTGCGGGGGAGCCAGGGGACGGGGCAGAGCAAACTGCTCTACCCACTTTGCCAGCTGTGGCCACCAGGAGGCGGGCCCAGGACATGAAGGGAAGAGATTTCTCCTCTGCAGCTCTCAGCCCCTACAGCAAAGAGGCCGCATGGGTAGGCGTCTGCCAGGGCTCAGGCCTCAACAGCCAGGAGGCATCCGTCCCTCCCCCCCACCGACCGACCCTCCCCAGGGCCTACTGAGGCAAGCACTAAACTAGTAGTGTGCGGCCTGCGTGTGATCAGCTGGGGGCTGGGGGGCCGGGGAGGGGCACAGAGGAAGGGTCTGGAATACTCCACTGGCTGGGAACAGCGCTTATGCTGAGCAGCTCCCCCTTGCGCCGCCGACACATTACCTTCTGAGAAATGGATCAGCCAGTCTTCGCAAGGGAGAGACGTGGCTGCTGGATGGATCCTACAGGAAACGTGGGCAGAGTAGAGGGCGGGTTTACTCATCTTCCAGTGACCCAGGCCAGGCCAATTCCCTCACCCCCTCCTCCCCAACACACACACTGTAAAAGGGTCCCTTACAGAGCAGGGGAGGGTAATGGGGCTGCAGGGCTAACGCAATGGCTGTCACCCAGCCCCTGGCTTTGTACAGACTGCCCCCCAGGTGGGCGTGCCCCCTTTAAGAAGCCGCACATCTCACTCCCAGCATAGCTGTCCTGTGAGATTTGTGGGGTCAGAAGGGTGATTCGTGAAGCCCATGAGTCACCAATGTCCCCCCCTCACAGGCCTGGCCCACACCCAGACTGGCAGCCATTCAACACAAGGGGGGATTGGGACCCAAGGGGTTAAACTCAGCACCTTTGTGCACAGACACCCTTTGATATCGGTTCAGCTTGACTGAAACCTGCAGGGGTGGCTTTCCACCATGGCCAGAGCCCCCATAGGGCAGTTCGTGTCACTTTAATGAGATCAGCTTTTAAACAGATTTAAGCTAATGAGTTCACTGGCAACCAATTAACAAGTTAAATCCTCTAGTGTTGACAAATCCTAGGTGAGGATTCTTTACCTGCAGCCAGCCCTACATCCTCACACTGGTCTCTCAGAATCCACTGCTTTCTGGCCTGTGCCTCCCCACCTGGCCCTTCTCAGTTCACCCTCTGCTACCCCTCTGTGCTGTCACCACACGGCCACCCTGCTCTGCCAGCGATCCCAGATGTTGCTGTGTGCTCGGCGCTATCTCCCATGGTGCTGCATCCACGCGGGGGCCGGGCTCCCCGTGCAATGTACCCCACACAAACTCAGAGAGGGTTAATGTGGGCCTGAGAGGCCAAATATGCTACCCAGCTACCCCTGGAGAGTGGGTCAAGCTTAGAGATGAAGCCCAGCTGGGTGCTGACTATACACAGAGGAAGTGGAGAGCAGAAGGGGGCTGCAGGAAGGAGAAGAAGGGACTTTGGAGTCCCTCTCTGGGGCTAGAGAGAGACCAGGAGGAAGCCCAGGGTAGAGTGACCAGATGTCACATTTTTAAAGGGACAGTCCCGTTTTTTGGGACTATTACCCCCCACCTCCTGTCCCGTTTTTTCACAGTTGCTATCTGGTCACCCTAGCCCAGGGGAGAGTTGGCCCTGGGAACCTTCCCTGAATAGAGGGGCCAGGGGAGACAGGGAGCAGCCACTGGAGCAGAGCAGACTGGAGTGGGGAGCCCTGACAGAAGAGCAGGAACTGGACCGCCAGGAAGAGCACCCTGGGAGGCGTTCAGTCAGGAACAGAGCAGGGAGAAGTGAGAGGGACGGAAGGTCGAGCCCTAGGAGGGCAGCAATGAGTTTGTTTGTAGTTTATGCCTTGGGAGTTTGGTGGGGGATTGCAGGGGAGGGCCCGGAGAGTCTCAACCCTGGAGGAAGGGTGAACCTAGAGTGGTGGCAGGGGGAGAAGCGGAATAGGAAGAAATCCAGGGAGGCAGCAGCAAGGCATTGTATGGAGCAGCCCTTGGCTGCTTGTTATAGGGTCCCTGGACTGGAACCCAGTGTACTGAGAGGGCCTGCGTTCCCTACCCCCACTGGAGAAGGGGGTGTGAAGCCCCCCTGACATATGGGGATAAGAGAGACCAGGTCGGGGAGGTAATCTCTTTTATTGACCAACTGCTGTTGGGGAGAGAGACAAGCTCTCGAGCTACACAGAGCTCTGTTTCAGGGCTGGGAAAGGCTCAGTGTCAGAGCTAAATACAAGGTGGAACCCGTTCTTTAGCAAAAGTAGTTAACACACACTTCAAGGGACCATTCAAAGTGAAGTGGCCTGTTAACACCATTGCAGTCATGGGGGAAAAGGATGGGAAAAAAGAAAGGGGGGGGGGGAAAAGAGATAAGGACATTCAAAGCCATGAGCCAAGATCACACAAGGACCACGGGGACCAGAGTCAGGGCCAAAGACCGATTGTAAGGGCATAGGACTGTAAGCAGAGTCACGATGAGCTCTACCCTGACATCTGGTGGTGAATTGTGGTGAGTTGTGCAAAAGAACTTCAGGGGCTGATCTTGTTTGCATAGGCACACCCACCCCACCTAGCATGAGCCCACAGCAGCCCAAATGGTCACTTTGGCTGCTGTGGGATCCCCAGTTTCTCTGTTATTGGGGCAGGAAGAATAAAATGTTGTTACCCTGATTATGTGAATCAAGACCAGTGGAACTGTTTTATGACAGAGGGACTCGCCATCAACTAAGTAGCACTCGCTAGACAAGGGACATGGGTTCCAAAACCCAGTGAATTGAGAGAGGCTGGGGGATAGGTGGCATAGGCTCTCTTTGAGGGCCTGAAACAACACCTGCACTGCAGAATATCAGAGCTAATTTTGATTCTATTAGGAGTCTCGTTACAGGCTGCTGAGCTGAATTCACTTTGGGCTAATTGTGCACCAGCACTGGGGCTTCCCTAGTACAAGCTGAAATTACTGAGAGCTGAGCTCACTGAGTGCTGTGTTAACTAGTGGGGGGGGACTGAAGAGCGGAGCAGTTCGTGGGACGGCTGGTGGAGTGGAGCGGAGCAGCTGGTGGAGCGGCTGGCAGAGCGGAGCAGTTCATGGGACGTCTGGAGGGGCTCACGGGACGGCTGGCGGAGCGGCTGGTGGAGCGGAGCAGTTCGTGGGACGTCTGGAGGGGCTCACGGGACGGCTGGTGAAGTGGAGCGGCTTGTGGTGAAGGCTGCAGCAGAACCCCAAGGAGAGGCGGGGAAGTTGGCCTCGGACCACGTAAGGTGCCCCTTAACACACACACCCACATTTCCACCCAGGCTGGGGGGGGGGGTAAAACTGTGCAGATAAACTTTTGAACTCTGGGGCTACACTGACCAGGGACAGAGACTTTTGGGTTGTTGGACTTTTGGGACTTTGGGTGATTCTTGTGTTGCATGGCCAAATTTGCTGGGGTGGGTCTTTGCTCATGGTTTGGTCTATGAACCCTAGTTGTGGTGTTTTCCCAATTTAATGCTGATGTCATTTACCTCGTGTTATTAAAAATTTTCTGCTACACCGAGACTCTGTGCTTGCGAGAGGGGAAGTATTGCCTCTTTGAGGCACCCAGGGGTGTGTGTAAGATTTTCCCAGGTCACTGGGTGGGGGCTCGAGCTGGTTTTGCGTTATGTTGTTGGGAGGGGACCCCTATGTACTGAACCCAGCCCTTGCTGCTATCAACTCGGCCTTGCAGAAGGGTTACAGGACTATTTATTTTGTTACCCCAGAATGCATGGATTTAAACATGACCTGGCTGGAGGGCCACGTTACAGGAAGAGTGATCACCACAGGGCAACCATTGGCAAGGGGCACCCAGTGGGGAAACAACCTGCTCTGCCACGCCCAGCTGCTAGGGGCACAACAGCAGTGAGTGTGCTCTTTCCAACCACCTTATCCTTCAAAGCCCTCTGTGAAGGGCCCACTCACCTCTCATGAGCCCTTCCTGTCGGGCGTGTGCGAACCTGCACTCTCTCTTGTTCTGCTCACAGTGCCTCCTCTCAGCAGTTACCCTCGCCAGGCGGGTCTTGTGGCTCAGGCCTCCAGCTAGTCTCATGCATGAAGGAACAAAACCCCTTCCAGAGTAATAGGTGCAACGGGGCCTATCCCAGTGCCCTTGTTCCTGTCTTTAGTTCTGTCTCTGGGCTCAGTTTTCAGCCCCTTCTGGGCTAGCTTTAACTCTGTCCCTGCCCTGTTATGGAGCAGTGCCCCCAGGGCTTCTTTGCTGGAGTCTTTGTCCTTAGCGCTTCTCACTGACCACTACTCCGGGTCCCAACCCAGGGACCCTACAAATTGCAGCCACCTGCTGCTTCCTGTAATAGTTGCTTCTGCTGTTCCCCAGGCCACTTCCCACGTAGCCCCTTCCTCTTTACCCTTCCCTCATGGCTGACAGAATGTCAATGTCACTAGCACCCATCTTCTGGCTCTCCCTTGTGCTCCAACAAGGAGCACCTTCCTTGCTCATCTGGTCCCCACCAGCAACTGATCTGCTCAGCCCTTGCAGCTCCTTTTAACTGGGCCTGCTGCGCTTTGATTGGTTGCTTCCCTGCAGCCTTTCTAGGCAGGCCTGGAGGACCCACCTTTACTGCTCCTTTTCTGGGGCGGAGTGTAGTAGGACCATGAGGCCTCCAGCAGGGGCCCACCACACCCTCCTTCAGTCTCACCTTAGCTTCAGAACTCTGCCATCTGGGAACAGCCAGGCAGGTGATTGGCTGAGGTTACTGCTGCTGATAGACACATGTATGAAGTGCACGCACAGCTAGTCCATGCCAAACAAGCTCAGGGGATCACTCCCTACCCCATTGGCTTGACTGGCCCACCTGCCGCTTCCCAGCGTTCAGCGCACAAGTCTCTAGGGCAGGGACTGGCTCTTCTGGTGAGTCCATGCAGTGCCAACCAAAATGGGGCCCTGTCCTCATTGAGGCCAGCAGGTGCTACAAATAACACCACAGCTGAGATTTAATTAGTGACTCTGGCTATGACGCCTGCTCCCAGAACAACCTCCATCTCCCATTCCTGTAGCTGTGTTGGCTCTGCAAGGTGGCTGGGAGGAACAACATGCCATTGCCAGCAAAGCCAGCAGACTGGACTCAAAGAACCAGGGAGGAGATGTTCTGAGGAAGAAAAGGTCCCTTTTACATTCACTTTACAACCCTACTTTACAGATCCCACCAGCAGTCACTCACCACATTGACAACTAAGTGGTAATGGGGGGGGGGGGCGGTGTGGTATTTGCCACACAGTGACTAAGGCGGGGTAATAAACACAGCATTGTCAACCCCAAACTCATGTGTCAGGCCTCAAAAAATCATGAGATTGACTTAAAAATAATGCGATTTTAAAAATATAATAAAGGTGGGTTCTTTTGCTTGGCCTGCTGGTTTTTGAGTTTTTAGGATTCAGTTTTAGGCTTTTCAAACTTTGCTCTGTAACCAGGGTGCTAGAAACGTCCTTTTTTTAATGCAAGTTGAGATGCTTACATAATCACCTGACTCCGGGAGCTGGGGGTTTAAGGGAAAACACCAACTATCATGAGAGTTGGCAACACTGTATAGAACACAACGCACAGCCATATGCATGTGTCCCCATTTTCAATGCATGCACAATTTCACAACAGAACAATGGGTGCTTTCCATTTCCTTTGTTCGTAATCAACAACGAGGTTAAAAAATGAGTGAATTTTGTGCTGATGAAATGGAGGAAAGTGACAGCACCGGAGACCAAGGCTTCTACTTATTCACAGATCAGGTACAGCGGGCACAGCGACAGGGTGAGCTCCCCAATGTACCGAACTCCTGCCCTTTCTACAGGAGAGGGGAATTCATTGTCCATTGCCTGCTTGCCTCTTAGTCCCTCTGCTGAGACTTCCGACAATCAGTGCCAATAGTAATGGTGGCACCTAATGTCAATATGTGTCCTCTGGGGCCTGGACTGAGACCATCAGCACCTTTTAGCTGAGCCACCCAACAGCCATCAGATGGGAGGCCTTCTGATCGCTGCTAACCTAGGCTGGACTTGAACTGGTGCCAGAAGTAAAAAGCTAGAGCTGGCCCCTGAATAAACCAATGCTCCCTAGCATCATCCCACAGACTTTGAGCTGCAGGTTAGAAACATAACATTAACATCATTATTATTTACTAATAAAATCATCATTACAAGCTCATTTCTATCTTTCCATGGTACTTATCTGGCCCCTGTCAAAACGGTACCTGAATGCTTCAACCCTCACACACCTCATTGCACAGATGGGGACTAATGCACAGACAGGTTACCTGACTTGCCCAAGGTCCCACAGACAGTCTGTGGCAGAGGAGAGAACTGAACCCAGGCCTCTCAAGTTATGGGCTAACCACTAGGCCATCCTACCTCTTTCATCCCAACCTGTCTAAACTACCTCTTTTAGCTATTCCAAAGGTTTTACCACAGTCATGGGTGGCAGTTATCAAAGGCCAGGGCAGGCTCTACCCATGTTCCCCCTGGAGGCTCCGCCCTCCCTCCCCCTCTACCCTGAAGCCGGCCTGGCAGGGGCTCAGTTTCAGCCGGCAGCCTGGAGCTCAGGCCCGCCAGTGGCCATGGGCGGCACCCACTGCCCATGACCACAGGCTATATGTATATGTATATGGAATATACTACAAATGCTTCATGTATAATAATGACTGGCAAAATTTACTTCTACATTGCCATGGAGCTAATGTGGTGCTGCTGAGTACAGGAAACAAATCCCACATCTGCACATTGCCCTTTGACCTGTCAGAGGTCAGCCTCCTTTTGTATTGGATTCAGACAGTTATGGTGCCCACCAGAGGCACAGAATAGTGATATCTGGCCCACTCACGCATTACGAGCCATTGCCTATGGACCTCATTTTGACCTCGGAATTTTCAGACGTCATCGACAGGTCTCCATCCATCCTCATCAGCTTTTAACCCTTCCATGGAAGATTTAGGATCTCGAACCAGAGGCCATTAGGAGCTACTGTCTTGAAATTCAATCACTTGGTCATTATGGGCCACGAACTGAAATCAAAATGTGACATATGGCATTTTGCTGGTAAGCCACCAGACAGGCATCAGCAATGGTGACCATGTGTGTTGGGCATCTGAGGTCACCACTTCTATTCAATGGATTTTAGCCAAGAAAAGTGCCAAAGGCCCATCCTCCCAAAGGGTGGAGGGCTGTCAGCTCGGAGCTAGATCGCTTTACAAGCAACCACCCGCATTCAGGAATCACTTCACCCAGCTCTGAAAAGCAGCCACCTCTGGGGTGGAATATAGCAGCTATTTAAGAACACAGAGCAATCCTGCACAACAGTCCAGATCAGGACGCATCTCACCTCACTTCCTGACCTTCGTATAGAAATAAATCAGCAGGGGAAATTTAGGGAGGCGGAATGTAAAAATGCTGACTGGAATTAGACTAGCACAGCAGAGCTAAGACCTATGAAGGGAGCCTTAATGGTCATACGTGGATAGGACCTTTCCTTTATGTCCCATATGAAAATTCACAGCTCTGGCAGCACAATGTCTTGGCAGCACGCTGGGGCTTTAGTTCAGCGTTAACTCAGAAGGAAGAGGATTTCCCTCTGAAATCATCAGTGCTACTTCTTCCAGCATTACATGATCTGTGGTATTTATTTATTCATACAACATCTGTGGTCCAAAGAGTTGGGTTTCTCTGGAGGCTTTCCAGTTAAGCCTGGCCTAGGCCCTGCTTGGGAGCTCAGCCAAGATTCCATCAGAAAGCAGGATGCCTGCGGCATAACTCTGATGGTACCTGTGTCCCTTGTCAACACTTCTGCTGGGGAATGTCACGTTTCAGGATAATGGCCCTCACACACACAGTTCCGTTGTCTCCGGGAGAACGTTCTCACATGTTGCCTGTTGCAATGTCACTTCACGGCTCAAAATGATTGTTCCTGTAAGTAACCGCGCAAAGTGATCCCTCAATAGCTATGTGAACAGCTTGTGAAAGAACAAAACAACCAGCCCCCAGAAGTGCTAGGTCTGGCCTGGTGCTGAGGGAGGCTAAAATGAAACCTGTGACTTCGGCTACTACTACCAGGACTGAGGTTCTGGTGGGCCCAGGGGCCTAAAGCAGGCACCAGGCTAGCAGGACAGCAACACTCTTGCTAATTGCTTTGGGGAGACTCCCTGAGCCAGGAGCAGTGGTGACCATGGGACCTCATGACCGATGAAGAACAAATTTGTAATTAAGGCAGATTCTCACCTGGCTGCCCAAGGTGTGATCTGGGTGTGAAAAGTTTGCTGTGCCTAGACAGCCCCTTTTGTCACAAGAGAGCCAGGTAACTGAATGGAGGTAAGCCTCAGGGCCTGATGCTCTAGGGCAGGGATCGGCAACCTTTGGCACGCAGTTTGCCAGGGTAAGCACCCTGGCGGGCCGGGCCGCTTTGTTTACCTGCCGCATCCACAGGTTTGGCCAATCGTGGCTCCCACTGGCCGCGGTTTGCTGCTCCAGGCCAATGGGGGCTGCGGGAAGCGGCGCGGGCCGAGGGATGTGCTGACCGCGGCTTCTTGCAGCCCCCATTGGCCTGGGACGGCGAACCACAGCCAGTGGGAGCCGTGATCGGCTGAACCTGCGGATGCGGCAGGTAAACAAACCGGCCCGGCTCGCCAGGGTGCTTACCCTGGGGGAGCCGCATGCCAAAGGTTGCCGATCCCTGCTCTAGGGTAAGGAGCTCTCTGCTCCCTTCTGTTGGAAGAAAAGCCACAGAGCTACTTTACCTGCATAAGCTGTTTACCCAGAACTCCAGATGGACGGACACTATGGATCAAGTACAGCTACAGATGAGGGTGGCCACTCGCATGTTCCTGGAATACTGGGCATTCTGGTACTTCCGGGAATGGCATGGGCCCGTCCCCAGTGGCATGCCCTCCCACGCACAGTGCATGGGAGGTCATGCTGCACAGGGGGGCAGTCACACCAGCAGGGGTGGAGCGGTGCACTCTCCATTAGGGTGCCCCCCATCTGACACCAAACAAAACTACAGCTGGTGTTGTCTCAGTATCAGATGGGGGACAAACCTTACAAAAGCAGGCCTGTCCAGTTTCAAACCGGATGAGTGGCCTGCCTACTACAGAGAGAGCTTCATTTTCATAAGTTTTCTACCGAGAATTCCTCCAGTGACACTTTGGGAGTCACCAGAACTGGACACAAACTCAGAATTGGTTGGATAGTGGAAATGAAACATGAGGAGAGCTGGTTCCTGTCTTGCATCAAGGGAGGACTCTGCTTGAAAGTCTTGTGTGCTTTTGGCTTGCTACCACTGAGGACTCTTGAATGGGAGATGAAACAAAGGAAAGAATGCTCTTCAATGGGGACAAAGAAGGATCTTTTCTGAAGCTGTAGAGGACAGCAGTAGAGCAGAGTAAACGCTGGTGAGGCCTCATCCTACCCAGCTACTAATGAAGGAGCAATCACTGAAGATGGATTACATGGTGGAGCAAAGGACAGGACCAGGCAGCATTTCCCAAGGGGCTGGAGACAGGCGTGTCCAAGTGACTTCAGAAGTCTGGCATTTCACCACCCAATGAGTGGGGCTTAGCCCTCGGGGAAGTGGGAAGTGATGTAGAGGGACATTTGCTTACTGATGGGTGGGGAACTGAGTTACCCAAAGTTGCCATGGGGGGAGGGGTGTTTACTTATAATTCATACTGCTGTATTGTGGCTGTTTTCCCAAGCTGATGCTGTGCTCCCGTCTCCCCTAATACATTGTCTTTGTTTCAGACACAAAGGCACCCAAAGAAGGTATTTAATGATTCTAGAAATTCTGCATGGAGGCTCAAGCCAGTGTGTTTGTTAGTTTTAAGAGGGATCGGTAGGTATTGAACCCAGCCCTTGTTGCTGCCGCCAACACCAGGCAGAAGAATTAAAATTAGAACGAGTGGGGAAAATGCCAGTTGAAATAGTTTTTCATTGGAATTTGCTAATTTGTTGAAATCTGAACGTGCTGCAGAATCAGTCAGATTGTGACAAAGGTCCTCCAGAAACTCGGCAGGTTTCTGATGGAGGCCTGCCTGCCTGGCAGGTCTGGGATTCTGCCTGGGATCCTGCCAGCTCACCTGGCCAACAACTCTGACCTCTTTGTAGTCTGCCTGGAAGGTTGCTGGGTAGCCCAAGTTTCCAGGGTCCATGGCTATGGGGTAATCCATCAGGCAGACTGCGGCAGAGTCAGGCTCCATCCCTTTTCGTGGAGAATTTTGCAATTTGTGTTTTTTGTTCCAGATCAGAACAAAACCATTTCAAGATAGTGAACTCCTCCACAAGCTGGCTTTCCCTTTCCCCGCCCAGCTCCTGTTACAATGCCAATGGTTAGTTAATAGATCAGGTGCCAGGAGAAGGTGCCACAGCTCCACCTGCTCTACAGAAACGACTGTGCTTTCACCGTCTGTTGTGAAACGTGGCGAGGATCCTGCTATGTCAGAAATAACATGCTTTTGATTTACCATGTGGTCATGGTAAGAAAGCCCATTCCCCCCCCCCGCCCCCCGCCCGCCCTTTCCTCTGCTGCACTCACCCTGCCCAGGGCCTGATACTGCATTGGAAGATAGAAAGATCTGGGGAATCACATGAACACTGGGGATGGGCAACAGGGCAGGGCGCTTTCCACCCTGACAGCGCCGCTCTGATTCCAGTGCAGGGACAGCCATCATTTAGGGTGTCTGCTGTGAAATACTGAGCAGGGGCCAGATCACAAAAACCACCATCACTACCAGGAACCTCAGCACAGGGCCAAAGAGGGACCAGGCCAGAGCCAGAGGTGGGACTGCAGAGCAGGTGTGAGGAAACTCAGCAGCGGGGGCCAGGATCTGGGGGACAAAGGGGAGGGTATATGGGGCCGAGCAGGGGCAGGGTCTTCAGGGCCCATCGTGGTGCAATGAGAGATCCACAATGTGCCCTGCACTGAGCGGCGATCTGTCCCTGAGGCATCAGCCCAGCATTTTCTATTCGCTGCTGGGCCTTTTTTAAAGCATTTTTTGGCACTGAGGGGGCAGGCGGGACAGGGATGGCAGCCTGGGGAGAACTGAGAAGCTTTTCTGGCCCTTGAGATTTGAAACATTTTCTGATGGCAACTGCCTCTGCTCCTTTTCCTCCGGCAGGCTCCCCACTCGCTGAGTCAGCACCGGCTCCTGTCAGTCACCTACAGAAAGCGCCGATTCAGCACAGCCAAGCTGGGTGTGGAAGGGGGGGGCAGGAGGGGGAGACACAGCCAACGAGTGCCAAGGCCTGCCATGAAAATAGAGAGTGATGAGGCAGAGGAGGGAGAATGAACCAGGGCAGGGATTAGGGCCAGGGGAGGGGAGCAGGAGACAGGACGGGAGAAGAAGAGGAGGAGGAGAGAGAAGGTGAAAGCTGCTACATTTCAGCTCCTCCGGGCCCTGCCCCATCATGCTGCGATGGGGAGCTGGAGCACATAGGGAGGGGAACCCCCTGCTGGAAGCCAGGCCTGGAAGGGTTAATTCAGCCCCCCTCTCCCCCCCGCCCCACTCCACGTGGAAGGGGAAGTCCAAGGTGCCACCTGCTGAAACAGACTCTTCTATTTGGAGGCTCCCAGTGCAGTAAAAATAGCCCTGAGGTCCTGCCGCCAGCAGCACCACGGCTCCCCCTTCCTGCCCCAGGCCTCCCCACGCCACTCACCAGCCATGCCCCAGGCACAGGCTCCAGCTAGAACTCACAGGGGGCAGCAGTGACGGGGGGGGGGGGGGGCTGCCTATGCTAAGATGCAGGAAGGCTGGAGCCAATGCAGTCACCCCACGGGGTGCACTGGGCCCAGAATCTTAACATGCACTAAGAACCCAATGTGCAACGGAGCTCAGCCCCCACGGAGACCCCTGCCCCCCCCAACAAAGCAATGGAGCATTCCCCCCTCCCCACCAGAGACACCAAGGAAACATCCTCCCTCCCCCACTCCCCAAGAGAGCAATGGAGAATCCCCTCCCACGCTCCTCTCCCCCCTGTCCTTAGGGCACATGCCACTTTGTGCTGAGCGCTAAGGAAAACCTGGTCCTAAATATAGCCGTGAGCCCTGCCTGCTCCCTTGCTGAACGCCCGACTCCCCGTGGAGGGCCCATGAGAACCCCACACACTCAGGCCCCCAATGCTCCCCTCGCAGTGCTATGCTCATACAAATGGGGATCAGCTGCTCCGGCTTCCCTGCGGCACCTTCCAGCTGAGAATCTAATGCTACCTTAGGCCTGTTTTCAGAAGCAAAACGCAGGGTTTCACCACTTTCCTCTCCCGCCTGCCGCAGCAAAGTGAAATTCCTGGGCATTTACAGAGCCTGGGGGGGTCGGGGGTCTGAAAATGGCTGGCAGAACACAGCAATGAGCCCTAAAGACCCCTCGCCACCCCCCACCCATGTGCACGCACCAGGAACTTAGCCCCAGGAGCGCAAGGGGTCGGAGAGCCCTGGTGAGCGCTATAGGTCCCCTCCGTTCACCCCAGGGTCACAGGGCTTCCCAGGGCTGGCCAGCCCCACAGCTCTCCACTCCCAGGATGCCAGGGAGCCTGTGCTAATTGTGACAAATATTTCAGCTACCTCCCTGCAGAGCCAGTCCCAGCTTCACTATTCGCCACCCATTCAAACACAAACTTTGCCAACAGCAGCACAGTGATCGCAGAGCATGGCTGGCCTGGGGATCTAGCATGGGGTTGGGTCCCCTGACGACCTGACAGTTCACCTTCCCATGCCTCATTTTCCCCATCTGTGAAATGGGGCTAAGACCCCCTCCCCGCCTCCCAGGGAGCTGTAAGGTGACGAGGTGCCCTGCACAAACAGCAACCTGACCAGCAAGGAGGCAGGCTCCCGAGGCCACCAGCTACAGCCCAGTAGCTCCTCCACCAATAGTAGAGGTTCCTCGGGGGCTGCTGCCCCTCAGCCCAGCGGGCAGGAGAGACGTTATGCCCACCCAGGGCTCCCGAGGGTGCAGGGCAGCACAACAGCTATAAAACACGGGCCCTTGGCTCCTTCAGGCCCCTCCCCAGACCCTGGCTCCTCTCCATAATCCCAGGGGAGAGAGATGGGGGAAGGGCAAGGGGGCATTATAGTGAGCATGGGGGGAGCGAGCACAGGCTGGAGGAGGGCAGAGAGGGGAGGACGGGGCAGAGGACAAAGTGAGGCTAAGCCTGGGAAATAGCAGAGCACCCAGCGAGGGAAATGGAGGGGTCAGACAAAGGGGCAGGGGGAGGCCATGGCCACCGGGGATGGGCCTGCAAGTAGGGCAGAGAATGCAGCTGTGGGCCAGGGAGGACATACCAGGCTCAGCATTGTCAGCCTTGAGAAATCGTGAGCTGGACCCCAAAAATCATGAGATTTTAAAAAAAGCTGTTGTTGTTTTGGAGGCTGCCCTTCGCTGTCTGAACACCCCTGCCCACCCCCTGCCCAGCAATTAATTTTGGCCCCCGCCCCCTCAGGGAGGGAGTCTGGGTGCGGGAGGGGGCTCAGGGCTGGGGCAGGGGATGGGGTACAAGGGGGTGAGGGCTCTGGCTGAGAGTGTGGGCTCTGGGGTGGGGCCAAAGATGAGGGGCTTGGGGTGCAGGAGGGGGCTCTGGGCTGGGGCCAAGGAGTTTGGAGTGTGGGAGGGGGTGCATGCTCTGGAAGGGAGTTTGGGTGTGGGAGAGGGCTCAGGGCTGGGGCTGGGGTGTAGGGGGTGGGGTGGGGTGCGGGCTCTGGCAGGTCGGCGCTTACCTCGGGATGCTCCCAGAAGCGACCAGCATGTCCGGCTCCTAGTCTCAGGTTGCTCTGCGCATTGCCACAGCCTGCAGGCACTGCCCACCGCAGCTCCCATTGGTCGCAGTTCCCAGTCAATGGGTGCTGCGGAGTTGGAGCTCGGGGCAGGGGCAGCGCGCAGAGACCCCGTGGCCACCCCTGCGCCTAGGAGCCAGACATGCTGCCACTTCCAGGAGCCACGCGGAGCCAGGACAGGTAGGGAGCCTGCTTTAGCCCCACTGCGCCAACTGGACTTTTAGCGGCCTATTAAAATCTCCCGGAATGCTTTCAATAGCCACTGGGAGATCGATGCTGATTCTGGGAGACTCCCGGCCAATCTGTGAGTGTTGGCAACACTATTAGCTCCCCCCCTCCCCCACCTCCCCGTCCTATCCCCTCCTGTGAAAGCAGCTTTGGGTTGCTATGAGGAGGGCGAGAAAGCTCTACCTGCAGCAGCTCTGATTGGCTGTTCTTCCTAAAGAGGTGGGCAAATGGGGCAGATAGCCAATCAAGGGTTCAAATGCTCTATAAGGGGGTGGAGCGTCTTGTGTGACTAGGCTGACCAGATGTCCCAATTTTATAGGGACAATCCCGATTTTTGGGTCTTTTTCTTATATAGGCTCCTATTACCCCCCAACCCTGTCCTGATTTTTCACAGTTGCTGTCTGGTCACCCTATGTGTGACTGGCTCCAGTCCTGTCAGTCACAAAAGCAGGGGGAGAGTTGATGACTGGGGGCCTCCCTGTTGCCAGGACGAGGATACTGTATCCTAAGGAGAGCAGGCCTGGGGGTGGGAGTGCTGCAGGGGGGAAGGAGGAGTAGGAATCCTTCAACCACTCTGAGCGCTCAGCAGGCCGGGATCACGCCTCTCTCTAGCCCCATCCCTGGGAGCCCTCCGGGAAAGACCAGCTGGAGCTCCTGCTGCAGTTTGGAGGGAGCAAGGCCAGGCAGGCAAAGAGGCACCAAGACCTGCAGTCTGAATTACTATCTGAGCATGACCAGGAGAGGCCGAGAGCAGACACGTCTGGCCAGCCCCATTCGCCTGCCAATCATAGAATCATAGAATCATAGGGTTGGAAGGGACCTCAGGAGGTCATCTAGTCCAACCCCCTGCTCAAAGCAGGACCAAACCCAACTAAATCAGCCCAGCCAGGGCTTTGTCAAGCCTGACCTTAAAAACCTCTAAGGAAGGAGATTCCACTACCTCCCTAGGTAACCCATTCCAGTTCTTCACCACCCTACTAGTGAAAAAGTTTTTCCTAATGTCCAACCTAAACCTCCCCCTCTGCAACTTGAGACCATTACTCCTTGTTCTGTCATCTTCTATCACTGAGAACAGTCTAGATCCATCCTCTTTGGAACCCCCTTTCAGGTAGTTGAAAGCAGCTATCAAATCGCCCCTCATTCTTCTCTTCTGCAGACTAAACAATCCCAGTTCCCTCAGCCTCTCCTCGTAAGTCATGTGCTCCAGCCCCCTAATCATTTTTGTTGCCCTCCGCTGGACTCTCTCCAATTTATCCACATCCTTCTTGTAGTGTGGGGCCCAAAACTGGACACAGTACTCCAAATGAGGCCTCACCAGTGCTGAGTAGAGGGGAATGATCACATCCCTCGATCTGCTGGAAATGCCCCTACTTATACAACCCAAAATGCCATTAGCCTTCTTGGCAACAAGGGCACACTGTTGACTCATATTCAGCTTTTCGTCCACCGNCCAAAACTGGACACAGTACTCCAAATGAGGCCTCACCAGTGCTGAGTAGAGGGGAATGATCACATCCCTCGATCTGCTGGAAATGCCCCTACTTATACAACCCAAAATGCCATTAGCCTTCTTGGCAACAAGGGCACACTGTTGACTCATTGCACCGGGCAGCAGATTGGAACAATGTGCACCCTCAGCTAGCAGCTGTGGCCCTTGCGCAAGGTCTGTCATCAGCAAAACCCCATTCCTGGTGATCTGTCAGACGAAGCGACTCCCCTTGCTGTGTCACCGAGATCTGGCTAGACGGCCCAGCCAACGCAGTATGGACCGGGCTGACTTCGCTGGCTGTAAGAGCAAGTGAAACAAAAGAGGGGAAGCAGAGTTAGTCATTCGTGCTCCCTTCTGTCCATGGAACAGAAAAGGCCCCCATCCTGCAGCCAAATCCTTGAGACCACCCATACGACGTCTGGCTCTAGAGACCACAGAACATCAGGCTCAGCCAAGTGTCCCAGCCTCTCCGAAGTTCTTGAGCCTTGGAGGCCCTAATGACCATGCAGGAGACTTCAACAAACTAGCCCGGCATGGAAACCATGAAATTCTGCCTCCAGACACACACACAGGTGGCCGCAGACTGGACCGGCTATTCAGCCCAGGACTGGACATCAAGAACACAGCAAACAGAACTCCTTTCTGGCCCATCCATCACCTCTTTGAAGCAGATATGGCAGTTTTCCCAGCTCCCCACTTAATGGATGAATTCACTCCACCTAGTTTGGACTAGTTTATTTGCTTTCAAGTATCCAGAATGCCCTAGTTAGAATAAGGGCCCAGCTATAGGACCAGAGCCAGATGACCTAGTAGAGCCAGATCACCCCCTAGTGGCCACAGCCATCAACACCTTAAACCCAAATCACCTCCCTGCACACTGACTGCACAGCTGACCTTGCTGCACCAATTAACTCAATCAGATGTAGCATGAGATCTCTAGGGTGCAAATAGAAGGGTCCAACTCCTGAAGAGAAGCAGTCAAATGAAAAGGAGTCCCATTCAATGAGATCACATAATGGCAGACAACTAAAAAGTGACACATTTTATAAATGCTCGTATCAGGGCCGGTGCAACCACTAGGCGAACTAGGCGGTCGCCTAGGGCGCCAAGTGGTTGGGGGCGCCAAAAAGCAGTGCCCTGGCTCGGCAGGGAGGAGACACCTTCCGGAGGCACCGGAGAGCCAGAGCTTCAGCTTGCGGGGGCAGTGAGCCCCAGCCATGGAGGAGCCGGCGCAGCGCAGGGGGGGAAGCCGCCCTGAAAGGCGGCGGCGCCGCTAGCAGGGAGCAGCCGCGCCCCCGCCCCTCCTGCCCAGACTGTGGCTCAGTGCCCCCCCCCCCGGGGGGGCTCCTGCAGGCTGCAGCAGATGCATGCGGGCGGAGGCCCCCGTGCGCCCCCTGGCTTCCCCCTCGCTCTGCTCGGGTTCTGCGGCTCCCCAGCATGTGAGCCGCCGCTGCCACTGCCCCTCCCAGAGCTCCCCCCCTCCTGCCTCCTCAGCACTCTGCGGGGGAGGGACTGTGCAAGTGGCAGCCCGGCCACGCATTTTGCCTCCACGTGGGGCCAGCGTCTGACCGGCATGGGCATGATAAAGGGAGTCCCGGGGGGCAGTCAAGGAGCAGGGGGAGGGTTGGATGGGTCGGGAGTTCTGGGGGGCCTGTCAGGGGGCGGGGGTGTGGAGAGGGATCGGAGCAGTCAGGGGACAGGGAGCGGGGGGGTTTGTATGGGTCGGGAGTTCTGGGGGTCCTGTCAGGGGACAGGAAGTGGTTGGATGGGGCGTGGGAGTCCTGGGGGTCTGTCTGGGGGTGTGGATAAGGGTTGGGGCAGTCAGGGGACAGGTAGGGGGTAGGGTTCTAGGGGGGCAGTTAGGGTGGGGGGGTCTCAGGAGGGGGCAGTCAGGGGACAAGGAGCAGGGGGGGTTAGGGGTTCTGAGGGAGGCAGTCAGGGGGTGGGAAGTGGGAGGGAGTGGATGGGGGCGGGGCGGGGCTGTCCCCCCGTCCTCTTTTTTGATTGTTGAAATATGGTAACCCTAGGTGAGGGGGAAGATGGGGGGCGCATGGGGGCTGGGGGCTGCATGCATTCGCTGCAACCTGCAGGAGCCCCCGGGGGGAGCGCCGGGCTGCAGCCTGTACAGGAGGGGTGGGGGGCACGGCTGCTCCCCGCTAGCGGTGCCGCCACCTTTGCAGGACTCCTGCCCCCCTGCGCCGTGCCGGCTTCTCCATGGCTGGGGCTCGCCGCCGCCGCCACAAGTGGGACGCTCTGACTCTCCGATGCCTCCAGAAGGTGGCTCCTCCCTGCCGAGCTGCTGCAGTGGCCCAAGCCCGGCAAAGCCAGTGAGTAGACTCGGGGTGGGGGCCGCCGGGGTGGGGTGGGGTGGGGTGGGGAGGGCTCACGGGGGGGCTCTGCACCCTCCAGGGGAGTTTGGGGGCAGGGAGGGGGGAACCTGGTCTAGGGAGAAGCCCCTGGGCACGGCTGGCCCCTGGGGTCTATAAAGGCTCGTTGGGATTTGCCACTCAATGAACCGATGTGCAAGGTGGAAGTTTCGGCTAGGGTGCAAAATATCCTTGCACCAGCCCTGGCTCGTATACAAATGCTAGAAGTCTAAATACTAAGATGGGTGAACTTGAGTGCCTGGTATTAAATGAGGATATGGATATAACAGACATCACAGAAACTTGGTGGAATGATGATAATGAATAGGCCATGGTAATACTAGGATACAAAAGATATAGGAATGGCAGAGTAGGTCATGCTGGTGGGGGAGTGGCACTATATGTGGAAGAAAGCATAGAGTCAAATATAGTAAGAATCTTAAATGTATCAATCTATACCATAGAATCGCTATGGATAGAAATCCTATGCTTGAATAATAAGTGTATAGCGGTAGGAATATACTACCGACCGCCTGACCAGGATGGTGATGGCAATTGTGAAATACTCCAGATTAAGGAGTCTATACAAATAGAAAACTCAATAATAATGGGGGATTTCAACTGTCCCTATACTGACTGGGTACATGTCACTTCAGGATGGGATGCTGAGATAAAGTTTCTAGACACCGTTAATGACTGCTTCTTGGAGCAGCTAGTCCTGGAACCCACAAGGGAAAAGGCACTTCTTGATTTAGTGCTAAATGGAGGACAGGATCTGGTCCAAGAGGTAAATGTAGCTGAACCACGTGGGTAATAGCGACCATAATTAATTACATTTCACATCCTTGTGGGAGGGAAAATACCAAAGAAGCCCAACACAATAGCATTTAATTTCAGAAAGGGGAACTACAGTAACTCCTCACTTAACATTGTAGTTATGTTCCTGAAAAATGCTACTTTAAGCAAAACGATGTTAAGCGAATCCAATTTCCCCATAAGAATTAATGTAAATGGGGGGTTAGGTTCCAGGGAAAAGAATCTTGCCAGACAAAAGGCATTTTATACACACACACAGAGTTTTAAACAAACAATTTAATACTGTACACAGCAATGATGATTGTGAAGCTTGGTTGAGGTGGTGGAGTCAGAGGGTGGAAGAGGGTGGGATATTTCCCAGGGAATGCCTTACTGCCAGGGCGGGTGCAAGGATGTTTTGTGCCCTAGGCGAAACTTCCACCTTGCGCCCCCCCCCCCGAGCCCTGTGGCAGCTCTCCGCCCCCCCCTCCGCCCTGAGGCGCCCCCCCCGCGACAGCTCCCCACCCCCCCGCCCTAAGGTGTCCCCCCCGCAGCAGCTTCCCACCCCCCCTCCGCCTTGAGGCGCCCCCCAGCCGGGGGAGCCGTGCGGCAGCTTCCCGCCCCAGCTCACCTCTGCTCCGCCTCCTCCCCGAGCACGCCGTAGCCGCTCCACTTCTCCCGCCTCCCAGGCTTGCGGCGCCAATCAGCTGTTTGGTGCCGCAAGCCTGGGAGGGAGAAAAGCAGAGCAGGGCGGCATGCTCAGGGGAGGAGGCGGAGCAGAGGTGAGCTGGGGCGGGGAGCGGTTCCCCTGCGTGCCGCCCCCCCCCCCTTACTTGCTACAGGCGGCCCTCCCCGCCCCAGCTCCCTCCGCCTAAATGCCGACGACGACTGGGGCGGCCGAAGATCCAGCCGCCCCGGTTGCCGCCCAAGGACCCAAAATGCCGCCCCCCAAATACTAGTGCCCTAGGCGACCGCCTAGGTCGCCTAATGGGTTGCACCGGCCCTGCTTACTGCTAAATGATGAACTAGTAGCCTCACACTCTACAAGGCAACACGAATGGAGGGAGGAGACACATGACACAATAGAGGCATGGCAGTGGCTGCAAACATTCCCTGCAGAAACTGAACACGATGATGAACCCACACGAACCCACTTTTGGCCCTTGGGCCAAAAAGCTTGCCCACCCCTGATCTAAACCATATGTCCCTAGTTTGCTTATGAGAACAGCCTGTGGGACTGTGCCTAAAACCTTACTCCAAATAATCAAGGTATATCACATCTTCAGCTTTCTCCCCATCCACTAGGCCAGTAACCCTGTCAAGAAGGAAATTAGGCTGGTTTGGCAGGATTTGTTCTTGACAAATTGTGTTATTACTTATCACCTTCTGATCCTCTAGTTCAGGGGTTGGCAACCTTTCAGAAGTGGGGTGCCAAGTCTTCATTTATTAACTCTAATTTAAGGTTTTGCGTGCCGGTAATACATTTTAACATTTTTAGAAGGTCTCTTTCTCTAAGTCTATAATATAGAACTAAACTATTATTGTATGTAAAGTAAATAAGGTTTTTAAAATGTTTAAGAAGCTTCATTTAAAATTAAATTAAAATGCAGAGCCCCCGGACCAGTGGCCAGGACCCGGGCAGTGTGAGTGCCACTGAAAATCAGCTTGCGTGCCGCCTTCGGCACCCGTGCCATAGGTTGCTTACTCCTGCTGTAGGTATTTACAAATTGATTGTTTAATAATTTGTTCCAGTATCTTTCCAGGTATCGAAGTCNTCCTGCTCTAGGTATTTACAAATTGATTGTTTAATAATTTGTTCCAGTATCTTTCCAGGTATCGAAGTCAGGCTGACTGGTCTATAATTCCCCACGTCCTCTTTGTTCTCCTTTTTAAAGATACGAGCTATGTTTGCCCTTCTCCAGTCCTCTGGGGCATCCAGGATTTCTCAAAGATAATAGCCAATGGTTCTGAGAATGCTTCAGCTAGTTCCTAGGGTGGATTTCCTCATGCTCTAGTGACTTGAATACATCTACCATCTAAATATTCTTGAACCTGTTCTTTCCCTATTCTGGCTGGTGTTCCACATCCGCTCATCTTTGTAAGTCTGGTAGAAAGTGACAGTCAGGAGCTAGGGCCTGAAGTTCACTCATTGGGAGAGTCCCAGCTGGCTGGAAAATAGCCGCCCATGTAAGAGAACCAGAGCAGTTTGTAAAGGACTTTTGGTAGCTTGGACAGGGCCCATTAATATCCCATGACCTAGGGGCCTCTTGCTGGGAGGCTTCTGAAGTGCCAAGCCCCGGACAAACCCAATGACCAGGGGCTGCTTACCTTCGACCACCTCACGCTGTGCAACATGCCTGAATGGGGTGGGTTTGTGTGCTGCCCCTAGGCGAGTGGAGGCAGACAGCCAAGCAGCCTGTGCCCAATGCAAGTCAAGGGCTGGGCCTGAATGCACCACATTGCAAACCTTTGGCATTGTAGACAGATAGCCACTGGCTCAGGGACACATCTACAGATCTCTGCCTTGCAGCAAGTCCCAGACTAGGATGGGGCGCAGTGCCCTGGCTCAGAGTGATGAGCTGAGGCCAGGCTCTCGCTCCAGTGGGATTCAGCCATGGCCTACAATGGAGCTGAACGCCATTTGTCAGGGCTAGTGTGGGACTATTAGGATGTCTCTGGGCTTTGCCAGGACTTGCTACCCGAGGCCCAGGAATCTCCATCCCCCATGGATGGAAACCATGGCCTTGCTACCATTGTTCTCAGTGCCATTCGCAGACTCCCACTAAGCCACCACATTCACAGGGCTCACTACACTGAGCTGGTTGCTGCTGCCAGGTCGCTGGATTTCTATAGCACCCCAGTGCTGGGCCCTACCCAAAGCAAGGGGCCACGGAAGCAGGAGACGCAGAGGCTGGGGTAATGCAGATTGAAGTACGTGAAAGGCAGTCAAAGCATTCTCAGTCAAGGGCATCCGGCAGAATGAACTTCCAAAGATAAGGTGAGTGTGGTGGCTGGTGTGGTGTGGTGAAAACTTCCTCTGTCACCATAACCACTGCTCCCCCTCCTCCCCATCAAAAACAGAGCATACCCCAAGCAGGGCTTCCACTAACCCCTACAGGGGGCAAAGAGCCAGAGAGTTCACTAGGGACTTTGCTATTGCTTATCTATTGTGTGCAGTAGGCATCAACAGTGATGTGCAGCTGTGCAAAACCCAAAGACAGAGGAGGTTCTTTGAATGATTTGTAACCCTTACTCATTTCACATAAATCTCTGCAGGGGATGGGGGGGGGGTTAATGTATTTAGAAATGCAGCTTATTTGGGTGTCCCCCAAGGTTCCAGTAACAGGATGGCAAAGGTAGGGCTGTAGCTGCAAGAGCAAGTGTGGGAGTGCACACAAGAGCAGCAATCACGTGGCTGTGCCCATCTGCCACCCACACACAGAGCCTGAGTGACACCAAGATCTTCAAGAAGTTAGGCTCACAGAGGAGCTGGATGTCCATGAGCACTGAGCACCCAGAAGCTCAGGGGCAGGAAAGGGAGGTGCAGATACACAGGGCTCTTGGATCAGGCAGCTCGCTCACTTGAGGCAGCTATTTTTGAAAATCTTAGTGTGAAGGCAAGGCCAAGGGAGTGATCTATCGGGGGTCGATTTATCGCGTCTACTGTAGACGCGATAAAAATCGATCCCCGATCGCGCTCCCCGTCAACTCCGGAACTCCAGCTCGCGAGAGGCGGAAGTGGAGTCGACAGTGGAGCAGCAGCGGTCGACTCGCCACCGTCCTCACGGCCAGGTAAGTCAACCTAAGATACGCCGACTTCAGCTACGCGAAGTTGCATATCTTAGGTCGACCCCCCCGCTAGTGTAGACCCAGGCTTAGATTCACAACCCTGAGCAGGAGAGGAGGACATTTACAACCGGTCCTATCATCCACCCACAGCAGAGTTCCCCTGACAGCAGCAGGAGCTGGTACAAAATTAAGGTATAGAATATCACGGCCGTTGTGAGATAACGAAGCTTAGCTATCAGGTATTATAGGCCAGATCCTCAGTAGGTTTAAACTGGTGTAGCCCCACTGAAGTCAATAGAATGATGGTGATTTACAGCACCTAAGGAGTTGGACCTATTTGGGGAGTACTTTAATACCGCATTACTCAGTCTGCATTAGTTTTACCCTTGGGTTCTCTCCATTCCTCATCCTCTCTCCCCCAATTCCCTGCCAGTGGCTCTCCTCCCTCTGCATTTCATTCTTAACCCTTCTCATCTCACCTGCTTAAGTGATCAGCAACTGAATAGTTACCACTGGCACAGAAAATGATTGTGCTTTAGCATTAACATGCCATTTAGATTATGAGTGGAGGGGGAGTTCACACCTTCTGGAGCCAGGGTTTCAGGCTGGCTGCAGACTCAGGTAACAATACTATCAGTTTAGTTGATTTCCCTTTTCAAAAGGTTTTCTTCACAGCCATTCAGGCTAGAGGCTCATGGCAAGGGGAAGCCAAAATTCTGCAAAGGTTGAACGAGCGGCCAGGTGACCAGATGCAGTCCCTGGGCCGGCGGTGGGACACGTGTGGTGTAGAACACGTGTGGCCGGCGGTGGGACATGTGTGGCATTTCAGGCACCAGCTGTGGGACTGGAGCCTGCTCTGGGAGGCAGAGTCATCCCTCACCTGTGCTTACATAGCTCGTGCATAGCCCACAGATTTTACACTAGGCAGAGATTCTAAAAAACAAAGTACAAACTTTATTTTGTTTCTTTACAAAGGCACAAGCCTTTTTTTTTTTTTCACTTTCTTAACAAAATATAATAGCTTCTCGATGAACACAAAGACCTGAAAATCGTAAAAAAAATACAAAAAATGAAAGAAAAACAGAGAGAAACAGTTGTGGCCGGGGAGGAACCTACCAAATACCCACAAGGCTCTACACAACACTGGCCTAAACCTACAGCCAAACAGGAAGGGGGCAGGGGAGAGGAGAAAGGAAACCAAAACACAACAGAAAAAAGAAACAGAAGCGACACAATCACAGAACAGAACAGCTCTTCTGACTGGGCAGACCCCACAAAATGGATTAAGTGCTTTAGGAGGAAACAAAGGAAAAATAAAGAACGTGAAATTGATATCGTCTTGTTGAGCATCTCCTGCCATCGGGGCCGGAAATGATGTGGGTTTGTAGGGTTGGGATTTTTTTTTTTAATCTAAAGCAACACCACTAAACTGAAATCTAGTCAGTCAATTTTTAAGCGAGTTCAGAGTCCTTTCAAGTACTACACCTGCACCCCAACCCCCCACGTTTCCAGTGGCCTTACAATCCCATCTTTCTGTTTTAAAAAGTGTTTTCTCGCCCGTTGCCATTTGTGTGGGCTCTTTCAGGGGAAGTGCCCAGTGATGCAGGAGAAGTAGTGAAACTGACCACACACAGAGCATCATCAAACGTGCCAAGTAACCTCAACACATTCCTCTCTATTCTCCACTAGTCGGCTTGAGAGCAGGAGACGCGTTCTGTGCCATGGGACTTCAGTTGATGGTGTCCCTTAAATTTTTTTCTTTTTTTCCTTTTTTTAAAATAGAGAAACTACCAACAAACAAGAAACAAGAACTCAGGCCGGCCCATGAACAGCCCAGCGCCCGTGCACCAGCCACGTCATCCATCGCACCAGTGCTGGATAAAGCCGGGACTAGTTTTGCAAGATTACTGTAAATTGGGTTTGAGTTTTACAAAACCACAAGCGATTTGGTTCCAGGTCCCAGTTACCCGAACCCCCAAACAGTTCATCTGAGTTCAGATCCTGGGTTCCAGTTTTGGCCCATCTCTAGTTTAAAACAGCCCCCCTCCCCCTCCCCCAGTGCTGGTTCACTGACACAGCATCCCCTCCCGCCCCCTGGTTTGCTTTCAACTGCAGCATGAACTTTCAGCGTATCTGGTTCTAGCGCTCCGATTTACAGTATTGAAAAAGGTCATAAAAGAGACCCAAATCGCATTGTATTTTTTAAAAATTTCAGCATATTCTCTGACATTCCCCTCCCCCAGTCCCACCCCTTTCCCTGCTGCTGGCTGGGGGGTGTCAGGGCAGCTCCCCCTCCCCTGAGGGATCTTCCTTGCTCTGATCCATGGAGTCACTGTCATCCCCCTCTGTGTCAGAGGCGGTGTCAGAATTGGAGGGCTCCAGGCATGCCCGGACAGGCGTCACGATGACCGCACGCCTCTGCTCCTCCTCCTGCAGCTGCTTTTCCTGTGTCCCTTCAATGTGCTGAATTGCCTGCCAAGGGGAAGGAACAGTGAGGGGAGTGGAGAGGGAACCCTGGCCACAGGGGCTTGCATCCCTGGGGGAGGCAGGGAGGAGAGCATCAGGAGAAGAACCCACCCAGTTATGCCTATTTATCCCCTGGTGCCCGTGTTCTCCGGAGGGGTCTCCTCCAGAGAGGCTGCTATCACTCTCCTCCCCTGCTAGTTCTGGGCTGGGTCCCCAACATTAGCCACTACTCTGCTTTGCAGTGCCAATAATCTAGCCCCATCTCCTTGGGTACCTTGGATGGAGACATGCTGCATCCCAGGTCAGACACGCCAACAGTCTGGTTCCCACCTCCTCTGCAAAACTGAACCATGCTAGGGAGTGGCTGGGATATCCAGCCTGCACAGTACACAGCAGCCCTTAGCTACCCCCCAGCACTCATCAGCATCACACGGGCAGCTCACCGGACACAGCTGGGTTTGCAGACCCTTCGGGGGTACATAGTTATGCTGCAATCGTGGGGTGTGACTGCAGCTCATGCGCATGTACCCAAGCTAGTTTTGATCTAGCTCGCTCGGTTACTGGAGCAGGGAAGCTGCTGCAGCAGCACAGACCGTACTTGAGCAGCTAACTCAGGCTGAAGCCCATGCTGCTTGAGCCAGCTGGATTAAAGCTCTCAGGTATACCTCCACCTGCTGCAATCATGCCTCCGACTGCAGGGCAGACCTCCCAAGACAGCGTAGAAGAGAACTGGAGGTGCTGCTTCTCTCCCGGAAGCGCCACTGCTCACCCAGGGCCCAGCACAGGTGGGATGCTGCCCACACATCCGGGGTGGGAACAGCAAGATCTGACGCTCTTCAGACGGCTCTCTCCTAAGCAACCCCATCTCCAAGCCTGAGCCCATGGGAGTCTCAGCCACAAGAACCACTGAGGTTCACTCAGTGTTGGGGTTATGGGGAGAAGCCCAGACATTTCCCCAGGGCCCTCAAATTCTCCCCACCAAGGACAATCCTGGCCTTGGAAGGTGCCCTGAATTCTCCCCTTCTTCTGACAGGTACCCCCAAGTTCCTCCGGCTTCCTTCCTCCCAGATTTTCTCACGTACCTGAACAATGGTGTCCAGGTTTTGTCTGGACGTAGAGACTGTGTTGATTACGGAGGATGGGCCCATGGTTACCACGGTGACGTGATGGGAAGGAGGCGGCGCTGGTACAATCACGGTGGGATGATGGGTGGGTGCTGGGGGACCGTGTGCAGGCAGGAGCTGGGGAGAGAAAGAGACGCCATTGAGTATGGAAGCTGCCCAGCAACGCTTCCAGCGCAGGTGAATCCAGTGCCCATGAGCTCCAGGGCGCAGGAAGGGGGAGAAGCTCCCCGAAGGGGGACAGGTCACAGCACCTCAACAAAGGGGATGGAGCCAACACGTGGGCTCCATGCCCAGGAAATACTCAGTCGACAGCTGGCTTTGCACACCCCTCCCCTTCACAAGGGCCGCCAGCCAAGAGAACAGCTCTGGCAAGTCCCCAGAGGGCACAGCTGGGGTCTCCAACCAGGCACTCTGCTGGCCGCCCACCAGTTCTGTGGCTATACCAGCCTGCACCAGATGAGGACATTGCAATGCCAACCAGTCTGTCAACTCTGCCATACTCCAGAGCAGGATCGCTGCCCTCTGGATGCCTCCAGGGACAATCCAAAAATAAGGTTACAGGATCATACAGCTGGGAAGGCTGAAGGATTGATAAACTGGGGCAGGCAAATGATGCAAGCAGACCTGCCAATGGCCCTCAATCCCGACCTGCAGCCCCCTTCCATTCCAGTCCACATGGCGCCAAATCAGAGAGGTGGCTTTGGGAGCTGGGTGAGATTCATTCTGCTGTTATTCGAGATGAGATCTGAGTCCAGGCATTTGGAGACAAAAAGAGCAAAGACAAAAGAGGTAATTCACTACACCCCCAGCCAGGGGAGGGGGCTGAAATGAGTCCATAACTCTTCCATTCCCTTGAACGCTTCGGAGCCGGAGGAAATGTCTGACCCCACACATCCTTCTCAGGGCTCGCACGGCTGGCAGCCTTAGAAATCCAGGGTGCTATCGCAGTAGGTTTGGCTGAGCTCAGACCTTTACGGTGGGCCATGTCCATGCTATCCCCACCACCTAGTCTGGGGAGTCCAGAATTGTGGAGGCAAAGCCCAGCCATCACACAGATTCTAACCCTTTGCATGGCTAAGAGCACTTTGAGAACCTCACCAAGACAAGCCAATCAGCAGCGCTGAAGCTCATCACCAATTTCCCCTAAATACCAAACTATTAGGTTCAGATTTCAGAACGATTCCGCCGCGCCCCCCCCCCGGCTCGTGGGGTCTGAAGGCCATGGGCACTGGAAGGGTTCTCGTTCGAGGCGCTAACCAGCCTGCATAAGTATTGACACCAAGCCCGTTGCTCTAGGACAGGGGTTGGCAACCTTTCCAAAGTGGTGTGCCGAGTCTTCATTTATTCACTCTAATTTAATGTTTCGCGTGCCAGTAATACATTTTAACGTTTTTAGAAGGTCTCTTTCTATAAGTCTATAATATATAACTAAACTATTGTATGTAAAGTAAATAAGGTTTTTAAAAATGTTTAAGAAGCTTCATTTAAAATTAAATTAAAATGCAGAGCCCCCTGACCAGCGGCCAGGACCCGGGCAGTGTGAGTGCCACTGAAAATCAGCTCACGTGCTGCCTTCGGCACGCGTGCCATAGGTTGCCTACCCCTGCTCTAGGATCACACTTCCCTCCCAGCCGAGCCTGCCCCTCCACCGAGGGCTCACTGCCCCCTGTGGGCACAAAGAGGAGTGGCACGGTCCAGCCCCTATCCATTCCATTGGGTAGAGGATCTGCAATAAAATCAGTGCTGCTTACATCAATGCATCAGCCTGAGCTAACATCCAATGAGACAAAGTGGTGGTGGAAGAGTTACTTCCCCCAGCTACTGTTTCAGGCTGGCTGCAGACTCAGGAATTTCTGCATTGGTTCACGTCTGGACATTTATCTTCAGAAGCACGAGGGCCAGAAACTTCCATTAAAAAAGTCATCTTCAATTCTGCCACACGTGAATGTGTTTTGCAACCGGAAATCCAGCAAGCTAGCCAGATCCAGCACTGCTTCCCAGCTGACTTCCAGCAGCACCAGGCTGAGGAGAGATGAGATGGGGACATGCAGAGACCACCTCAAAGGAGAGAAGTTACTTCTGGACAGTGTCCTCGTGTAGCTGTGCTGATCCCTTCCTTCCCAACAATGGCTCTCACAGATACCCACTGCAGGAGAGCAGCCAGCAGTGACCTCTGCCGACAGGGGGCCGAGAAGCCCTGCCAGGTGAAAAGTGACCAAACCTCAGCCCCAGAAAGCAGCAGCTGTTTTCCTGCAGCGTTTGACAGCAGCCCCAGCACAATTTCAGAAAACACCACTGAGCTGCCATCACGCTAAGCAAGTCAGCTTGAGATGGCCTGTCACAGGAATGGACGCAGACTCTTACCCACTTTGCCTTCGGGACGACATAGCTTGACTCAGATTTTTCTCCAGAGGCCACAAATCAAACCAGTTTGGCTTTCCACACTGCTTAGTTCTGAGCAGCAGCTACCAGCTCTTAACCCTCAAGGTGCACAAATTCCCACACAGCCCAGCACAAGGCTGGCTTTGGGGGAGACAGGCAGTAGCGACTGACTGAAATCAATGGCCATAACGAAAGTCCAACACGGTTTGTCCGAAGTTGGGATGAGGCCGAACCACCACCATGTCTTTGGGGGATGTCAGAAGAGGGGAATTGGTCAGCAGGCATTTTAGCTCCAATCCCCTCAGCGTGAGGGGCATAGACAGGGAGATGCCCAAGGCAATTTGGATAACCCCACGTTCACGCCCCATGGAACAGCAGGCCCCTGAGTGAAGGATAAAGTTCACAAGAACATCTAATGGTTTCACTAGGGGAGGGAAAACTGGGAGGTCCCTTTCACAGAAATACAGGAGGCAGGAATAGCAACCAAGGAAGCTTTTCATGTTGTCAAAGCTAACCCTGGCAACTGCAGAGACAGGAGAAGTCCGAAACAGACAAGAAACAAAGTCAAGGCCTTGAACTTGAGCACCTAGCTCCATTTGGTACTTTCCGAGCAGACGGCTTTCTGGAATCTAACAGCACTCCCCTGATCTCCTGAGATAAGCACAGGTCCACCTGACCTCAGAGATCCAACATGCTGCAAGGTCTGGATGCACTACCCAGCTGGGATAAGAGATCTTGACTTGAGGAAGGAGGAGGAGTGAATGGATGGCATTTGGACAGAGCCATAAGCTCTGAGAATGGAAAATCACTTCTGCCACACCCATGCTAGGGCAGTGACAATCACTCTGGCTCTGTCCTGACAAGTCTTACTCAGTATTCGGGGAGGAGAGGAAACAGGAAAATTTAAGTTAGCGTAAAAGAGATCCGATCCATACTGGGGATCTCTGCTCTCAGGTGGGTCTTGGGATGCTTGTTCTGACATGTACCAAACAAGTTCACTTCCTGGTGACCCCACCTGCAGATTCAAGACAAGCCCCAGAGTCTGAGTGACTGCTCATGATGAGCCACGCTTTAGGACTCGTGTCATTGGTGATGGTGGGTTGAAGTGCTCTCAGACTAGACTGGAAGTATCCTCCGCATCACCTGACGAGCAAGACATCCCTGCAAGACGTTCTGTGGCAGTGTCCACTAGAGTCGAGCGCATCCGAGACGCCAAAGGGGAACGATCATGTCCACGCGGTGAGTGCTTGGTGGGCACACAAGGCTGTCACCCCTGCAGCCATGACACTGGGAAAGGGGGTTTGTGCAGGCTGCCAGGCCTAGGACTCAGAACTTACACTGGACCTTCTACCCTGGGTGTGCCTAGCTCACCGGCCTGGATGACATCCTAGAGGAAGGCAACTAGAGCCTTTCTGGAATCTAGGGTGACTCCCAGGAAGGTCAAGTCCAAGTTGGGACCGTGGTAGATTTGTCGGTCTCAGATCTGCAGGGAGAGAGAGTCTCCCCCAGGGCATGGACACCGCCGCCGTTAGAGTATGGTTAAGTGGGGTAAAGGTGTATGTAGAACATTTCACTTAGAGATCTCAAAGTGCCTTACATTGAAAGGCAAGTAGCATTACCCCAAACTAAGGCAGAGGTGAAGTGACTTGCCCAAGGGAGCAGGTGAATGGCAGAGTATGGTTTGGAACCCAAGTCTACTGACTTCCACTCCAGGGCCATATCCACTGACTGACGCTGCCTCTTCACAAGTTAGTCTTCCAGATACCCCTGCAGGTCTTAACACAAAGAGGCTGCATCTACAGCCAAGTGCTTGAATGCCCTGAAGATGCCAGCCCGAAGGCACCCCGGGTGTTGGTAGTTACACACCGTGAATCTGAGGGGCTTCCTGGACTTTCGCCTTGAGATATGGAAATAAAATCACTACGGTTTAGGGCCCTCCCTCTACCAGTCCTGAGGGCTGAGAGCAGGGATTACACTCCCCAGAAAAACCAAGCAGGATTGGATTTCCCTTGGGTATTTCTCCTATGCATTGAGGTCTAGAATAGGGTGCAGGCCTCAGTTTCTTTTGCGAATAAGGATACTGGGACTCAAGCCGTTTCCCTGCTAGGGTTCCTGTACTCCTTTTATGGCTCCCACTTTTCAATGGGCCAAGATCTCCTCTTGGAGCAGTTTCGTGTAAGCGGGATCCTTGAACAGGGGAAGAGGGCTTGGCAATTAGCATGGCTTCCCGCATTCCATGAGCGCTAGGAACCAGCAGTCTGAAGAAATGGCTTGCCATGCCTGAAACTATTGGGAATGGTCCACAAAGGGAGGGGTAAAACTAAGCATGAGGACTCAATGTCCCATGACTGGTCTGAAGTCCTCTGGTGCCACCAGGAGCTGAGGCCAAAGAGCAAGACTTGTCTTCTGATTGGATCAGAAGGGCTTCTTAAATGGTCTGGGCCTCTGCATGCAGCCAGCTCCTGAAGAGGACTGCTGTTAGGTGTCCCTTATGGAATCTAACTGAAGATTTCCTGTGGAAAACAGACAGACTCAAGCCCAGGGATGCACCCATGGACTTCCATCTCTCCCAAGACCACATCTGCCTCTGAGCTGAAGAGATCTGTGCTTTCACAAGGTCAGTTCATAGCTTACACCTGAGCTGCAGTAGAGTGACCAAAAAACCTGAGTCAGGAACATGTGCTGAGACATCCAGATACACCAAAGAAAGACTTGAGGGAAACCAGACACCTCCTGGAACATCTCCAGAAAAGAAAGGTCACTTAACCAGTAACTGCAGCTCTCCAAGAGTTGCACCTCAGCATTCACTCATGGGATGGCACCCAGTGTCTGAGCTTCTGGAATGGGAATTTTTTTGTCCTCAGGAAACGTACTGCTCAAGGGGCAGCTTTGGACCAGAATGAGAGAATTTATCTGACCGCAACTGCCTCATAACTGGCTGCTCAGCGCGACCAGACAGATGAAGGATAAATCTCACTTCCAAACACATCCACTCACTTGGACACTGACGACTCCCCTCCTCTGTTCTAGACTTTCCATTTGCAGCAGCAGCCACAAGTTAGCCCCAAGGTCAGATGCTGGAAAAGAAAAGCCAGCCTCCCTTAGAATCTAGCCTGAAGGACGAAGACATTTCCCACTTGACAGAAGTGGAGGTAAGGGTTCCAGACCTTTTTAGTCCCCTCCAAAGGAACGCCCGTGGCCAGCGAGGGCTGTTCTCTCTTTTTGGCCTGGAGCTCCAAGACGTCAAAAGCCTGAGTGGCTTCCTGGGGTTGGCTACTAGAGGAACAGCACTCTGCCCAGCAGATCCTGAAACACCATGACAGCTCCAAAGGCTGAAGGAAGCAGTCAAGTCAGTCCCATCTCGAGAAGAGTCAAGAGGATGCCTCCAAGGACTGTCGCTCCAGAGGCAATTTCCTCCTCCACAAGAGAAAGCGGCTCCCTAAAAGCACCACCACTTACTCCAGGGACTCAGGAGGCACCTGCAGTAGAGGGATCCCCATAGGAACCTTTATCATCTTAGGAGGAGACCTTGGCTTCACTCCTTATAGAAGAGGCCAATTTAGAAGGAAGAGCAGCATAGGGCTAAAAGGTGCACAGTGCCCATGTGTATTAAATCTCTCAAATCCTGGGGTTGTCCAACAGGACAGCCAAGGCTCCAAGGCCATTCTTGTTCCTGAACAAGGTCCCCCCCGAAGGCGAAACTACAGCACGACTCTTGGAGCCAAGACTGCCATAGTACTGAGCTGAGAGCTGGGTAGTGGGGCCTACAGCTCTGATGACAGCACCAGTCTGCACAAGGACTCATCCCCATGGTGCCAGAAGGTGACTGTTCTGGAGAGAACTTCGGAGGAAGCAATCCAATGGAGACTGTGGGGGAGTACATAAGGGTCAATCCCACATCCCGGGATTTCACACGCACACACCAGAACCGTGACCGGGCGCTGCTGGAACTCTTACCAGGTGAAATCTGATGGGCACACCCAGGCAGGTGACCACTTTACTCAGTCAGGACCTGAGGAACCCTTTCCCTTGCCAGGAGTCTTAAGAACCAGGAAAGCCAGATCTGATGGCTGGATCTCTGCTGTAGCCCTTCTTTTCTGTACCATGGATGGACTTTGTTGCTGGGCCTCCGGGGGCCATTCTGAGTTCCTTACAGGGCACCTTTCCAGCAGGATGACAACCCCCTACAGCCTAGAATTTTGGTTCAGGCTGTGGCACTGAGTGAGGCTTAACAGCCACCTCACTTGTGCCTTTTTTTAAAGGAGGTCACCCATATTTATATGCTACTAGAGCAGGTTCTAGATCTGAACCTAAAGGAGCCCAGAAAGGCCAAAAGAAGAACTTAGAGGCTCAGCCGCTGCAAACAGCCCTCTCCCAAAACGTTAGAGGTGCATATGCCCTTCTGAAGCAGGGAACTTGGTGAAACAAGACAAAACCATCTGTGCTCGGCGTAAACACAATCTCATCTCAGGCCAAGCACAAAATCTTGATGACGTGGTCCAAAAAAACCCCACAAAACCCTACAATCTTAAGAGCCAGTCTGGACTGAATCGAATGTTACAAACTTAATTTTTTACAATTAGATGTAAAGGTTACATGGAGAAGAAAGGGAGAGGTTGATTTCATGAGCATACCAGCTGTTAGACAGAGGGGAGGGATTGTTGGAGGTATGAGTGTGGCCTATGGAGTACAGGGTTTGCGAGAATTTCATTCACATGCTCTTTAACTACTGGCTGTTGCTCAGGAGGGCTGTGCACATGTAGGTATTTTAGCATGATACAGTGTTAAAGAAAGGAAGATGTGCAAATTATAGTCTTTATGGTCACAAAGATTTCCACAAGATTTATCACCTCACTCAGCACAAAATGAACATGCAGGGGTCCAGCAGATCCTTGCCTTGTTCTACTCATGGTTACACCGATATAAATCCGGAGTAACTGAACCAAAGGAGTTAGTCCAAATCTACAATTGTATAACTGTGTAATGTGTTCATTAGTGCCTGGGAGTGATGGGGAACAGTGAATGAGGCCAGGTGCACTGAGTGAGCCACAATTTTTAAAGAAGTCGTTTTGACAAAGAAGATCGGATTATTTTTGAAACATGGTGAAGACCTCAGCATTGCTGGTTGTAGCTGAATTTTAAAAATGTAGCATGTTCTTGGGAATACAGAAAGGGTAAGTTAATATAGAAACACTTCAACAGGGATTTTATTTTTAATAGAAGGGGGGGGGGGGAAATAAGGCAAAACTTGGCTCCTAAATTTGTATGTTATGTTTAGTTTTACATTTGTACGCAAAAAACAAAACTTCCATTTGTCTGACTGCAGAACTAGAACATATATTTCCTCTGTATCAGACACCCTGTTTGTATTAGTTACATTTTAAAAATACATATTTGTGAATTTCCAGAAATGTACTGGGAATTATCTTTACGTTTTCACAGAGGATAGCAGAGAAGTAGAATTACAAGAAGGGGGGGGTGGGGGGGGACGACTTTCACTTCTGATACTATCTGTGCAGGGCTCTCACTCCTGCCTCTTAGCGGGAGATTGGTGGAACTCCCTTAGTTCTTAAGAGCAGTGGAAGTGGGTTAAAGTACAAGCCAGGCTTCCTGATGGCAGCTATGTGCCACCCATTGGCAAGGTAAAATGATGCCTTCAGACCATTCCGGACAATTCCTATGAGAAGGTGAAGCTCCCACAAAGAGAAGTGTGCCTCAGAAATTCACAAACCCAGGAGTGCACGAGAGAAGGGAGACCCTTAAAACAGGGAATTTCCAAGCATTGGTGGGAATCCTGCCGGAGGGCTCTGGAAAAGCAGAGTGATAAGGGAAGTGAGTTCTCCTCTCTCTTAGAGGTCTCCTGTGCAGGATTCTCACTCTTGGAGAGCAAGCTCTAGGTGTGGCCCAACACACAGCACAGCTGAAATGGTGATGGTCTGGTGTTGCTGCTCAACAGTGTGATCGGGGAAAGGTCCTGCTCTAGGCTGGTCGGAGCACTAGCTGCGCTTGGAGCAAAAGTTCAGCAAGGACCAAAACAAGCGGCGGGGGGGAGGAGGAGAAAGAGAAGCAGAACTGGCCAAACAAAAACACACACTAAGAGTTTGGCTTCCACAGAAGGGGGACTAAACCCTAGTGCACAGAGACTAAACTGGAATTCCCTTCTTGAGCCCAAACCAAGCCGCAGAGCTCGGTAAGCACATGCAGAGCAGGTGATATAGCTATGTTACAGAACATCTGTGATGAATGCATCTCTAGGACAGGACAGGGTGAAGGTATTGCCTCAACCCTTGGCCTTCTCAATTCAAATCACTCAGGTCCTAGCAATGTGAAAGGCAGAGAGAGACACACACACACACACACACACACTTAGCCACAGTCCTATCAGTAACAGCACTGCCAGCACATGGGGTTTAAAATGAGATCTTCCCAGAGCTAACAGCAAACCCTAGGGACCTTTTGCCATGCGGCACAGCACTCCCACGTACACCAGATTTTGCAGGACTTTCCCCCATTCCAACGATCCAAGCTGCCTGTTCTTCAGGACCGCTGAGACCACAGCGTAGTCCTGCAAGGAAACAGGGAGGAGAAGGGAGACTGCCCACCCAAGTGCTCTGTAGCCAAGAAAGTGCATGGAGCTGGGAGCCAGGAGTTCTGTCCCATCTCTAGCGAACTGTTTCTGTGCTCATCAGAGCCCTTATTACTGAGTGGAGCCTCACTCATTAACCTAGGAGGCAATCAAGTATCGGCCCCTCATTTTACAATATGGTAACAGATTGCACACAGTCCCTTCAGGCAAAACTGGGACTAAACCCAGGTTTCATATGGTAGATCCAAGTCTTATCTATTGAGCCACCTTGCCTCTCCGAATGAAAGTGCCAAATCTATGGGCTTGACTTCCTGTAACCATTGCTCTACTAAATCAAAGTCCCCTCCCAGAGCCAGGAATGGGACCAGGAATTCCTGAGTTCCAGCATTTGCTTGCTGCCTAATGTGACAGAGTTACTCACCAGAGCGGCGCCTCCTGCCCATCATCTCAGGGATTAGCTCTCTCAGCTGGAACACCTTCGCCTGGTGGTGCCTCTCTCGCTGCCTTCTCCGTCTGCAGACTTGCCTCAGTCCTAGAACCGCAGTATCCTCTTCATGTCTCGGCCCTCCGATTGTGTCACCATCTGTTTTCTCCCCCTTCTAGGGGGGAGTATCTCCGTCAATAGTCCAGCCACTTCCCCAGTGGTGAGTGGTGGGCAGCAGGGCCCAGGGACCCTGTAGATAGCAACCTCTTGCTGCCTCTCCTTAACTTCTCTGCTAGTGCTGCTTCAATTCCCTGGGCCACTTCTCCACAGCCCCTGCACCTTCTTCCTCCTCTTTGCAGGGCCTCCAGCCTGCAAGTCCCAGTAGCTAGCCAGGAGTTACCTCATAGCTCCTCCAGTCCCTGCCACCAACTGCTCTGTCCAAGGTGCTACCATCCTGCAGCCCACTAGGAGCACCATCCTCTCTCCTTGGGCTCCCTGAAGCAACTGACCCGGCTCTGCCCTGCAGCTCTCTTTTATTTAAGCCTGCTGGGCCCTGATTGGATGCTCCCTGGGCAGCCTCCCTAGGCTGCTTTTAACCTCTTCCTTTCCAGTGTGGGGTGAACACCCCATCACACCTAGCAAAAAGTAAAAGAATGGCAAAATGTGCCAACTCCCCCCATCTGGTGGCTGGTCCACAGAGAGGATAAGTTACTCCTTTAGCTCAAATGGTAGAGATCTGTGCTGGGATCCAAAAGTCCATGGTTCAAACCAAGCTGATGGCTCAAGCAGGGAGCCCTTATGGTTGCACATGACTGAATTTGTTTGCCCATTTCTCTTTAAAACCTGTTTGAGTCACACAGCAATAAGCGGTCCTTTAAAGAACAGGTTGGGGAATTAAGCCATTATATCCAATTCGTTAAGGCCCATCACAGATCAGGTGCAACACATTTCAGGCATTTGTTGCAAGTTTCGATGGCCTGTGTCACATTCAGGCAGAGTGTACGGAGAAGGGCCTCCCCAGGATGGGCATGGAAGCACGCTGGCAGGACAATCCCCTCCTTCAGGAGGAATTCGGAGATCCCCTGGGAGAGCAATCTCCCTTGAAGAGCCTGCAATAAGGCAGATGGAACGAGGGTCTGAAGCTCACTCGCTCTGAATCGAGCTGAAGTCACTGGCACCAGGAGAGTCCCCTTCTGTGTAAGACACAAGCAGCAAGTCCAAGAGGCGCTTCCATAGCTTTGGCAGGACAGTAATATCCCACTGACACAAAGAGCAAGCCCTGCACTAAGTTAATGATGGATGGCAGAGATACTGTTTTATCCGCACTTGTCTCATCCCACTCAGGCTTTAGTTCGGAGAGGTTACTCCCCAGAGTACTCCAGCCCAGCCTGGAGTTGGACTTACAGGTCTCCCCCTACGGTGCCTCAGGAGGACTTGCAGACTTGCTCCATGATTCTTACATGCTCAGGGTAACATGTGCACACATGCCTGGCACTCTGGCACGTTGTGTTAGGCTCCAAGGCAGACCCTAATGATGTGACCGTCAGGACTGCAGCACTGACAAGGTCTGAAGCTCCTGAGTGGGCTCCTTCCCCACGCCTTTCCTGCAGAGAGAGCAGGGCACCAGCACATTCAGGGAAGCACTGGCACAGCAGAGGCACACGCAAGCTCCACAGAACAAAGTCATCTGGACACCAACAGCAGAGCAGGCACCGATACCAAGCACCCTTCAGGCTGGCAGCCCAGGTTTTTAGCCAGAGCGCCTACACTCCGTGCTGGCGTACCAACACACCAACGATAAGGTGGAAAGCATCAAAGACTAAGAAGGTCCCCCAAAAAAACAGACACTATGCGCTGCAGAAGACAGGCACCGAAAGGCCAAGGCCAGAGCTGACAATTGGGTACAGGAACCAAAAAGGAATTGACAAGCATTGTTGGGATGCTGGGATCCGATAGAGAGCTAGAGTGATGGCCAACCAAGCAGTCTTCTGCAGCGAGCTCCTTTTCAGACTGTGCTGAAGCAGGAACCAGCTGCAAAATGTAGAAGGCGGCAAGATAGGGAACATAAGCTTTGCAGGAAGGAGCTAATCGCTTCGAGGGGATTAAAAAAGTAACATCCCACCCTGCCTCATTCACTACACTCTGCACAGCCAGGGCACTCAATGAGGCAGAGGACCTACAGAAAGAATCTTGTACGTGACCATGCAATTCAACTGCACATTAATGCCCAAGGAGGGAACAGGGGTCAGATTATGCAGCAGCCTTCACTTGGGCATGTCCTGACTTCTGGATGCTTGGCGTGGCCAAACTGGACATTCACAGCCCACACGATCCATCTGCCTGCTCTTTGCCGTGAGGATTAAGGATATTTCATTTTCCCTGGGCATCGAAAGGCTTTTCTATGGAGAGTTCGTGGGAGGTACACATAACATCATATGCTGGGTGGAGTCAGAAGCTCTGAATGGGGGGGGAGGGGAGGAGAGAAGGAGGGGAATGTCAGCACTTACTAGGCTAAGAGGCACTGACGGCCCTGAGGGAACCGGCTGGCTTGCGGTGGAGCGGGTGCTTTTGGCACTAGGTTGCTAGTCCAAACACAGACCAGGTCTGTTGTGATGGCAGCTAGCTCACAGAGGTCCTGCGTGAGGAGAGCTGTCAGGTCCTCGTGGACAGACTTCTGCAAACCAGAACCCAAGAACTGCCCCTGCTTACCCTCAGCAGAAGAGCCAAGGACTGAACTGGCAACGAACTCCCCCTACTCCTGGATGGACCCCTCCAGGCAGCACTCGGAGATTCTCACCTGGCTGCCAACTATGCTGCGACTGCTAGGGGGACATCACGCTCCAGCCAGCAGAGCTGTCTACCCAGCACTAACCAGACCGCACCTGACATGGGCCCAAGCAGAGCCAAAGGTCACATTCTCTAGCTCTCCCCCTCCCTCCCCCCCAGAGTGGCATCCAGGCACAAGATCTGATCCAACATGATAACCCAGGCCCTCCTCAATGTGGTCATTCCCCAGTGGGACCACCACCAGTGGTGAAGAAAGCTCATTGCTACCCAAGGCGGAGAGAGGGGGACCGAGACTTCTGGATGGAGGATTAGAGCAAAAGGACTAAGCTACAAGCTGTGATTCTCCCTCGGCCCCCATAGCCACACTCAGGAGCCAGCCCTTCCCCAGCAGCAGCCTCAGATGATGCCCTCAGCCTGAGAGCTGGGAAGACAGTTCTCCGCCACCACTGCCAAGTCGCCCCCTCCCAGCAGGGGAGGTGCGAGAAGGCCATACGCGCTGCACCCCTTCCCCCTCCCCTGGAGCCGAGAGCATTGCCAACACCACGCTCTCAGCCCCAGCCAGCCCGAGGATGGAAAGACTCCAAGGTCTTCCTGATGGGAGGCGCATCATGTCGTCGGGCCGCTCCCCCCAACACCCTTGGATTTAAACACCTGCACATGAGGCTGTGGGCAAAACCATCTGAAATCTCCCTGCAGGGGAGCTAAGGACAGGGTCAGCGTTTGGGCCACATGTGATCTCAAGGGGGTTGGGGCGGTGGGAGATGGGAGGCAGGGTCAGCGCACTCACCTGCGTTCGGATCTGCTGCTCACGTTCCAGCTTCTCCTGGTGCAGCAATCTCACCTGTTCCTGCTGCTGCTGGAGCTGCACCTGCTGGGCGATCACCTTGAGCTTCTCAGGGTACATGTGGGCCTCCAAGGAGCGCACCTGCCAGCCAATCAGAGAGAGGAGCCCATACCATTGGGTGTGGAAGAAGAGCACAACCCCACCCCCACACATACATCAACCCTGCTTATCAAGACGGCGCCAAGGCAGTCTGATGGCTTGGTACTCCGGTGGAATCCATTTCAGTTCCAGGGATTCCACCAGCGCACATCACGGGTCCTCACACCGCCCAACCCCCAAGGCTTCCACGAGGCAGAGCTGCTCATAGCAGCAGCAAGAGCATTCAGCAACTGCTGGGAGCAACCAGCGCCAAATGTCAAAGGATGTTCCTCTGTGGTGAGGCCCCTGCAACCGGTGCCTCAGCTACACAAGGTGGCAGCACGTGGCTGACACATTCCCTAATGCTGCGCTTCTGCGGTGAAGAGGGATGAATGAAGCAAAGAGATAGGAAAGAGCCTGTCTTCCTGACAGCATGCCTCTGGGAGGAACGCAGTGAGGCTGGGTGTTAGGTGAACACCACTTGGAGAAATGTCCAGAGTCCCACAAGGGAAGATACAAATCAGATGCGGATCTGTTGGAGGAACAGATCTAACATGACTCTGGAGCCTGGGCTCTGCTCCTTGGTCAGCACAGATGTCCCCTGTTGGAAGGCTGAGACTGTTACGTGCCAGTCTTGCACAGGATCAAGTCAGGGGACTCCTGACAAGTTTCTGCTCCACTAACGCAAGGGCCAATTCATTGTCTTCAAACTCCCGTACCAGTGTGATCCATGTGCCATGCTACTGAGAGTTCCAGCCATCGCTACCACCAGTGTTGGAAGAGCCCTCCGCTCTGCTTGGCCACCAGGGAATTATCCACCTGAAACTCCACTCCTCTGAGGAGACCATTGCAACAGGATCGTTGCTCTTTGATCTTAGCACGAGACCAACAGGACTCCCACTGCTCTGAAAGGATTTTCATCCCCTGGGGCAGCGGTAGCAGGTTGGGCCATGAGCCAGGACCCCTACTGGTCACCCTCCAGAGGGGATATAAATGCAGCCTTCCAGAAGCTCCAGTCATTTCGTTCAGTTCTGCTGAAGGTGAAGTTCCCATAACAAGTCACGATGATCAGAACCTAGAGAGCCCCAAAATCAGAGGCACTGGGTGGGCAGGTGACAACCCTGCTTGATTGATCCCTTTCACTCTTCTTCTCTGAGGAGAGGGGACTCTCTCCTCCCTAAAGATACCATCCCCCAGGAGGTGCACGCAGAGTAAGAAGCTCACAGAAGGACCAAGAGAAGGAGTACAGCCAATGGAGTGGCAAGAACACGCTGTGCTTTAATACAGACACCTCAATGGGGTAAGACGGCTCTTCAACGTCTCAGCCGCTTGCATGTTTTGCGCCTGAGACCATAAATTAGAAACAAAAAAACTTCATACAAAAAGATAGGCAATAAGGGACATCCTGCAATGAAAAAAGGACCTCTCTGAGGGCTGAAGAACAAGGGGTCCCTGGCCTTGGGACCAGGTTCAGAGGCTGTAATGGCATTCCCTACTGAGAGCAAATCAAGGCAGTGAGGCTCTGTATGTGTGGAGAAGAGACCGCAGCACTGCGTTACAGGATCTCTGCAACAGAAACACCCCGAGACAGCCCACGGGGACAGCCTTGCCTTGAAACGGCCGCTTAGTTCCAAGCTAGCCTGGCCACGGCACCATGCATTACTCCAGCCACTTTGATGTGGTCCCTGTAGTCACAGAACTGCCAAATGCACCCCTCCTTCACTAGCTGAGCCAAAATGAGCACGGCAATCTGGCTGGAGAGTTCCTAGCCCAGGTACTTCTCAGTCATGGCCCTGGTGGAATCCCAGACTGGTTTCAGCTCCAGGTCACCCATCTTGAAGAGCTTCAGTAGAAACCAGGGAAGAGCAGAATCCTCACGTGAAGAGAACGAATTTGGTGTTCCCACAGTGGGAGAGAATTTAGCATCATCCACGTCCAGAGAGCAGCCTCAGTCAGCCTGGTTCTCTGCCTGCCCTGATGCAGGCAGCTGGAATTATCGAGGGGATTGGGGGAGGAGTTGGGAGGCCTTAGATTTGGAAAGCAGAGACATCGACATCTCCTGTGCTGGGAGAGCCGACTGCCTCAGCACAAGTGCTCCAACTCCATCTGCTGGGTCCAGGCTAGAGGGATGCTTCCAAGCAGATAAGGAAGGCCTCACTGAAACCTTGCAGGGGACCAGGAGCAATCAGGGTAGGTCACCAAGCATACACCAATACTCAGAATCCACACTCCCTCTCCCCTTTCAGTGGATGAGTTCTGGAGGGGGGAGAAATCTGAATGCCTTGATGCAAAGCTGCCTGGAGCCAGGGCCCTCAGGGAGCACCTCCATCTCGACTGTGGAGGTTCCACCTCATTCATGACCTAGAGCTCTGCATCCAGGCTTCAAGCCCTGAAGGTCCAAGTGCACCAAGGAGCCAGCACTGGGCAGAGCCCGTGGCTTCAGTGGGAATGGAGCTGTGTGCTTCACTGGACCTAGCAGTTCACAGCCCAGTCTGCACCATCACCGGGTGCAAGCGCAGAGTTTGGTGCTCTGCTGTCTTGACTAGCTCAGGGCTGAGTTTTGAAGTTTACCGTTTGAAACACTCGGGGCCAGCCTCAGACTGAACTTCCAGGAGTCTCCCTGGAGATGCCCCACATTTCAATGCCATGAGCAAAACTTGTAGACAACAGCCACCCTGCACATCCTGGCCTAGGGAGATAGCACAGGCATCCATCACGGACACAGCTCTGCCACACAGGCGTGACCTGGAGGTAAGGAGCAGCCCTGCTCCGCCTTCCGACACACACCAGCGAAGACATGGCATGTCAAGAAACACGAGCGCGCCCAGCAAGGCTGAGGCTGATGTAGCCCATCAGGGCTCTGGCTGTAAGAACATGCTGTGGCCACAGAACGTAGGCAACTGACAGGCAAACAATGACATGGGCAGCAACAGCATGTCAGGAGCTCCTTAGCCAAGGGGGGAAATGACTGGAACACTGGGAAGGCAGCGCGTATATCCTTCAGAACATGGCACACGGCGTCCGGCAGAGTGCCAGGATCCCACTCCACCTGCTTACAAATTGTAGTCGCTTCACCAAGACAGAGATTCCTGGAAGATGGTACTTCAGAGAAATTAGTGTCTCATCCCATCTCATCTGTGTTGATCTGCCATTGTGCACTAGATGGCGCCACAAGACTGCAGACTGCCTCCACCACCCTGCTGAGAGCACAAGGGAGCCAGGTGGTGCAGGCTGGGTCCTCTCCTTCCTCCAGTCACTACCCTGAACAGGCTCCTCAGAGGCTGTCAGTTCCCCCAGACACCCCTCCTTGCACTGGCTACCTTGTGTCCAGGCTGCCCACACCACCCCTACATGCCTCACCTGCTCCTCCAGCATCATGCGGACCGACCGTTCCTTGTCGAGCTGCTGTCGGAGTTCGATCATTTCTCGGCGCAAATCCTCTGCCTTCTCGTCCTCCCAGATGTCCGGCGAGCCAATGCCCTCATCCTTGTCCTCCGCCCGCCGCCGCTTCGGAGAGGAGCCACTGAACTCCTGCCAATCAAACACAAAGTCAGAGGCAAAGGAACCAAACAGTGACCACAGGACCTGTCAACGAACACCCTTCCATCACCACGGGGATCCCAGAGCATGCCACAGATTGCACAGCAAAATGCAGCCACCTCTGGAGTGGAACACAGTAGCACACAGGAACAGGACAGCAGCAAGTGAAGAACCCATATCGGGGTAAACGCAGGGCAGCGGTGGCAATGCTGGGAGTCAGGAGACTCCTTTTCTGTATCCAACTGTAGTCTTCAGCTTCTGAAGGGGAGATAATAACCTTCACCCCGCCCCTTTGTGAAAAAAGACCTACAGATGAAAAGGACTAAGTGCCAGCAGTTACTAATTACCCCACTGGCACTTGCCCAGACTTGGGGGTTAACACTCCTAGTGACACAGATTTCAGCAAACACTCTGGTAGAGCAGCTCATGACACCTCCAGGAGCACAGTGGTTTCCTGGCACCACGCTGGGCTCAGGACCCACGCCCAGGGAAAGCACTCTCTCCCCTCAGTCACCACCACCACTTCCTGCTGTGCCCCTGAGTTTTCGTCAGTTTCCCATACAAACTCCACCCCCAGGCTTGACCCTGCTTCACTTGATAGCCAATAAGATCACAGCCAGGGACGAGCCACTGACACACTCCAGCCATACTACAGCCTTCTCGGACAACTCTCCAGAAACGCCTGAGAACTGTAACCCAGCCTGTAAAAGCCATCAATATTTTGGTTACATGCAACTAGATTTACCCAGTTTTAAAACATAGTCAGCTCCCCAGCCAGGGCCCAAGTAACTGCCACACTGAAATGGAGTAGCAAGGGGATGGTGCAGCACTGTGAATGCCATCCCACCAGCGAGGGGTAAAACCGAGCTCGCCTTTGGCCCTGCCAGAATATTGAAAAACCGGCAAATGTGAGATCTGGGCTCATCATGCATTCGCCACTAGTGCTGAGAGCTGCATGGCTGCAGCCTCTGCCTGCACAGTCCCAAATAGCTACACCGAAGTGCACTGGCACAGCTGTGTGGGGTCCCAGGAGGGGGGCTGCAGGTCAGGAACCCAGACCAGACACTTAAACAGACCAGACCCTCACTTACATAAGCACCGAGCACATTATCAGAGTGGAAAGTCACTGCCAACAAGGCACCTGTAGCAGCTAAGACAACTGGGATACACAGCCAGGCAGGGAAGAGGCCTATACCCAACTTCAACATGTCCCAAGGATGAGTGGCAGGAAGCCCCCCTCCCACCCCAGCAAGATTTCCACTCCTGATCTGGAAGAGTCTGGGGGAGAAGCAAGAGGCCTGACTGGCCACGCACCCAGAGAGAGCAGAATAACTCCACCAGGTGACGCACAGAGAGACCCAGCAACATTCCATCAGCTAACCAGTACTGTGGGGTGTGGGTAGGCGAGAGAGAGACCGGGGCGGGTGGGAATTACACTGGGCAATAACAAATGCTTCTCATGCTGGCCAAGGGGCAGGGGTTATTCTGTGTTCTGGAGCTTTCCTGGCAGAGAGGTAGGAAAGGGGAATAGCGGAGAGAAAAGCAGCAGCTGCCCTACCTGGATGAACCGCTTGAGCTGTGTGTTCTGCTGCAGTAACCGAGTCTTCTCCTGCTCCAGAGAGAAGATGTATTCAGCTGTTTGCTGGAGAATTGCCGCCTGGGGAGAACCAGCAAAGAGGGTTAGTGGCACAGGAAGGTCAGTGTGTCAAGCCATCTCCCCTCTCATGCCCCCCACCCCTCAATATTCCCCCCCAATCAACGAATATAACCAGAGATTTTTTCGTGTGCCTCTTCCAAAAAGAATGTCAGACAGCTAGAGTCCTTGCACCAAATGGCGACTGGGGGTAGGAGACAAACTACCACTGCTCCCAGATTAACTCTCCCATCAGTGTAGTAGCTCCACGTGAAGATGAGTCCCCAGTCACCTGCCTCCCAGGCCCCTAAGCCACAAGTGTTCCCCACTCAAGCCCTGACCAGACCGAGCACTTCACAAGCACACCTCAGCGCTTGTGAAGTGCTAAAAGGAGCTCCCCCCAGACAATGAAATGCACCTTGGCCCTTGGTGCACTGGTGGTAGCCTTGAACCACCTCCTTCCCCAGCTGGAGCCCCAACTTGTTCTGGGCATGCCTTTACACCTGCGCCTAGCACTCTGCCAATGGCCCATGCCAGCACCAGCCTCCTAGACCACCCACAGCATGCTTGCTGCCTCCTGGAAGCTCCAGAGCCTATGCCCCAAAGAGTCAGGGGTTAGCATCTGAGTGTTACTTGGTGGCCTGCGATGCAAGTTGCTTGGTCTCAGCCCAATTCCTAGTAGACAAGTTTTCATGTTACAAAATCTACCAGTGTATGCAGCACTAACCGGCCCACCAACAAACAGACTTCACACACACACACACACACCCCACCGGCCCCAAACCACCACCTTTTCCCCAGCACTATGTTTTCTTTCTGGAAGCATCATTAGCAGCTGCTTAGTTAGCACGGCAGGAGCAGCATTTACAGCCCACCAACAAACAGAGGACTTCACACACACACCCCACCGGCCCCAAACCACCACCTTTTCCCCAGCACTATGTTTTCTTTCTGGAAGCATTATTAGCAGCTGCTTAGCTAGCACGGCAGGAGCAGCATTTACAGCCCTGCGTAAGGATGAAAGCAAACTTGTGTGACACAACATTCTCGCACCAAGGGGATACTCGGGGTGGGATGCAGGGCTCCATGTAAGTCACGGGAGTCATTTTGCAATCTGAAGGGGTTAAATTAATCCTTTTTGAACAGCAGGGATGGTGTCTACCACTGTTCAGATGCCTGCGATTTTTTACAAGACATTTCAGGTGCAAACGGAAAGCCATAGCAAGCTGTGGCTCTACATGAGACGTCCACAGCAGCATCCATAAATAGCAGCTGCAAAGACCAAAGTTACTAGCACTATTTGCCACAACTTTATATGCTCCAGGAAGGCCAAGGGAGAACAGAGCAAGCCAGGCAGCCCAGACACCATGGGGAACTTTAGCAACACCGCGATTTAGGAGCTCCTAAACCCTGCTGGGCTCCTTGGTCTTATATTAGTAGAAACTAAGTGCTTCAGTGCCTAACTGGCTACGTGCATAAGCCGTGATGTGCCTTAGCAGAAGCCAGTTTGCTCGCAAGAAGCTGTAAGGGGCTCACTGGCAAAATAATCCCATCCTGCAAAGCCCAGGAACTCTTAAAGATAAGAGACTCTGCTCCTTGTCTCCCGCAGAGCTCCTAAGTCTTGCAGGAGACGGGAAAGAGCTCTCAGCTCTCTAGGGTTTAAGAGACTTCTAAACCCCACTCCAAAAATGTATGAATGAGTCCTGTCAACACCACCACTCCCTGCTCCAGAACTCCTGGGAAGAATTGCTCAGAACAGCAGCAGCGCTGGGACTTTTGGCTCCGGGACCTAGCATCAATGTATGCACGCAGAGCGTTCCATGTTTATGCCACCCTGATTGTTTCAATGTCCCGGGTATTTAAAGCACATCGCACACGTGTGCCCCAGGAATTCCCCACACAGAACGTTCTATTAGCACAGGTAAAATTGCTTCACTGGTAACAGCCTCATATGAGGCAACAAGACCATCAGTTTTACAATCCCTGCTCACTAAAGAGCAGGGAAGTGGCCAGTGACGGTAATTTACCTAAATATTCCAGTTATCTTGCCACGCCACTCATTGGTTTGACATGAAAAATGCAACCTGCATATTTGCTCTACAACACGTCTACAAACTCTTAACATATCAATCACTAGTGTAGTCTATGAATTGCAAGGCTAAAGGAACATCTATATTACTTACCTTCGCTATAATTTCAGTGTTCACGTTACCTTTTTCCCCCCTCCAAGTTCTCGTCTCATTACATAATCACAGGAGCAACCTTAACTACAAGCTGAAGTTTTCTGAGTGAGCTTATTTTACTTAGAGATTTTTTAGATCCACATGGTTGGGAGGTTTAGTTACTTAATGACAGAATGTCACTGCTACAAAGCAATGGGTCAGCAACAAGTTAATAGCTAGATGATCCTGGCAGCTCAGACAGAATCTGGAGACCGACCCTGGGGCACGTGCACACCCTCACAGCCATACAGACACAGACTCCCCCTCACCTTACTGAGCTTCTCCCCATCTGTGTGTGGAATGAGGGTTTTTAGAGACTGGAAGCCGGCATTGATGCTCTGCATCCGCCTTCGCTCGTTGCTGTTTGCGATTTCTCTGCGTATCCGTCGCTCTTGGTCCCGCTGGGTCTCTGGGGTCAGTGGGATGTTGGCCAGGCTGTGAGAGAGACAGAGGGTTAGCGAGGACAGCCAATGCTCAAGAGCCCCCACTCCCAAACTGCAGATGAAGGTTCACTCTTACCATGATGATATATTGCATTACAGGAAAGAACCCCAGAGGGTGCTCTTCCCAGATGCTACCTGTTTTGCAAGGACCAGATTGGTAGGCAAAGAAACTTTCAGGGAACCAAACAAAAGACTATTCTTCTGAGATGGAGAAGCGGCCATTCCTGCACTTCACCTCAAGCTATGGATCTACAGTCCTTTTTCCAGGCAGTGATCATAACCTGAGAGCACACCTGCACCTGGAGTAGGGCGGGGGTCATTTTCATGACAATTTGGAGGCGTCCGGGGAATGTGGCTAATCCAAATTGAGGCTAGAACTCAGTCCCTAGGTCCTTCTCCAGGTATTTAAATTCAAGGATTGCTGGGACCCTGCATTTTAAGATCTGCTACATGGGACAGTCCTGCAGGTAAAGATGGTGCTGACCCTCCTGAAGGAAAGACAGAAACCTAGTCAGTGTCAGTCACTCCCTCTTGGGCCACTGTGCCTGCAGAAACTAACCAGAGCCCGTCAGCCTCATACTTCCTACATAAAGCACTTTCTGCCCAGAAGAGGCAGAGGACAAGGTGCTGCTGCCCTGGAGGACACAGCAGCATCCAAGTGATTTTAGGGCAGAGGGAGGGAAGAGCTAGGAATGGGGACACACCTGGGAGGGACACCACAGCATTCCAGTGGTTGGGGGAGCAATCAGCTTTCCAAACGGAGTCCCAGAGAAAGTGAGAAATTAACTGCTTTGGGACTCTGCTCCTATTAATGGCGACAGTTTATTTGAGCCCAAAGACCTTTCACCCCATCTTGTTTTTGAGAGGTGGGGGAGAAGAGGAGTTTCCTCACCCTCACTGCAAGCAGAAGGTGGGATTCAAAGTCTGTCCACTCCCCAATTCTCATTCTACATCCACACCACCACAGGCTGAGATCTCTTGCAATCTCCAGAGCTATGCAGGATCAGGGCAGAACAAAGCTTGGCTAGGAGGCCACTAAAGAAAATCCAAGGTGCTGAAGAAAGTGGTGACGCAGTAGGTGGCACTCCTCCCTGAATTAATATTAAAAACACCCAATGCCCCGGCATGAGACTAGGGACCCTGCATCTTTCAGATGAGGCTTAGAATGGAGGGCCTAGACATACGTATTCATTAGAGCCCAGGGTACCTCTTGTAAGACAAGGTGTCAGCCCCAGCATCCTGCCCAACTTCTAACTTGGTCATTACATTCTACTTCATTGAACAACCAATTCACTTTCAACTGGACACAGTGGCCTCTCCTTGCTGTCCTACCCTGCTGTGGACTGGTTACCTGCACTATGAAATGGCTAGGTTCAGTCCCTGCAGGGCTCTCTTTCACCAGTTGACACAATGACTCCAATACAGAGAGATGGGAAGAGTCTTTGGAATCCTTCAGTTCAAAGGTGCTAAGCAAGACCAAGGTAAAGGGACCCTCCGGTACCAGCAGAGCAGAGTCAGGCCCTGAGCTGGTCACTGAAGCAGCTGAGGAGTCACAGCTCCTCCAGGATGTGTTTGAGGGCTGCTGAAAGGTGCGGGGCTGGGCAGGGAAGAGGGAGGATTAAAAGAGCTTGTGAGCTGCAGCAAGGGCCTCTGGTTACTCACCATCCTTCCCCTCCCCATGGTAAGAGAGGCAAGCATCTAAGCTGAGGTCCCTGCAGGGCCAGCCTGTGTGTGTGGCCCTGGTAGAATCGGATGAGAGGCCCCCTCCCCCTCCTACTGATGGCTTCCAGATGATCGCTCCCAGCAGAGGCAGCCCCCGCCCCACCCAAAGCCACGGCTCCCGCCTGCTTCCTGCTGCCTCCGCTGCGCGTTCCGTTCCCGAGTGATCTGGCAGACTGGCCAGGAAAACACTTCCCACACCAACCACCACCAAGCAGCTAGCTGGAGGGAGAGAAGGAGGAAGAAACATTGGGGTCAGTCCTGCGAGGGAACCTAGGCTTGACCATGACCGGCTCAAAAGTTTTTAAACCCTGTATACACTAGTGTTTAAAACCATGCCAACCCATATTCCTAGTCCAGACTTTTCCTCAACAGAGGGCATTTTTGAGGCCCGGGGGAGGAAAAGAGAACCGGATGACTTAAAATATATTCTGTATTAGGGTTATTAAAACCAAAAGAGGAAGTTGAATTCCACAACGAGGTGAAGCAGTGTTTACACAGCACCCCCAGCTGTGGATCTACCCCTCCATGCTTTCCAGGCAATGCACGACCAGCAGCCTCACCCTCCTAACAAACCTGCACATGTGGCCCATCTTGCAGAGCAACCGGAGACTGATCCATGGGCCAGGTCTTGGAATAGCAATCCTGGCCCACTGCCAGACACACAACACTTTAGGAAAGACCAATGGCAATTTCAAAGGTCACATATCTTGCAAATCACCTAAAAGCTTTAGGCCATTGGAGAGCTGGGAATGCTACTTAATGCTAAAGAGGTGATTTCTAGCCCTGACCAGCCATGAGATGCATGCCTTTAAAAAACCACAGACCACATCTTTCTGATTACTATCTTGTATTTCTTGTATTTTCCCATCACGATGTTAGTAGCCGCTATATCAAGAATTAGACTTAGAAAGCAGCTTTCTAAGGGTATGGACTATTCCATTATGTATCTATGATAGCCAAGACTGCATGAAAATTCAGTTACTAAAGTCATGCTGGAATTCAAGAACAATGAAAATTGCACTTCCAGCCACCTGCTATCCACTGTCACTTGTTAACAGCCAGCAAGATCTCAGCCCCTGAGAGATTCCGTATTAACTCACCCTGACAGCCACTTTTCTCTCTGTTAACTACCCTGACGTGTCTTGCAGTCGCCAGTCCTGGCCAGCTGTATCAAGCACGCTACAATCAACCTGCAAAGACAGCCAGCAAAGGAAGACACTGCAAGTGCTAGGAGATCCTCAGATAGAAGGAGCTATACAAATGCAAAGTATTAAAGACTAGCAACTGTTTCCTAGAGCGAAGAAAGATCACATTGCTTGAAATTTCAGATAGAGATTTACGGTTTATTTGCCCATTTTCGTTCATGTTATACAACAGAAGTGCAGAGACGGCTAATGGGGGTGATCCAATACACCAGGTATGAGCCAGCCCCATGGCACAACAGGGCCAGAGACTCAGCCTGACCTCTCAATCTTCTCCTCCTTTCGTGGGCTGAAGTCCAACTTCTAAGGTCACCGCTAAGGGTGGGGTCAGTAGCCAGTAGTGTCAAGTCATAAAGAAGCTGCTGAACTTCAGGGCAGCACCCACAAGTTCATCACATCACAGCCAAGGTGACAGGAGAGAAAAGAGCAAAGCCCCTGGGCAAGAGCTCTGCATTATATAACTGACACTTTCTTACCACACCAGGAAGCAGAAGGCTCCGAAAGCCAGAGCCCCAAGGGAGGAGCGACAAGAGAACCGAGACTGGGGTTCACGTCACAAGAGTGCGATATTAAAGCACAGTTCTGTTCTGAAGAGCAGCTGTCAGACCTGTGCCCATGTATATTCAGGGTCCCCTAAAATACATTCTGGTTCGCATTAGCCCAGCGCACAGGTCTGCTCTATTCAGTCTTGCACACCAGGTTTCTTAACTAAATCAACTGCTGAGTCAAATTCCACCTTCAACATTTCCTGAGCAACCCTAGTGCAATCCCATTGACTTCACAAGTATCACTCAGAGCCGTGCATCTGGCAGTGCCTTGGTTATTGAGGAAGATGGGCAAGAAGGAACCCAGCTTCTCTCTCAGAGCCCATGCTGAGTTCACAGCCTGACAGTTAGGGGAAATACCTTCTTACTCCACAGTCACTGAACATGGAACCCCATTGTGCTATTGGTCACACAGCAAGAGTGAAAAAAGCACAAGTGAAAGCACATGACTATTCACCAAATATATTCAGAAGGATCTGAAGACAAGACAGTCTCTCACTGCTAACTCTAAGGCCACTTCCCCACTCAAGACAAACAATCTTGCAGATCGGCTCTGGCCCTGCAGTTCTGTAGGGATACCAAAGGCGGATAGCAGAGCTTCATGGGGCAAGCATGACTCCAGTGCAGGTGCGGGCAGGACCATCGAGAAGGCTGCTCTGGGGGCCCTCACCTTTCATTCCCACTATTGTGAAACATCCCCATGGGAACAGTCATCTTATTTCTACATGCTAAGAAGCCACAGTCTCTGAGCTCACACAGCACAAATCACCTTCTCTGGAGGAAGGGACAACAGTGATGAAATGGACCAGCCAAAAATGGATCCCTCAGATTGGATATTGCAGCGGGCTCACAACTTATCTCCAAGAAAGCTGACAGAATTGGTTGCATTGGGGATGTTGAAGAGAAGGGCCTAGCATGACCCCAGGCATTCCTTCGTTTCCTGATGAAGTGCAGTCAACAGTCGCAACTGAATTCTCCTCAGATGCCAAGGGCATCCCATAAGTCACTAAACCTAGACTCCTGGAGTGCTAGGTGACATGGCACAAAGGATTCTGGGACACACAAGGAGGATCTGGTTTCTAGCAGCAGAGCGTGGGATCACGTACTCCCTGCGATTCATCAGAGAACAGCAATGCAGCCCTACACTCTGCATCAGAGACAATAAGTGATGAGGCAGAAGCAGAGTAACAAGAATTCCACCTCCACTTTATACTTTTTGGGGGGGGGGGGGGGGGGGGGGTAAAAAAGTATCCCCGGGCTGAGAAGAGTTAAGTCAGCTTGGGAAAAGCCATTTATCCAGCTGCATCTTGAATCTACTCAACATTGCAGAATGTAGGCACATACATAGTCACGTTGGCCACTGTCCAGAATAGGAGCTGAACTTGCTCCGCAAACCACACTATAGCTCCTGTCCGAAAGAGGGCATTTTAACTGTATGAGCTAGGAGAAGGCAGCCAGGCTATTTTACAGAGGCAGAGGGGGAATAAGCTTGTATGGAGGGAGGGATCTTACACTGTGCCCTGAAAGTAACAAGATTCACGCTCAAACCTGAACTGTGGCATAGGCAGTTCCAGTCTGGGGCCCTCCACCTCCAGCACTATAGCTCTACGCTAGGGATTGTCAGCCTCAGTGTCCGCAAAAATCTCAGTTGATGCAGCAGACAAAACATCAGGTAAACAGAGAGCAAGAGGAGCAGGAGCAAAGGTGTAGTAGTCACAGCGGGTAAGTCACAAACTCCAGTGAACACAGCTATGGCTGAGTAAAACTGATATTTGGGAAGGAATAAGGGATTACATTGGGGTAGGGGATCAAACTTTCTGGTTACACCACTCATTACAGGAAATGAGGAGGCAAGAACAGATTGCGGAAAGAGAAGGATAGAACAACCCCTCTGACATATATTGAGGTTAACTCTTTCCTACCCTGCATCCTCACAAAACCAGTGATCCCACAAACTCCCCCATGATCCTTCCAGAAATACCCTGATCGGTGCCCACAAGCCAGAAGGCCAACCTCACCGAGTGGGGCAGCAGGACTTCCTCTAACCCAGGATTGGCCGGAACAAGACCCACTAGTCCAACTGTTCTACACTAAAAATCCCAAGCCATCCTCATCTTTAACGAGGCAGTGATCTGCTCCATTCTGGCCTGAGCTGGGCCTGTAGCCTTTCTGATCATCATCCCCATATTAAAGATGGAGCAGATTGCAGATGCCTACTTTATTTATTTATTTATTTTTGCAAGTGCAACCCTGAAGTCTTGCATGTGGCCGCTATGGCTTTCCTTTGAGCACAAGTATGAGCCCCAGCTCCTATCTGTGTCTGGGAGAGTCTAAACCTTTGGCCAATGAGGAAATTAGACCAAGGTGGCTCAAGAGGGCCATCTAGGAAGCAGAGGTTCTTAAGAAGAGAGAAAGAGGAAGAGCCCATTTCCTCATCAGGGGACCTCTCATAACCTTCCCCCCAACTGTTCTTCCTGGGGAAAGACTTTTTTAAAAAGTGACAGAAGTAAACAGAGAAAAATGCATTTAGAAGCTAGCCTGGTGGATTAAATAGGACAGTGGGAGTTAGTACCTTGATCTTTTACCTTGGGAGGCTAGAGTGCAGATGTCTGTCACAAATAAAGCGAGTTCAATGGATTTTCATGCTAGTCCCTTCAGACGTTTATTCATAGCCCCTTCCCCACACACACACAAACACACAAATACAATTCAATATGATTCAGTCCCTGCTCAAAAGAGATCCAGCGCAGGCGCGTAGGACGCTGCAGATGAGAAGCAAGGTTCTTTCATACAGCTAGGCAGGAAGAAGCTTGCCTAGAACCTGCCTGCACCATACCAGGCTCTAATCTGCTGGATCAGAAGACTACCAATTGCACATAAGTCTCTGACAGAGGACCAATTCTGCCATGGGGTTCCTGATACTTCTGCCCCAGGTTTCATTTACCAACATAAACCAGCATAAACCAGCGTTGACATACTGAGTCTTGGACTAGAACTCACAGCATAGCATTAGGGAATTCTATGGCAGCATCACCCAGACCTGAAGATGAGCTCTGTATAAGCGCGAAAGCTTGTCTCTCTCACCAACAGACTCTTGTCCCCACCCTCCTTGTCTCTGTAACTTCAGCTCTCATTTAGTTGGGAATAAATAAAATAACCACACTTCACTTGGAAGATACCTGCATGCTAAGTACAAACACTGGCTAGTTATTCAGCAGAATAAAACTGCTATAAAACAGCTGAAGGAGACAAGTCAGTCTAAACAAAAAGCAGTTCTCACTGGAGATTCTTGAAGTTATATACTTAGAGACCCACTTAATCAATAAACCAGTCTCCAGACACTGAAGATATGGAGATGTAAGCAGTAGTCAGTCTTCCAGCCTGTATACCAATGACTTGTTCATCAGTAAGAAGGTGGTATTTGAAAACAGGTTCACTCTCACCAGTGCTAGTTGTTCCTGCACAAGTGTACCCAAACTAATAAGTCTCAGAATAAAATGAAATTCCTACGGAAGTGATCATAGGGTTTCTACGAACCCACAATATTCCAAAGATCTCTAGGGATACAGCCTTCCTACAGCGTTCTGGGTGTTTAAGTAGAACTTCATCTTCTCCTTCAGCAGTGAAACAGACTATGGGAAGTCATCCCCTTACAGTCTAAGACGTTAATGTCATCCTGGTGGCAAGTGGAAAATGTTCCAATCACCAAGTGAAAGCAAAGATACAAACCTGTTCTGTCTCTCACAAAAGTTGTGGTGGTTTTATTAATCTAAAACAAATGCATCTCAGTGCTCCCCCTACCCCCCAACAATAAAAAATAAATTTAGAAATAACACCCTTGGGCAACTATCCTGTAACTATCTAATGTGTGTGAAACTGAAAAGATGCAGATTTTATTCTCAAGCTTCCCAGGGGATGAGTGAATACATTGTTCTGTAAAATTCTACCCAAAATAATGGTCAGTGCCCTTCTAAGCATGATAGTCTAGATCAGGGGTTCTTAACCTTTTGCTTCCCAAGGTCCCCCCCACATGCTATAAAAACTCCACAGCCCATCTGTGCCACAACTGTTTTCTACATAGAAAAGCCAGGGCTGGTGTTCAGGGGTAGCATGCAGAGCAATTGCCACAGGGCGCCTCACGCAGTTGCTCAGGCTTCTGCTTCAGCCTCAGGTGGTGGGCTCAGGGCCCTGGGCTTCAGCCCTGCACAGCAGGGCTTAGGCTTTCTGCCCTGGGCCCCAGCGAGTCTAACACTGGTCCTGCTTGGCAGATCCCCTGAAACCTGCTCGTGGCCCCCAGACCCCTGGTTGAGAACCACTGTTCTAGATGAATACAGCTTCAAGGTGCTCATGGAAGGATTCCTTTTTCCTATCCTAAACTTCTAGAAAGCTTAATGAGCCACAGAAAGAATACTGTTGGTGGCATCCTTCTGGGCAGGCCTTCAAACACAGGTTATAATCTCCACTGTGGTTAACTAAAGATGGCCATCACCACCTGTCCAGCACTGATATTTGAGTAGGAAATAGGCCAGCTGTGAGACATTTCAAATAAAGCTAGCATCCTGTAGGCAGAGAGAAACTTATATTTTAGTGCTGCTCCCACAATTAAGAGAATATCCTGAAGGTACTTTTTAAAATATATATGTATTAGTTTATGCTAAGGTATGAAGCAATTCCATATGGCATAAAGACTACACCAAATTGTGATCCTCATTAATATTAATACAATAGCATGAAGGACAATTTCCTTCTCATGATGCAAGCTGCTCAATAGCAGGTCCACCTTTGTAAATGGATCCAAGTTAGCTACAACATGTGTGTATTCTGGCTACTTCCCTCCCAGTTTTCATTCTGAAGATTAGTACACAAGTGTAAGAGTCCAACTCTTTCTATACAGCGAATCCCTCCAGGCGACTAAGATGGGCAAGGGTGTGAAAGAAGATGATGAAAAGGACTTTCTGGAGCCTTGCTTAGCACATCCGTTTAGACCTTTCGGTATCCATACAGCTGGTAATTTGCATGTCCCCAATTTGTAAATGGAACATCTTTCTGGAGGCACTGGGAGAGTTTCCCCACTGTATGTACTAACTTAACACCTTGATCTTGCCATAGCGGTGCTGTTTAACTTAGCCAACCAACAGTAGATCTCCAAGATCCAAATATACAGGGGGGCATTAATGTGCCCTGGGGGGAGGGGGAGAAAACCAGCTTCTAGTGGTACCATTCCTGTCTCCCCAGGTGGCCCCGACAGGTTCAATGGGTACTCCCGGCCCCGCACAGCAGGGAGTGCATCTCCACGTGCAGGCCGCACGCGGCTCCGGGCTAGTTCGGGGCGCAGGGGCCCGGGCTATAACCAGCCCACCAAGCAGAGGGCGCGGGGCCGCCGGAGGCACCTGCCCAACACAGTCTGCCGGAGCGGCCACATGGCCACGGCGCTGGGCCGGGCCCGCTCCTTCCCCGCAGCCTGTGGTGAGCGACAGTTGGGCCCGCCCCTACCAGCTGCTGCACGCACCGTGGGCCGCGCACGCGTGGGCCGGGGCGCTGCAACCCCCCGCGGGGAGCAGGCGGCTCCTCGCTACGCCGCGGCAGTCGGCCCACGCGGCCGCCAGCGCCGAGCCCGCTTTGTGCGGGGCAGCGTGGCCGGGCGCCTACATTCCCCACAGGGCCGCGGCCGCCGCACTACATGTCCCGGCGGCCCCGGCGCGCGGGCCCGCCCCCCGCGGGAGGGCTGCCGAGTCACGGCCAGGCCCCGTAGTAAACACACACCCCTTTAAAGCTCCCCCAACATGCGGCCGGCAGGCAGGGCACGCACGGCCCGGCCCGCACCCCGGTCCGGGGGGAGGGGGGACCCGCCACAGCCGGGCGGCGCGGTGCTCCCGCCGGGCCCCACACGCGGCCCCGGGCTTCAGCGCCGCGCGCGGCCCCACGTGCTCCGGCCAGCCGTGCCGCCCGGCCCGCGCCCCGCGAGCCCCCCAGGGCGCGCGGGCGGCACCCACCTGCAGAGCCCGCCGATCACCTCCTTCTCCGACTTCCTGAAGTGCTGCAGCGCGGGCACCTTCTGCGCGGGCACCATGAAGTACTCCATGCGGGCGCCGGCCCCAGCTGAGCGCGCCGCGCCTCTGCCGCTCAAGGCGGGAAACAGCTGGTGCGAGCGCAGCGCTCCCTCCCCCGGCGGCGCCGCCTCCGCCAGCCACCGGCCCATGTAAACAAAGGACTATTTGCCGCCGCCCCGGCCCCCTCCGCGCCGCCCCCGCGGCCTCCACCGCCCCCTCGCACGCCCTCCGCAGCACCGCGCCACCGCCCCGCAGCGACCCCGTCGCAGCCCGCGCCTCAGTGCCGCCCCCACCCGCGCCCGGGCTGTCCGACTCCCTGCGCCACTACGGGGTGATGCGGCCCATCAGCTGACAGCTTGGCAAGCGGGGCCCGGAGCAGCTAAGGGGGGCGGGGGATGCACGGCCGGGGGGAGGGGCAGAGCCGGCCCGGCGCATGGGGGATGCACGAGGCAGGGTCGGCCCCACACATGGGGGAGGAGGAAATGCACGGGGCGGAAAGGGGCAGGGCCAGCTCCGCACGGGGGAGTAGGAGAGAGGCGTAGGGCTGGCCCCGCATATTGCGGGGGGGAATGCACGGGGCAGGGCCAGCCACACATGGGGGGGGAGGGGAGGCTGGCCCCGGACGGGGAGGGGGTCAATGCACGGTGGAGGAGGGGGGAAGATTGGCCCTGCAGATGGGGCCATGCACACGAGGCAGGGTCGACTCCACACATGGGGGGTGGGGTGGTGAATGGGTAGGACTGGTTCCGCACGGGGGAAGAAGGGATAGGACTTGCCCTGCACCTGGGCGGGATGCACAGGAGGCTGGGGAGTGGAAGGGCTGGCTCCGCACATGGGGGAGGATGCATGGCCGATCTGGGGGCACATTGCACGGCCCGGGGTAGCGACTGGCGAGCAGCTGCGCCCAGCCGCGATCCGGGGAGCCTCGACTAGGGCGCTGCCGATACGGCCCGCCCAGGAGCGGCGCCTCCCCCGGCCGCGTGGGCCCTACACTAGCAGCCTCCACAGCCGCTGGGCCGCGCTCGGCTTCCCGCGCGGGTGGGACCTGCTGGGCGCCGGGCCGGCCTGCGGGAGCTCGGGAACAGGCCGCAGCGCCGCCCCCTTGCAGAAAGCACCTTCCTGGCCCCCGGCCGGCATCCAGCCCCCAAGCTCGCACCGCGCTGCGGGGATCGCCGGGAGCCCTAACTCCACACTTGGGCCTGCCCCTGTCCGCCTCAGGATCACCCTTCCCAGGGCGGAGGGTGCCAGCCCGATTCTCTCCCCACCCTGCTTCCCGGGGTGGCAGCGTGAAGCTGGGGGCTGGTCCACCAAGCCAGAGCCCCCGCAGTTTGAATCCTGCTCCAGTCTGCCCCATGTCTATTACAGGGGCTGCCTAGGATCAATCTCCAGGGGCATGTCCGGCAGTGCATACCCTTCCTCCCCGGGGCCACTCACCTGCCTGGGGAGCCCCCTTTCCTAGCCCCCACGTTCCTTACTGCCTGGCTGTCAGGCTTCAGGTGGGATCTTCGCTTCCAGCCCTTCTGGGGGCAGGGAATCTGTGCCTATCAGCTTGAGGAGGGGGTGAGCAGGCATCAGCAAGGGATCATTGCCCTAGCGCTGCTCTCCTACCCTGCTAAGGCCTGGCTCTACCCACTGTACATACTGTGCCCTGGCTATACCCCGCACCCTGTTGATGTCATTGCATCTCCCCTTTAACTACCACCATCCCCAGCTGCCAGGATGCCAGGGATCCCTCTGGCACCCAGCCACCCACAGGCTGCTTTGCTGTTTGTCTGACTAGCAGGCATGAGGAGGAGGCTCGTCCTGTGTGTCTGTCCCCTGCAGACTGACCAGACCAATAGGCAAGGCCAGGCTGTGCATGAAGGCCAGCCTCCCACCTCAGGGCCCTTGGGAGCCTGAAACAGGAGAAAGTAGCAGATGTGCCCTGCTCTGCTTTGCTGAACTCCTATGCTGAGCCAGCTGGGCCCCCAACTACATGGGTGGGGGAGGGGTAAAACAAGAGGAGAGGAATGCCATACCTGTTCTCCCCAAGGTGTGCACAGTGGGAGGCAGTGCAGCCTAAGGGATAGAGCACCAAACTAGCACTCAGGACATTTGGGTACTATACACAGCAGGCATGACGGCAGAGCTGGGAGATCTTGGGCAAGTCACGTCCCTGCTCCGTGCCTCTGTTTCCCCACAAAATGGGGCTAATACTACTGATCTCTTTAGTAAAGCACTTTGAGAATGAGGAGTGCTACAGAAGACCTGTTATCAGCTGCTGTTGATGATGATAACTTAGGGCCTGTCTCCACTTAAAGCAGGGCTGCTGTAGTGCTTCAGTGAAGACACTACCTATGCCAATAGGTGGGGTTCCCCTGTCGGCATAGTTCATGTACCTCCCCCAGAGGTGGTAGCTAGTGCTACCTACACCGGGGATTTGGTGGGTTTAACTGCCTTACTCAGGAGTGTGGATTTTTCACAGCCTTGAGCAATGTAGTTATACCAACTTAATTTCCTTATGTAGTCAGGCCAGAGAAACTCAGCCAGTTTTAATTTTCCATCTCATGTAAGAGGCTCCAGTCAGTGTGTCCAGGGATTTTAAAGAAGATAAGGTACATACAGTACTTCCCCTTGAGAGAGGGACACAGTATTCCATACAAGTTAACGTACACAACATTATATATATATATGTATGTGTGTGTGTAAGAAAACTGTGAAACACTTTGTTTGACACCAACTTTGAAATTCAGATTATCTTTGGACAAGCCACTATACAATAATTTCCCCTCCTCTTCAGGTAAGTATCATCCCCAAGTAACAGATGGATAAACTGGGGTACGTTGGTTGGGTCTTGTGCAAGGCCATATAGCTAACGACGGAGTTAGGAATAATTCCTCCGATTTCTGACTCTCAGACAATGGCCCTGACCACTAGATCAGAGAAATAGAGTTGGAATTGAATTGCTAGCGGTGTTGTGAAAAGAGTTTCCAGCTGTTAATACAGGTGTCCAATTAATGATGCGGGAGAATTGGCTGTTGTTTCTCTCGAAGTTTGCATGTTAACACAACCTCCAGTGGTAGGTCTTTTCTCCAGCAGTAGGTACAGGTGTTTGGACAGGACTGTAATATTGTAGTAATGTTAGTGAAGGCAAGACTGGATACAGCAATAAAGCTATTCCACACTAGCAAGAAATAGCAATAGGTTACAGAAAGGAGCTCTTGGGGTAAGCAACTAACCCTGTAACATATGTGAATATGGGTCAAATCAGTGGTGGTTAGACTCAGGCTTGGTTTACACTTACAATTTGTACCAGCATAGCTTTGTTGATCGGGGTGTGAAAAAAACCACACCTCAGACGACAGAACCCCTGAAGCCCCCCAGTGTAGACGCAGCAAGACCCAAGAGTATTTCTGTCAACATCGCTGGCATTGTTCAGGGAGATGGCGTTCCTACAGCAGCAGAAAAACTTGTCAGCATAAACTGTGTCTAACTCCAGGGCACCGCCAGCATCACCTCTGTAGTGTAGACATAGCCTGAGTCATATCAAACTTCTTGTGATGTAAACATCGAGTGTGAAAGCAAGAACTAGCCCCACTGATGAAGGAAGAGGAACAGGTGGTGCCAGGGGCTGGTAAAATGTACTGAAACTTTGCAGATTCCCCCTGCAAATTAATAGTCTTAATTTCACATTGCTGCTCAGCAACTGGAAGGGAGGAGCCGAAGTTGGGGGAGGGGGCAGGTCCAAGATGAGCCCAGCAGCAGGGGAGGTGGAGGCCAAGGGAAATTGACTAATCCTAGTCAGTTTCCTATTGCATCTAGTTCAGCTTTATGCAGAAACTGACTAAGCCGGTTTCCCTTTGTAATAATACAGCTCAGTGTGTAGGGAGTTTGATGCAGGAGAAAAACCGAACAATCCTAAACCCTGACCCTGCAAAGATTTATGCATAGTGTATTAAAAAATCATGAGTGAGGCCCCAGAAGATCATGAAAGTGGCTTAAATAAATAATGCATTGTGGATAATTTTTATTTGCTTTCTGGGTTTTCAGCCTAGAGAGGTCACATTTACAAGCTTTTCTCTGCAATCAGGAGAGTTAGAATTTTTAAATGACAGCTCAGATTCTCAAAGCTTGTGCCTTAAGAAAAACAAAACAAAACTACCAAATATCACAAGAGTTGGTAACGTGCGCATGCTTAACTTTATGCACCGAGTAGCTCCAATTAAGTCAACAGAACCACTTACAGGACATGAAGTTAAGCATGCTGGCAAGTCTGTGCAGCAGGATCGGGGCCTAGGATTAGTCAGTTCCCTGCTGCAATCTCTTTAACATTGAGCCTGGCAAAGAGGCAAGAAAGGGGAAGGCGAGTGTAAAAAAAGTGACAAATCAGGAAAAAGTAAAAACTGGAGTGGAGAAATACAAAGATAACAGCAGGGAATGTGGGAGAAAGACAGAAGAGAAGTGCAGAGACACAAAATCCCGGGAAAAGGAAGAGAGTGAACGCTTGCTCTCACTACTAGTAGAGTACTACCACTTTCTGTCCTGTTCAGCCTCAGGATAAGCAACAGAAAAGCAGCTGCCTAATTTCAGCCGATGGTGTCAGGTTATTATTCCTATAATACCAGATCAACTACTAAGGAGTTATTTATTCCAAAAATTCATTATATGTATCTAAACAACTTCGGCATGCAGGGTAGCTAATCTTTAGAATGGCATCTCATTCCCTGTTACAGGCCAGCCAGTTCAATTTGTTCACAGTGGCCCAAATTCCAAGATCTGTTCTCAAGAGTTTCAATGGGAGTTTTAAGTACCAATTAAGAACCTAAGGCCCATTGTTTAACAAGGCTTTGGGGACACTACTGGCTCGCTCAGGGGACTGCTATTAAAGCCTGTTTTTAATAGGTTCTCAGTTCAAAGTCAGCCCAGGCAGGGAGTGACAGAGTGGTCACCTTCTAATGGCATTCACCCAGGCTGCTAAAGAGTTGGGAGGCCTCAGTCCAATTCCTAACACACAGATGTCCACAATAAAAAGCACACACCACTCCAAGGGGTATCCTTGTTGGTCATCTCAGAGAGTCCAGTGATTGAGTGCCCCATGGAAACTGAGCTCCCCTGTCTGCCATAGCAGCAGTCCTCCAGGTGAGAGATGATGCACTTTGGCAGATCTATAGGAACTTGCCCCACAGCGGCCTGTGAATTCCCTTTAGAAGGACCTTTCCCCCACCTTTTGATAAATTGGAGAGGGTTCAGAGAAAAGCCATGAGAACAATTAAAGGATTAGAAAACCTGTCTTATAGCAATAGATTCAAGGAGCTTAGTCTCTTTAGTTTAACAAAGAAAAGGTTCAAGGTTGACTTGATCACAGTCTATAAGTACCTATGTAGGGAACAAATATTTAATAATGGGCTTTTCAAACTAGCAGAGCAAAATATAATGATCCAATGGCTGAAAGTTGAAACTAGATAAATTCAGACCCAAAATAAGGAGCCAATTTTTAACAGTGAAAGTAATTAACCATTGGAATAATTTGCCAAGGGTCATGGAGGATTTTCTGTCTCTGACAATAGACTCATGGAAAAGTCCAGTGTCCTCACTGGAAATGGTTCAACAGCAGCTGAACTACAAAGATTTTCTTAAGTAAAAATAAGAAATTCCCTGAAGGGTTTCTGGAGACAGCCTAAGCCACAAGAGCAGCACAGGAATCACCAGAGAACCCAGAGAGATTACAGCATTTTCTTCCCATGTAACAATAGAAGGTTAGACTATTTCTCAATTTGTGGGTTCTTTTCAGTTGAGCATGAAAGGGCAGCGCTAGCAGCACTGGCAAGAGTTAGGCATCATGTGGGCAGCTGGTAAATACATTCATTAAAGCTCAGGATGGTGGCAGCTGGGAACGAAGTTCCAGTCAGGCCTGTTAGCTATAAGGACATGACAAGACATCAGAGTTCAACATTGGAGGCCACCGGGGGGAGGTCTACATGGCAAACAGAAACCCACAGCAGCAAGTCTACAGATCTGGGCTCGCTCTACGGCACTACAAATAGTTGTGTGGATATTTGGGCTTGGGCTGCAGCTCAGGCCAGCCCTCTCCCTAAGCTTCAGAGCTGTGTAGATGTTTGGTTTGGGCTATTTTTAGCACTGAAGCCTGAGTCTGTAGACTCGCTGCCCTGAGTTTCTGCTTGCCATGTACACGTCATCTGGTAGCCCAAAGAATGCTATCACTGTGGGGCATGCTGGCCCTGCTCAGTCGGTCTTTTACCCTCTGACCTGATCCCTGACATTTTGTGGCTGCCCCAGCAGACTGGGATGATGTTGGCATTGCCAAATTTCCACTGCCACATTAGCCTGATGAAAACTCCATAGTCCTTTGCTCGGAGGAAGCGCTTGGATCTTTCCAAAGAGCCCAGCTATCAAGTGAAGACATAAGAAAGCTACACCTGAGCATTTTGCACAGAAAACCGGCTCTCTCTAGTGGCAAGCACGTCTCAGTGTGCAGCGGCTTGGAGAGCAGTTCCAGACTCTTCCACCCCCATCCCACGTGGCCCCCAGGCACCCGGTCCCTTAGAACGGGCACCGAGAAGGCATCAGTCAGTCGCTCCTCTCCTCACAAGCAGGGCTGGATGCAGCCCAATTAAACTGCAACAACTCACTGGTAGAGACCCAGGAAGGACGTAATTGGGGGCGCAGTAAATGTTCTGCCACGGTCTTTACGTTTGATACCCTCCACAGCTGTCCCCCTCATCCTCTTCAGCGCTGCAGATTCACAGCACAGACCAGGCAGGGCAAATGCTTCCTTAGTTAGGACATGGCAGAGGATCCAGAAAGTCACATGCCGGCCGAGCAGGGATAAAGGAGAGGGCCTGGAGACTATGTCCCATCACTATGGCTTTGTGCTCTCCCAGTGCTTACAAGGCAGCACAAGGCCAGGAGTGGCAGGGCAAGAGGGTCTTTACGTTGTATAAAAGCGCTGCACAAACCTGCAAAGAGTTCAGCAGCACGTCTGTGTATCCGGGCCAGTGGCTCTGGTCATGTTGCTCATGGATGTTCCAAGGAACAACATCCCCAGCACAGCGCCCACCTGGCCCTTTAGCTGTCAGAGGCGCTCTAGGGTCCAAACCTGGGACCAGCCACCACAACTGGGTCTCAACTCCAACCCCTTCCATGCAGCCCTCCAAGGAGCCTTGATAGTCTCCTCCAGCCACAGGCTGGCCCACAGACAAAGCTGGCCAACCCCCAAAAGGCTCCTTAGTTGAATCTCCTGCAGTGGTGCCCTTTTAATAGAAGCCAGAGAACGCTTTGCAGCTTGCTCTCCTTTCCCTTGCCCTGGATGCCCATTCCGCCTGGCACTGGTGGCAAGCAGAGACAGCACATACCCAGGATAAGTGCTGAAGCTGGCAGGCAGCTACCACCCCCCATGAAAATATTTCTGGCCCCAAATCAACCAACTACAGAACATGGGGCTCATCTGACTCCTGCTGCTCTTCCTCCTGAAAAATGAGTCTACAGCCCCATCCCACTCTGCTCCCAGAGTTCCTGCCAGATGCGAGATCATGAGCCCCTGCCTCCCGCTCAGCCCCATAGCTGGCTCAAAAGCCCCCCATCCCTCTCTTTCCTCAGGCACAGACACTGGCTGGCTCCTTGAAATCACAGCCTGGCCAGTTCCCCCAGCTGTTTCTCTGCACTGCACCTGTTCTTCGGGGGTTGGGGGCTAAAAAGGGAGTACACACCGCTCCCAGCACTGTTCTAGCTTTCCATAGAGGAAGGCGCTTGATGCCTCTCCCTTGCTGTACGGAAGGTGCTTGGATCAGCCACCCCCTGCTCCCTATCCCAATACGGGGGGGAGGGGAACAGCACTGCACCTGCCACAAAGGGGTGTGTGTTTGTTTAAAGTAATAACAGAAGGGGTGGGGCTTAGCCCCATTAACCCTCTGTTACCAGCTGCCACTGGTTACTGGTAAATCAGGGGAGTCAGTCCAGCCCTAGCTCTTCAGCCAGGGCCTGTCTATAATGCTCACTGCCTGTGCCCCTTAGCATAGAAGTGGCTGGGGGGAGCAGATCTGGTGGTGCTGGGATGCTGCAGCCTCTCTAATCCCTCCCCTGGGGGCTGAGTGGCTGGGACGGATGGTCTAGACTAGAGGCCTCCTTCTCTTGGCTTGGATCTGCTCTATCCCAATCTGCTCTCCCAGAATCATTGCCAGGGAAGGTTCAAAAGCCCCCATGGGATGGCCAAGAGCTAATGAGCACTGGCTATAGTCCAACAGTGCCCCCTCTTGGTAACAGATAAATCCTGCCCGGTGCTGTGCCCCCACATGGGGAGGGACCCACTCCTGAACATCCCCCAGCCCCAGGGTGAGACACAGCTGGGAGAGGGGGGAAAGTGAGACCTGCCAAAAACAACCTCCTGCAGCCTCTGTGAAAGGTGGCTGGGGCCTGGCGATCCGTGAACACCCCTCTCCCCCAGCCCCAGGGAGACATGGAGAAAGGGCTGGGGGTGGAGATAACAGTGCCCTCCTCCCGTCGCCAGCCCACCACTTTGAGATGCAGCTAAGGAGGGATGGGGGTGCTGGAGACCTGATAACCTCCCTCCCCCAGCCATGGAGGGACTCCCCCAAATGCAGGGTCCTGGGTTCACCCTGTGGGGAGCTGGGTTTAACCCTTCTCAGCCCACACCCGTGCGTATAGCCACATCTACCAGACGGCCAGGCTAGTCTTGTATGGGTATTAATGCTGGCTTGTGTGCCATGTAGTAGCCGTGGCCATCCCAGGATTGCTCCTCTCTCTCCCCAGCAGCCGTTGTCCCCCCCTTGTCTCTTTAGTGCTGGCTCCACGGCCCCGGAGACCAAATCCTTGGTTTCTCCATGTGGCCAAGCTTGCCCCCTACCCAGCCTGTTCCCAATCTGCTCAGCCCTGTCCTCGTGTGAGCGGCGAGTTCAGGCTCCAGGGCCAATCCGGTCCTTGGCCACCTCCTGCCGAGGAGGCCTTGAGCCAGTGGCCCGTACTGCACACAAATAGCCCCTGGGACCAGGCCTAGCACCACAAGCTCAGTTGACAGAGGCCACAAACAGCCACTGGACACATCGGACTTTTGGTCGCTCCCGGTTTGAAGTGGTGCTAGAGACGGGGAGGCAGCAGAACACCTGGGTTCCTGTTTGTCCATAGCACCCAGAGAGCTTCCCTTCATCCAGTGGGTACTGTCTGTCCCCCCAAAGCACTGAAGGGGTTAAGCCGCTGGCAGGGTCAGTGGCCTGAAATCTTTGTGGTCTCTCACTCCTGCACCCAGTGTGTTGCTGCAGGCGGGGGAGTTCTGGCTCTCTGCAGCAGGGGCTGGCTGTGTTAGTGCTCAGGACTCACCAGTCCCAGACTCCCCGCCCAGCAGGATTTCTGAGTGGAGTGAGAGCAGATGATCTCTGTTCTGGGTCTGCCCAGCTATGCCAGGCAGGAGATGCGTAAGATTCTTGGGCACAGACCCCATCCATGTGCCAAGAGGAGACCCCAGAACTAGAGGAGTAGGGGTGAAGGGCGGGGCAGGACTCAACACTGGCAATTTTGTTTGTGTAGGGGTGGGAGGGAAAAATTGGAGTGGCAGGGGGCTGCAGGTTGGGACTGAGGGGCATTGGCAGGGCTGCATGGGGAACCTGGGAGTGGAATAGCAGGGGGCTGCAGGCTGGGACTGAGGGGCACTGGCAGAGCTGAAGGAAGCTGTGAAAGCACACTACACCTGGCTACAGCCAGTGTGGTCCTTGCTTTCATGAGCACCAAATTTGCACAGAACTAAAGCACCAGCCCAGCCTGAGCCCGGCTCGGCCTTCAGGCCCTGCCCCATCATTCAGAAGGTGCCATTGCTTTGCAGCCTTCCCAGGGGAAGGGTGCGGGTATAGGGCGTGCTGCCCAGAGGAGGAGCATCCCAAGTGTGCCAAGGGCACGGGCAGGAGGGGACCAGCAGAACCAGGTGCCCCAGTGGATGGGTTCCAGCTCTCCCAACATGGCCTTTTGCCCTTCTGCAGACCAAGGATTCCCACCAACTCCCTCTCCCTCGGGTTCCCTTTTCCCCAAACAGGGATAATCTCCAACTAAGGGCGTTGAATTGGGGGCACTTTGGAGCCCATTGACTCATCCCCTGAAATTGGCCAGCAGGAGGTGCTGTTGTCTTCCTACCTGCCTAGGAGCTTAAGGAGCTGGGACTGAATCTGGGACTGCATCTGTGGTGGGTCACTTGTTGGACAGCAGAGGGCACTGCAGATAGGCCGTCTGGGCTGGGCCTTGGACTGAATCCCTGGCCCCGCAGAGCAACAGGACAGGATCCCAGGGGCCGGGGGAGGGCTTCCCCCAGCTGCTGGTGTCATGCCGCAGACCTCTTGTGCTGGATGTCCTGTGTTGGCACTGTCCTGCTCAGGCTGCGTGGTGCTGTCTGGCTCTGGCAGGCCTGGCCCTTTTCTGAGGGTGGTTTTCTTGCCTTCCTGAGCACACAGGGAGTCCCCCCGCCCCCTTCCCCCATGTTGTTTCTCTGCTGGGCCTGCCAAGCGGTGGCCTGTGCTGGCAGGAAGCTGTGAGCTCTCCCACCAGGAATTCAGCCCTCCAGATGTTGGAGAACCAGCAGCAGCACATGGCTGCTTTGCAGCAAATCAGCCACATTCCAAAGGTGAACACGCAGACAGAGCCTTCCCCCCGCCCCCCGACCCGCAAGCAAGGCATGCCAGGGCTGGCTGGGTATGGGACTCAGCATCCGGGTCAGCCCCAGAGGCTCCACCTCCACTCCGGGGTCCCCTTCATCCAACATGGGTGATTTAAAGTGGGAGAGGAGCGAAAAGTCCCTGCAGGCAGGCACGTGACTTCATCTGGCCACAGGGTCACTGGCTCCTAAATTGCCAGGCCTAAGAGAGCCCCCTTCCCATCCGGCCCTGGTAGGGTGACCAGACAGCAAGTGTGGAAAATCGGGACGGGGGTGGGGGGTAATAGGAGCCTAGATAAGAAAAAGACCCAAAAATCAGGACTGTCCCTATAAAATCGGGACATCTGGTCACCCTAGGCCCTGGCACAGGCCACGTCATGCCCCAGGCAGAGGGAGCCCCTTCCTGCAGGCACTCTCCAATTTTGACGGTGGTTGTTTGGCTGCTCTCCCGTGGGGATGGGCAGGGCCGGGAGCATGGCAAACCCAGCGCTCTGCAGGGCTGATTCTCCCCTGCCCGGCACATGGTGCACTCACCCCAGTGCAAAGCGGGTGCACAATGCCCACAGGGCTGGGTACAGTGCAGCACCTGCTTTCCTTGTGCACCCCCTAGTGGCTAAGTACCTGGTACTACAGCCCCTTAGGAGACTCCCCAGCAATGCGCTGACTCTGGGAAGGGTGGCAACAGCTGAGCCGCCAAGATGGTTAGTGTGGGGGTCGAGCACCAGGGAAGTCCCACCCCAGGGAGGGAGCCAGATGGCCCTTGGGCTGGGAGGGATGGGATCACTGAGCCTCATGGGAACCATGTGGAGCTGCAGCTGCCGACTGGAGCTCATTGGCAGGGCCTGAATTCACATTGCCAGGGCCCTGAGCCAACAGATGCCAGGGAGGGGAGGGTGGCCCTCATGAAGGCAGGGTCAACTGGATCTGGGTCCCGCTGTCTGACAAAGCCCCCTCGTTCTCCAGCCCCCTCATTCTCCAGCTCAGACCACTGCCCACCTGACCAGGCCATGGTGCCCCGCTGCCCAGCCTCCTCCATAGCCAGCACCACCCTCCCTGGCATGGCCAGCAGGGACTGAGCTACTCCCCGCTCCGGGAAAAGGGGTTGGGGTCCCTCCAAGAAAGTGGGCTGAGGGAGCTTGGCACTGCCCCGTTCTGTGCCTAGAGGCCTTCAGCCTCAAGGGCTGTTAAAGCAGCTTCTGCCACCTCAAACCATTGTCTGCCCAAACCACTGGAGAAACAGCTGGATTCTCTGCGCTGAGCATTCAGTGCCACTTCCCCTGCCTGGAGCTGGGGGCACACTGAGAAATGCGTTGGAAAAGCTGTTTGCTTTCCTGTCTAGCTGCTGCATCCGAGGAAATGGGCCAGCGGTCAGAGCACAGGACTAGGAGTCAGGAATTCTCATCCCAGCTCCACTACTTCCTAACAGCCACAGGCCAGTGGCTGAGGACCAGATTCATCCCTGCTCTAACTCCACTGGTGCCCCGCCCTTCCAAGTCCCTGTCGGTAGAACCAGTGGGAGGGCTTTAACCTAAAGAGCTTTGGCATACATTGGTAACAGTGAAATGAGGTGCAAGTTTTTAACAGTGAGGGTGGTTGACCACTGGAACAATTCACTAAGGCTCATGGGGGATTCGCCACCACTGACAACTTTTAACTTAAGATGGGCTGTTGTAATGCTGCCTGCAGTGACTCCAGAGTAGGGTACTAACCTCAAGACAGAATGCCACAAACCAGGGCACAGCCCCCACATGGGCTGTGAGTTCTGTACTTATGTTTCACCAACCAGTTATCAAGTGTCAACCCCCCGGTGCTATCACAGCCTAAATCTGGAGTCACAGGGGTCCTCTGATTTATCTCACCACCCAGGTGAGCCTACCTGTGTGATAGATGGTCCTTGACACCCAGGATCACAGCAATGGTCAGGTTACTCCCAGTCCCAAAGGACCAGTCACTTACTCCAGGTCAATTGCACCTTAGATCTCACACCACAGACAACGCTTGTAACCAATTCTATGATAAACTATCTAAAGCTATCTGATATAGGAGAAGGATATGAGAGAGTTATGTACAATGTAAAGCAGGTAAATGTCCATACACACAAATGAGTTACAATCTTACATTTCAGAAAGTAATAGAAACTTCTATAATCTCTATGTGCCCAAGCTAAGCAGCTGGGGGTCTTTTGCTTATGCCTAGAACACCTTGCCCTGGAGTCCAAGCAGAATAGAGGATTTGTATCCCCCTCCTGCCATGTGCTCTGAGCTGCAAACTCAGCTGAGGGAAGCTGGGCCGGCTCTAACTTTTTTGCTGCCCCAAGCAAAAAAAAAGAGCGCCGCCCCACCGTAACACCTCCCCCGAGCGCCGCACCGCCGATACACCCCCCCCAGCGCCGCCCCGCCAAAACACACCCCCAGCGCTGCCCCGCCAAAACACCCCCCTGAGCGCCGCGCTACCCCACCGAAACACCCCCCCCAAGCGCCATGCCATGCCACCGAAACAAAAACAACCCACCCACCCCAAGTGCCGCCCGGCCAAAACAAAAACAACAAAAAAACCTCAAGCGCCGCCCAGCCGAACCAAAAAAACAAACCCCGAGCGCCCCCTGCCACCCCAAGATTGGCCGCCCCTTACAAGGTGCCGCCCCAAGCACGTGCTTGGTCGGCTGGTGCCTGGAGCCGGCCCTGGAGGGAAGGAATCCACTTGCATGACTCATCGTCACGGTGGATGGGAGGGGGAGAGCGTTACCATCCCACGATAGTCCGCCTGGTGATAATGCACTTTTCCTATTGGGCAGGACATGACACCTGCTGTTGGAGATCAGCCCTTCGTTACTGTCTCTCTCCTGTCTGGTGGTTCACAATCCCAGAGGCTCACAGTATAACCACTCAGTAGGGGATACAGGTGTTCTAAGGGAGATTAATGCTGGCAGCAGCTCACAAGCATTCCATAAACACTAAACACACTCTCCGAATCTTATTCCCTGTTTTAACCATGCTAGCGCACCAGGGAGCCAGAGTGCTTCCAGATCTGCATTTGTCAGTGTTCCATTGATATGCGGGGACCTTGGCATGAGCTGGAACCTGGTCTGCCAGCGTTACAGGTGGCTGTCTAAAAGATCTGCTATAGGAATTACTTTGGCAAAGTCATGTGGCCTGTGTTAGACAGGAGGCCAGACCGGATGAGCCTGGTTGTCTCTTCTGGACTTGGAATCTAGGACTCCCTGGACTGTCGGTGCGAGAGGCACATGGGCGTGATTCTCCACTGCTGCACAGCTGGCCTGCAGCTTCCCAGCCTGGCGCTCGCACCCAGCAGCTCCCACTCTAGCCCCCCGTGGGTTGATTCCATGTCTTTGTTCTCGTTCTATGTAGAGCAACAACGAGCACTGGGGCTGCAGGCTCTGGGCACTCTGCAAAGTATGTAAAGTGGCATCAAGTAGCAGCTTCCCACAGCTCATCCCTCCGAATACAAACAGCCCCCGACACACGGGCCAGTGCTACCGTCTCTGCCAGCTCCCCTCAATGGGCAGTGGAGACCGGACAGCGCCCACTAGCTCATGGCTGTTACCTGATTAAACACTGCCAGCTCCAGTCAGCCCTGGCTGCAAACAAGCAGCCCAATGGTGGGGGATATTGCGATACCCAGGAAGGGATAATCTCCACCATCACTTCTGCTTGTTTTTCCCACCGCCCCTCGCTCTGGGCCACATTGCTCCTCAGCCGCTCCCTCTCCCCCACATCCCAGACCCCGGTCAATCTGTCAGCGGCTCCTGCTGGATCTGTTGCAATGGTGAGCGAGCTGGTGTCAGCCGCAGGCTGGAAGCGTGACAAGCTCGGGTAAGATGCTGGCTAGCATGTCTGAAGCCGTTGTCTGTACTAGGCTCACCTAGGCTACAATGTGGCCAGCCGGTCTGGCTTGAGACAAGTGAGCCTGCATCTCCAGGGGCTCCTCAGCCATGCTAGGCTACCTTGCCTGTGCCGTCCGAGTGAAAATCACACCCTTTGTGCTTGTCAAGACAGGGCCTTGGACCCAACCAGCAGTTGCTCAGTGCCTAAATGGGAGCAGATGGGTACCATGGAGTCAGTATGACCTAGCAGGTAGAGCACTGGCCTGGGACTCAGGAAACCTGGATTCTATTCCCAGCTCGTGCCTCAGTTTCCCTACCTGCATGCACTTTGTAAAGTGCTTTGCGATCTCCTAATGGAAAGTGCCAGGTCTTCTTCTCCTTCTTAGTTTGAAAATCTGCCCTGCCTCTTTCATCAGTCATAGGTGACTTCCCATGTCCCTAAAGGCTGCGCTACCGCCCGCCTGCCCCCGCTCAAATAAATGGTAAATTTTCAGAATGGAGAGGGGTAACTAGTGGTGTTCCCCAAGGGTCAGTCCTAGGACCAATCCTATTCAACTTATTCATAAATGATCTGGAGAAAGGGGTAAACAGTGAGGTGGCAAAGTGTGCAGATGATACTAAACTGCTCAAGATAGTTAAGACCAAAGCAGACTCTGAAGAACTTCAAAAAGATCTCACAAAACTAAGTGATTGGGCAACAAAATGGCAAATGAAATTTAATGTGGATAAATGTAAAGTAATGCACACTGGAAAAAATAACCCCAACTATACATACAATATGATGGGGGCTAATTTAGCTACAACTAATCAGGAAAGAGATCTTGGAGTCATCGTGGATAGTTCTCTGAAGACGTCCACGCAGTGTACAGCGGCAGTCAAAAAAGCAAACAGGATGTTAGGAATCATTAAAAAAGGGATAGAGAATAAGACGGACACTATCTTATTGCCCTTATATAAATCAATGGTACGCCCACATCTTGAATACTGCGTACAGATGTGGTCTCCTCATCTCAAAAAAGATATACTGGCACTAGAAAAGGTTCAGAGAAGGGCAACTAAAATGATTAGGGGTTTGGAACGGGTCCCATATGAGGAGATATTAAAGAGGCTAGGACTTTTCAACTTGGAAAAGAGGAGACTAAGGGGGGATATGATAGAGGTATATAAAATCATGAGTGGTGTGGAGAAAGTGAATAAGGAAAAGTTATTTACTTGTTCCCATAATATAAGAACTAGGGGCCACCAAATGAAATTAATAGGCAGCAGGTTTAAAACAAATAAAAGGAAGTTCTTCTTCACACAGTGCACAGTCAACGTGTGGAACTCCTTGCCTGAGAAGTTGTGAAGGCTAGGACTATAACAGGGTTTAAAAGAGAACTAGATAAATTCATGGAGGTTAAGTCCATTAATGGCTATTAGCCAGGACGGGTAAGGAATGGTGTCCCTAGCCTTTGTTTGTCAGAGGGTGGAGATGGATGGCAGGAGAGAGATCACTTGATCATTACCTGTTAGGTTCACTCTCTCTGGGGCACCTGGCATTGGCCACTGTCAGAAGACAGGATACTGGGCTGGATGGACCTTTGGTCTGACCCAGTATGGCCGTTCTTATGTTATGTTCTCCCAGGCTGCCAGTAAATCCTGCCCTGTAACGTACAGACTTGTAATGACCAAATCAGTTTCTGGAACTACAGGGCCAGTGTCTCTGCTCCTTCAGGTCCATTTATGCCACTTCAGCAGCACAAACAGCCCCCGGGGGGGACCCCAACGTTAGCCCATAGCGTGTGGAGCCCTATTCCCAGCCCCGGCATAGGGGGAGTGGGACAGGAGGGAGGGGACTGAATGCTGCAGTGTACCAGCCATTGTCTGCTTCCCATGACCCATAGGGGGCCTGGGACACTGCCCGGAGCTGCTTTAACTCACCCTGCAGGACCCTGCTGGGCCTAGAGCCACCCCTGCTCTGCCCATCCGGTCCTGTGGTGAGAGCAGGAACAGCAGCCCCGCAATGGGCCCTGGGGGCTAACCCGGGCTGAAGAGAGCAAGGGGGAGCCACTGCAATGCAGTCCTGGCAACACCAGCGGGAGTGGCAAGAAGAGAGCGAGCAGAGAACCAAGGAGAGTAACACCACCAAGGAACTGCCACAACAGAGTTTGCCAGAACAAGGAACCCAGCTGAACCCCACTTGTCTGCCTGGGTCAGCAGCAGGGCTTGCCAGGGCTGAGCCCCGGCACCTCTGGGCCTGGCAGTTCAGAGCCCCGGCACCTCTGGGCTTGCTGTGTCAGTTATTGATAAGGCTAATTCCCCACTCTGGCACTTCGAGTGCAGAAGGTGGGGGCCTGCAAGGATTCTAAAAATTAATACAGGCCACTCCAGGCTTGTATTAAACTCCCAAGGTTACAGCTGCTCTCTGACCTTGGATTGGTAGATGCTGCCACCACCCACATGCAGAACCCCTTTGAGAGCCCAGGAAGGCACACTTGGGAATTCCTTCCTGTAGGGTACCCTCAAGCCCTTTCACCCCCACCCCCGGGGAATTGCTGAGAAAGAAAAAAAAAAGATCAGCTGTTGCCACCAGCTAATTAAACACTGTGCGCAAACCTCTTAAGACACAAAAATCCAATTCTGTACTTAAAAAAGGTAAATTTTATTAACAAAAAAAAAAGAGAAAGAAAATACATCTGGGAACTCAGGTTATTGCTAAATTTTAAAAGAGCAAGTACAAGGATTAAGCACCAAGAATAGCTTAATTGAGGTCCAGCTTAAAGGTTACAAGCAAAACAAAAGCACCTGGGGTTAGCACAGAGGAATCCACAAGCCATAATGAAATAAAAGGGATAAACCTAATCGCGCCTTCCTAGACATTTCCTGATCTACTTACATATCTGGGGTTTTAAATGAGTAGTGTCTAGGTATGATACTGATTATTTTTTCATACCTGGCCCAATCTTCTTACAACATAGCTCTGCCCTGTTCGCTTCTTCCCAGGAGAACAACAACAGACAGACAAAAGGGGAGTCTTTTTTCAATTTTAAAAAGTTCTAGCCTTCCCATTGGCTCTTTTGGCCAGGTGCCCACTCACTTTCTTTTACCTATGCATCACAGTGAGTAACTCTTTACAGATAGAGCAATTAGAGAATAGCTACTAAGAGGGATTTTATAGCTACTGGCTGGCTGGGTATCCATAAAAGGGAGCTACCTCCCCCCTGCCCCTTCATTTATCACAGTTATTAAAGTAAAAAAATTGCTTGAGCCCCAGCACCTCTTTCATTACAAAGTAAGCCCTGGTCAGCAACCCACATGCGGCTCACAAGTCGCATGCTTACGATGGTTACCTGGGTCCCATATTGGATGACTGGTGGAACAGGCCAAACACCTGTTTCCTTCAGAGTCAGCTTCCTCCTGTGCAATGCAGCCCTGGAGAGCTAAAAGATCATTCATGCGCTTTCACCTCTAGGGCACCGGTTCAAAGCCAGCCCTGCCGTGGCTGAATGCTGTGCCAGCAGGGGCTGGGGGCAGCCCAGGGGAAGTGAGTTGGCACATCTCAGTCCAGTTCCTAGCGGACAATAGTGCACCTCAGGAAAACCCCTGCCACAGCTCGGACTAGCTGGCCCCTTGCAGCACCAGCAGAGAAGCCTTGCGTTAAGCAGCTGATCATCCCCCGAAGAGGATCCCCTCAGGACAGGGTATGAGACAGGCAGCCAGAGAGGGCAGGAAACCTTTCAAGGGCAGTGCCTGGGTTCAGCAGATAAACAGAGGGCATCATGCTCCAGCACTGCCAAGCGGGCACCATGCAACAGCATGACAGCCACACACAAATATTTGGGTTCAACCCCACAGGACGCATGGGTCTAATTTAAATATCTTCAGGCTGGGAAACATCGTTTGTGTGTGTTCTCGAGATGGGCCTGACCCAATTTCCAGCTGCTCCAGACTTGGGGGGGATAATGAAATCCACATCTGAATTTTGTAACTTTGGGCCATTTCTAATCCCCCATAAATCACCTACTCTTATACCCTTTTTCCATGTACCATGAGCGCTGCCCACCGGCGCTCAGCTATCCCTATAGTAAAACCGGTGCAACTAGCAATGTCTATAGTTAAGGTTGCCTGACATTTTCCATTATAAGACCCTAGTTTTTGTTGCTTATAAGTTTGCAAAACTTTAACCATTTGGGCTGAAATTTCCCAGTCTCAGTGTCCACCTCAGGCTCATTTACATTTCAGCTAAAATGGCTCAACCACTTCCAAGAACAAGATTAGGGGAAATACGTTTGTGACACCATGCCCCATATTCTTCATAGAGATATTGTTATGATATGAATATGGCATAACTAAGATGTTTTATGCAAGATGGATCATGTAAGGTATCATTGGAAAGGTTATGATGTACTGACTATGATTATTCTATTTGTATGCATGTATCATTTTTGTATCTAAAGATAGGAATATTGACTATGTAACAATTACAAGTGGGCTTACGTCTGGGGAACGCCAACCAGCCAGAATGCAATCAGTCTGGATGGGCCCTTAGGGAGAACAATAGGTCTTGGAAGATACTAATCTCCCACCTTCCTGAGAAGCTTCCTGGGATGCTGCTTTGACACTACAGGGTCATGTGATCATGTCACCTGGTCCTGGACTCCATTTTGGTCTGCTAGTATTTTTCCACAAATAGTGGGTGGGGATCAAACTGGGAAACAAAGGATTCCCGCCATATATAAATCCTATTTAAGGCAGGGAAGTGAGTTAATTTTGGTTGGTTCTTCACTGAATCCCCGCCCAAGACCACTGCTGAAAACACCTAAGACTGATCTGGGGAAGAAAATACTGGACCCAGGTTAGAAGGTGTCTGGCCTGTGAAAGGAATATCTGGAGTTCTAAGCTGCAAGCAAGAGCAGTTTGTCTACAAGAATCTCTACAACCTGCTTAAAACAACATTTAGGGTGAGAAATTACTACTTGTAGCCAGTTTCTTTAGTGTATTAAGTTTAGTTTACATGTTTGCTTTATTTGCTCAGTAATCTACTTTGATCTGTTTGCTATTCCTTATAATCACTTAAAATCTATCTTGTCTAGTTAATGAACTTGTTTTTGTGTTCTCTAAAACCAGTTTGTGCAATTCATAACGGGGGGGGGGGGCTGTGCAGATCTTCCTCCACATTGAGGGAGGGAGCGAATTTCATGAGCTTACGCTGTACAGGTCTCTGTGCAGAAGACGATATAATTTTGGGTTTACACTCCAGAGGGGGTGTGCACTTGAGTGCTGGGCAATTCCCTAGCTGAGTCTTCCCAGGCAGAGCTGATCTCAGTGTCTGTGTCTCTCTGCAGCTGGGTGTGGCCCTACCTGTGTGTATGCTGGAGGAGGCTTGAGGGCCTGGCTCAGCAGGGCAGTGTAAGGGAACCCAGACTGGTGGAACCAGTGGGCTCAGTGGTACCCCACTACATCAGGTGGCACCCTGGGGGGGGGGGGGGCAATCCATCACAAGATTGTTTTCCCATGTTTAAAAAAAATCTTTACAATGGTTTTATTGAGAAGCTCTAGTGCCTTCATGTTATGGAGCAAAGACTTGGAATATGAGGGGTGGGGGCTAGTGTCAGGGAGGTGCCTTTGGTAAAAATCCCCCCAAATCTGGCCTTGTTATAAACAGCTGAAAAATCTCCTTCCACGCATGCTGAGGTGGGACTTGTTAGAAGCCAGCAGCTACATTCCTCAAAGAGTTCTGGGTGCCCTGGGCATGCTCCCGCCCCTCACAGCACTTAGTGCCAACATGTGCCATCTCTGCAGGGCGATTCAGCATGCCCCATCTCATGGATGCAGGGGCTGAGCAGAACTTGCCCTGCAATTGCTTCTCCTGGCTGTCAGGGCTTCTCTCATGCTGGGCACTGGAGCTGAAAGCTTGGAGATTGTCTCAACTGTGCTCTCAACACCCTCCCTGCGGCTGCTGGTGCCCAGGCAGCACAGAGAAGGAGGAATGGCCTGGCTGGAACGCAAAGGGGTGAGGAACTGGAGACAGGGCAGGAGCAGAGGGGGGCAGAAGGTAGGGGGACAGGAACAAGTGGGAGGCAAGGGGCAGGAGCAAGGGATGGGGAAGGATATAAAGAGGGGGGCCAAGGGCAGGAGCTGGGGAGAAGACCAGGAGCAGAGAGAGGGGTTCGGGGGCAGGGGATCAGAGAGAGGTGGGGGAGGATGAGTAGAAGTGGGAGCATGGTTGGCAGCAGAGGGGACAGGAGCAGAAGAGAAGAGGGAGAGGATGGGGGCAACAGGGTTTGTAACCACTAGAGAACATTCCCCTCCAGAACCTGGAATTGAATTCAGCATGCCTTCTCTATCTAGCAAAGAGCTGAGAAGCCCACTGGGAAAATGTGTGTCTCCATCACCCTCTAGTGGCAGGCCCAAATAGTCGACTCAAGTTGTAGAGGTTGGTGCTGTAGATCTAAAGGTGATTCATGGGACAGGTCAAAATGCGTCTGCAGTTTGGGTTTTTCAATGTTTAAGGGGTTTTTTTTAAATGTAGGAAATTACATTGAAAACTACTTCAAATAATGTTAAGGTAGCAAAGGCAGGTGCTCAAAAGATAGGAAATGCCAGAATTAAGGCTGCCCATGCAACCTTAACTCTGCCCCTTTGTCCATGATACAAGTTTTTAATTACATGATCACAGNTGCGTCTGCAGTTTGGGTTTTTCAATGTTTAAGGGTTTTTTTTTAAATGTAGGAAATTACATTGAAAACTACTTCAAATAATGTTAAGGTAGCAAAGGCAGGTGCTCAAAAGATAGGAAATGCCAGAATTAAGGCTGCCCATGCAACCTTAACTCTGCCCCTTTGTCCATGATACAAGTTTTTAATTACATGATCACAGACGTCCATAATTACATGTCCATAGGACCCCTGTCTCATTCAGTGCACAAGTCAGACCAGCTAGGGGATGAGGCAGGGCTGTGCAGTGAAGGAAGCAATCCCCTGCCTCATATTTTTATAGAAGCTGGAAGGTGAGCAGTTAAATAAGGCAGGAAAAAAAGGATGGTTTCATGGTTTAAGCAGTTGAATGCTGCCCCAGAGAACTGGATTCCATCCCTGCCTGTACCACAGTGTTCCTATCTGATGCCGAGCAAGTCATGTAAGTATTTTCACAGGTGACCACTGGGGGCTAATTTGCAGAAGTGCTGAGTACTCACCACAGCCACTGCAGTCGATGGGAGCTGGGCTCTGAACAGACACAGGGCTATAAAATGTGGAGTGCTCTAAAAATCACACACACACATCTCCAGTAGAGCACCCAAAACTAGCTGATGCTATTGACGATTGGCTTGAATCTCTGTGCCTCCATTCCCACTGTGTAAAATGGGGGAAATACCACCCCGGCTCCCCTAGGCACACAACCTCCCTAGGCAATTTAGTCCAGTGTTTAACCACCCTGACAGTTAGGAAGTTTTTCCTAATGTCCAACCTACACCATCCTTGCTGCAATTTAAGCCCATTGCTTCTTGTCCTATCCTCAGAGGTTAAGGAGAACAATTTTTCTCCCTCCTCCTTGTAATAACCTTTTATGTACTTGAAAAATGTTATCGTGTCCTTCCTCAGTCATCTCTTTTCCAGACTAAACAAATCCAGTTTTTTCAATCTTCCCTCATAGGTCATGTTTTCTAGACCTTTAATAATTTTTGTTGCTCTTCTCTGGACTTTCACCAATTTGTTGACATCTTTCCTGAAATGTGGCACCCAGAACTGGACACAGTACTCCTGTTGAGGCCTAATCAGCACGGAGTAGAGCGGAAGAATTACTTCTCATGTCTTCCTTACAACACTCCTGCTAATACATCCCAGAATGATGTTCGTTTTTTTGCAACAGTGTTACACCGTTCACTCCTATTTCCACTATGACCCCCAGACCCCTTTCTGCAGTACTCCTGTGACTTTGCACTCCATATGCTTTATGAAAGTATGCTTGGAATGTGAATATAATATAACTTGAATATGCTTTATGCAAAAGGTCTCTTGTAAGGTATCATTACAAAGCTTATAATCTGAGTGTGTTCATCCTATTTGTATGATGTATTATTCTTGTATCTGAAGCTGGAAATATGAAGTAATACTCTGAAGTCCTGTTGTAATTATGCAAAGTGTGGGTCATTAATGGTGGTTTAGAATCTTGATGGCTCCCATTGACCAGGACCATTGGTTGTAAATGGCTCTGTTTACTTGTAAGCCTTCCTGTATATGCGTGGGTGCCAGCCAGTGAGTAATGAAGTCTCACAGGACATGTGAACATGTCACATGATACTGGAATCCATCTTAAAGCTGGTGCTTTTCTATTTAGAAGGGTGGAAACCCGAGAGAGACAAAGGATTCCCACCTTGTGCCAAAGATATAAAAGTGGGTGGAACAGAACAAAAAGGGCTGCAGTCATGAGAAAACCCCTAGTTACCACCTGAGCTGTAACTAACAAGAAATGTACCAGGGGAAAGGATTGGGCCCAGACTAAGAAGGAGTCTAGTCTGTGAAAGAAGCTTACTGGAACATCTCTGAGAGTGAGATTTATCTGTATTCAGTTTCTTAACTGTATTAGGCTTAGACTTGCGTGTTTTGTTTTATTTTGCTTGGTAACTTACTTTGTTCTGTCTGTTATTACTTGAAACCACTTAAATCCTACTTTTTATACTTAATAAAATCACTTTTGTTTATTAATTAACCCAGAGTAAGTGATTAATACCTGGGGGAGCAAACAGCGGTGCATCTCTATCAGTATTATAGAGGGCGGACAATTTATGAGTTTACCCTGTATAAGCCTTATACAGAGTAAAATGGATTTATTTGGGGTTTGGATCCCATTGGGAGCTGGGTGTCTAGGTGCTGGAAATAAGTGACTTTCTGAGCAGTTTTGGGTTAAAGTCAGCAGCTTTGGGGGGCGTGGACCAGACCTGGGTCTGTGTTGCAGCAGACTAGCGTGTCTGGCTCAACAAGACAGGGTTCTGGTGTTCCAAGCTGGCAGGGAAAACGGGCTCAAAGGTAATTCCAGCACATCAGGTGACAGTCCCAAGGGGGTGTCTGTGACCGAACCCGTCACAACTCCTTCCTAGGCAGTCATTTTGTATGTGTGCAACTGATTGTTCCTTCCTAAGTGGAGTACGTTGTTTTTGTCCTTATTGAATTTCATCCTATTTATTTCAGACCATTTCTCCAGTTTGTCCAGATCATTTTGAATTTTAATCCTGTCCTTCAAAGCACTTGCAACCCCTCCCAGCTTGGTATTGTCCACAAACTTTATAAGTGTACTCTCTATGCCATTATCTAAAACATTGATGAAGATATTTAACAGAAACCAGACCAAGAACCGATCCCTATGGGACCCCACTCGCTAAGCCCTTCCAGCATGACTCTGAACCATTGACAACTACTCTCTGGGAAGGGTTTTCCAACCAGTTACATACCCACCTTATGGTAGCTCCAGCTGTTTCCCTAGTTTGTTTATGAGAAGGTCATGCGAGACAGTATCAAAAGCCATACTAAAATCAAGATATACCACATCTACCACTTCCCCCCTAGCCACAAGGCTTGTTACCCTGTCAAAGAAAGCTATTAGGTTGGTTTGACACAATTTGTTCTCAACAAATCCATGCTGACTGTTACTTATCATCTTATTATCTTCTAATTGATTGCTTGATTATTTGCTCCATTGTCTTTCCTAGTACTGAAGTTAAGATGACTGGTCTGTAATTCCCCAGGTTGTCTTTATTCCCCTTTTTATAGATTGGAAAATGCCACTATATTTGTCTGTCCTCTGGAATCTCTCCTGTCTTCCATGAGTTTTCAAAGATAATCGTTAATGGCTCAGGTATCTCCTCAGTCAGCTCCTTGGGTATTCTAGGAAGCAGGGTTGTAATGATGTAATTAAAGGCTGTGTCATAATGCATATGGACAAGGGGGTAGAGTTAAGGTGGCACAGGCCACCTTAACTCTGGCATTTCCTAGCATTTGAGTGCTTGACTTTGCCATCTTAACTCTCTTTTTAGCATAGTGTGCAATGTTATTGAATGTAAAAGGATCATGAGGGAAGGAGCTCACGAGGAAGCACTGGTGGATGGGAGCCAGGATTCCAGCCTCTGCTCCGCCACAGACTGTGGGCAGGTCACTTTGCCTCTCTCTGTGCTTTATTTTCCCTAGCTGTAAAATGTGGCAATCACAGTTGCCTCAGAGGGCCGTGATGCTGTTTAACACACTGCTTGCATGTCCTTGCGTGGGAAGTGCAAGCTGTTTGTACAATTATGGTGGTACAATTGTGAGACACCTGACACATCCCAGCAGATAGGAAAACATTGGTGTTGTGAAGGCCAATACTATAACGGGGTTCAAAAGGGAGCTAGATAGATTCATGGAAGATAGGTCCAACAATGGCTATTAGCCAGGATGGGCAGGAATGGTGTTTGCCAGAAGCTGGGATTGGGTGACAGGGCATGGATCACTTGATGATAACCGGTCTGTTCATTCCCTTTGGGGAACCTGCCATTGGCCACTGTCAGAGGACAGGATAGTGGGCTTGATGGACCTTTGGTCTGACCCAGTATGGCCATTCTGATGTTAACATGGATGGGGATTGGAAAGAGGGGTAGATTGCTAGTGTGGGCCAATTCCATTGTTCTGGGGTGAAGCTTCCCCTGGGGAAGGTTAGCTTTCTGTCCCACCTCTTCCACCCATGACCCCACCCACACTCCACCCCTGCTCCACCACAAGCCCCACCCCAGGCTCCATAACCTCCCCACTCAGCCTCCCCACCACCACTGGCCACATCCCTGCTCACCCTCCTGCCCACTGCAAGACTTCCCCGCCCCCCCCCCCCCCGGGGGGGGGGGACCCCCCGGGGGGGGGGGGGNAGGAGAGGACTCACCAGGCAGCAGCAGGCGGTGGGGGCCTCAGGGAAGGGGCAGAGCCAACATAGCTCAGGTGTCCGGCAGCAGCTGCACCAGGGGAAGCCTCCCCTGGCCTATTATACCTGCCGCCCATGGCCTGCTAGCTGTGTATTCTTGTGCAGTGTGGCCAGCCCTCCTGGGCCAGCTGGATGGGGGGGTACAGCCATTAGCTGTTCCCCCTACTCCCAGCAGTTCTTCCCTTTTCCCCAGTGCCCTGTTCTGTTCTTCCCTCCATCTCTACCTCTCTGAGCACAGCTCCAAATGCCCCAAGCTGACATGGCCAAGCTCTGCCTCTTGATCAATTTTTCCTCTGGAATATGCCCATGGTTTCTCTGCTCCCTGCAAACACACCAGGGCTCTTAACAGACTGCTAATGCAGCAGCATGCTCAATCCTCACCACTTGTCCAGCACTGCTGGGAAAACAAAGGACATTTGTGCACATGCCGTTATTGCATGGCCTCATGGGCGGAAGCCACGTTTCGGCCCTTGCTCGGCAGCACAGGTAACCTGTCACCGTGAGAGACGGGGCTTCAGGCCAGGAGAGTTCACCCAGGGGAGGGGTTATGGATTTGAAAATTAGATTCAACTAACCCCTCGTGCAGCGCCTCAGAGTCAGCCCCAGGAGTCCAGGATGGCTTGAGGCAGTGGCCGTGAGATCTGGAATCTTTCCCTCTAGCCCAATGGCCTGGCTCCATTGACATTAACTTCTAGGTTACCTGTGGCCCAAATGAAATGAGGGGCTGATCTCAGTGTATTTCCAATTCACAGATGCTAAGGGCAGAAGCACTGTGATCACCTACTCTGCCCTCCTGTAACACAGGCCAGAGACCTGCCCCAAAATAATAAACTTGCCCCCTTCGCAGGGAGCAGCAGAGAAGGCGAGGATTGATAGAGCCACAGAAACTGAACTCCCCTGTCCCATCCGGCTGGTCAGCGGGACCCGGGGCCTTTAGCAGCTTCAGAATTTTGTAAAGAACTCTGTGTTTTTAAAAGGAGAACTTTGGAATGGGTTTTCCACAGACCCTGCTGTGCCCGCTCACCCATCCACTCTCCAAGGAAGCTTGGCTCTGGCATCCAGGGGTCAGCCAGGTTTCTGCTCCTGCCCACCTTCTCCAGCACCTGCCCCACTTGTCCCAGTCACTGGGATAGGAGCTTGCCAATGCTCTGATCTGCTCTGCCAGGAGGCTCCTGCTCCCCCGCCCACCCGTTTCACAGCTGGCCTTCTTTGGCCACAGTCACAGGGTGAGTCAGGGGCTCATCTAGGACCAGAGCTCAGGGTTTGCCTGGCTCTTGTGGGTCACACGACCGCTCCCAAAGAGCCCTGCGAGCCAGGCAGCGACCCAGTAACGGACAGTGAGATGGAGCCGGGGGTGCAATCCCCATGGCTTGGGACCCTCCACAGCAGCTAGGCGGGGGGAGGGGAGCAGCCTGCACTGGCCCCAGCAGAGGAAGCTGCTGATCTAAGAGGGCTTTTCCAGCTCCAACTCCTGTGCTTACTGTAACCCCCCCCCAAAGCTGGGCTCAGCTGGCCCTGCTCTCCCGCTGTAGTCTCACCCAACCCCCGCCCCCCCGGTCTCCTTAACCCCCAGTCTCACCCATCAGCCCGTTCTCACACACACCCCGGCCCGCGCAGCAGGGCACTATTCCAGCGGGCGCCAGGGAAGCAGAGATGAGCCCCCCCCAGGCCCGGAAGGGGAGCCAGGCACCGGCCCCTCCAGGGAGCAGCCCTGGCTGCCGCCGCCGCCCTTCATGTTCCCCGCCCGGCCCAGCCCCACCTGGGCCCGCTGCCCAGCGAGCCCGGGCTGCCCCGTGCCCGCAGCGGGGAGTTTCCACTTAGTCACGGCCGGGGAATCTCTCCCCTCCCCGCGGCTGGGCGGGACGCGAGCTCCAGCGCTCCCCCACCTCTTGCCTCCGGAAGCGGGGCGGCCCCCTTAGCTCTGGATCGTGGGGCCCGGCCGGGGCAGCGACCTCCGCCCGACGGAAATAGCCATAGGCCGCCCGGGCCATACAGCCACCACCGCCCTCCTGCGAGTCACGCTCAGCTACCATGACGTCAGGGTGCTCTGATGACATCACACGCTGAAGATGGCCGGGACAGCGCTGTGTGATAGGCTCCCTGGAGAGACACAGGGACCTGCTGTCCCTTGTCTTGCACCATGGCCAGATTCCCTAGCACCTGCCCCTGCTTTAAACCGACTTGGCCGGGGCTCTAGTGGCTACAGGAGGGGCTAGGGAAAAGCGGGTCTATTGGCTACATTTGCTGTCTCAAACTACATCACTTCCTGTGGGGAAGGCCCATAAAGGGGCGGCTCCCGGGAGCGAGGCCGTGGCTAGGGAGCAAAGCAGTGGCTGGCTGTTGTTCTGGAGGTTAATTCTTTCGCCTGTTCATGTGGGCACAGCTGTAACCTTAGCCCTCCCCCCTCTAAAGAGGCGCCGCGAGTTCTCTAGATAGCCCCATAGTCCCTGATTGTCCTGGCTTCCCGCGCTGTCCCTGAGTTCTGGGGTATCTGGAAATGCTCCAATCTCAAAACGTTGTTGAGGTTTCAGATTGTAAAGAAGAAAGGGGACTAATCCTTGTTTTGCAAATTTCCCTCCTCTCTGCCCGCCCCGTCTGCACTGGCTTAGGCTCTTGTTACATCTACTCCTACAGCCCCCCTATGGGAGCCTTTGGCTGCCCCCTTCTGACCAGGTAGTTGGCAGAACTCCTTTCAGAATCGGGATTGGCTGCAGGGTCACTGGAGCAAGGTGAAGGGCTCCCAGCCAGCGCCCTAAGGACCCTCCCCTGGCCTGCATGCACTCAAAGCCCCATGCTGGCAACGAGGAGTGGGCACAGAGCCCAGAGATGCTGCCTGGCCTTGCACTACCGCAGGGCACCAAGCCAGCCCCAGCTCTAGTCTGAACACACACACACACCATTCACATACACACCATTCACCCAGATGCTTTGGTCTCCCCTTCCCCTCTATACCCATGTAATTCACAGCAGTCTCATTTACTGCAATGATTTTGTGCCCCCTCTCACGTGAGGACCTCGAACCACTTTGCAGGCGTTAGTTCCCAGGCTGAGCCTGGCAGTTCCCCCTAAGGCACTTCATTCATAGTAGCAGTTTACCAATGGGAAACTGAGGCAAAGTGACCTGCCTTTGGCCTCACAGCAAATCGGTGGCAGAGCTCAGAAGAGACTCCACCAGTCCTGATGGAACCACCAGACCTAGCCCCTTCTTCACAGCCCCCTACAGCGTAGGGGAATGTAAAAGTGCACCAGAAATGAAAGTGCTGCTGTGGAACCTGCCTGACCCCCCCTCCCCCCGGGGCTTCCCACCCCTCTCCGATCCTTTCAGGCCTTGCCGCAGGGCTGAGGGAGGGGACGGGCAAAGGATGTGTGAGAGAGGAATGCAGGGCAGCCATCGTTTCCCAGCTGCCCCCCGGGGTGCATTGCTCACACCCCTGGGACCGGAGGAGCTCTCCTCGCCTCCCTGCAGCGGCCGGGCTTCAGCCTGTGACCTTCCCTGCTCCTGGCGCGGCGGGGGAGCTGGATTCCTGCAGGGATTTCCTGGGGAATGTGGGGAGGTGGGTGGTGGGGCTGGGACTGCATTGTGCGCGTCCCTCCCTCCCCTGGCTGCGCTGTGTGCCTGCTTCTCCAGCCTGTCCTAGTGCTGCCCTCTAGCCAGGGGAGGAGCTGCTGGGGGGCATGCGCTCAGCTCCCAGGGTTTGGTTCAGCCTTGAAATGGAGAATTTGTCTGAAACTGATCAGCGCTGGTCAATTTCAGACAGCTCCGCAGGGCTGCAATAAATCACGCTGGGAAATAACACCCCCCCCCCCCCCCCCCCCCCCCCCCCCCCCCCCCCCCCCCCCCCCCCCCNTCCATCTCCCCGCAGCCCCTGCTCGCTTTGCGCCGCAAGCCCCCTCCCCACCTAGGAGCCTGCCGCCTAGAAGCAGAGACCAGCCCCTCCACCCTCCTTCCCCAGGACTGAGAGACACAAATCCAGCGCTAGAGGCAACGGCAAACATCCCGGATCTCCGGAGCTGCAGATGTGGCGGAGCAGCCGACGGCCCAGGCGCTGGGGGTGTTCCAGGGAAAGCAGCTCTTTCTTCTTCCAGGCGAGCTCCCCATCTGCTTCGGCTCCCGGGGCCCCGTGGAAACCTGTCCTCTCTGCTTCACCAATTTGCAGTCTGCTGTGAAAATTCCGGTACGATCCTCCGACACCCCCCTCCATCTCAACCCCCGCAGCAGGCAAGAGACACACAAAGCGGCGAGGAGCAGAGGCTTGTGTCCCCCCCCCCCCTTCTCCCCAGTAGAAAAGGTAAGGGAATCCGCGTTGTCTTCAGTGCACCGGGCTGTGATATTGCCAACTCTTTGTCGTGCTGTTTGCTTGTTGGGGGGTTGGCTGGTGGAGTCACTTTCCGTGCAGATTGCAAGAGATTGGTTGCAGATCTCCCCCGGATATTTTGTTCGGGGGGTGGTGGTCTTGGGCTTGATATGGTAGAGCTAGTGCAGGGGGGAGCAGGTTGTTAATAACTAGTTTGTATGTTGATTCAGTAAGTGCCACTCACCTTGTGCTGTTGTGAGACCTCCTATTCCCACACACACCTTTATTTTAGATATAAAGCAGAAAACTTCAGCGTGAAAGTCCCCCCCCCCCCCCGACATTTTTGGAAACAGCCATCAGTTGCAGCAGGCTGCCTTTATGGGGTGGGGGGGGGGCGGGTATTCTGGATTGCAGGAGGAAGTTGTGTGTCATGAACATTCATTAAGTGGAAGCAAACGCTTTGTAGTAAGGGCAGGTTTCAAAGGAACACCCCACCCCCCAACTACCAGTAAACAAGTAACCTCCCCCCCACCCATACACACATCCCCTCATTTCAATTTGGGTCTAGGTGCCCAGGGCTGCTGAGATTGGCGAGGGAGTCACCCTCCAGTGAACCTGCCCCTCTCTCTTCCTCTTGGAAGCAGAAAGGACATTTCTTTCTCTGCCTCTGCCAAGCACATCAGGCGCCCTGGGAGAAAATGCAGGGCAGTGTGTATAAAATGGTGCTAACCAGAGGCTCCAGCCAGCCAGGGCACTTAGCTGCATGACTTACATGACTCTCCAGACACCACTGGAAGGGAAAATAGCTATTGCAAAGAGAAGAGGGGCTCCCAGGTCCCTGCAGGGGCAGGCCAGGTTTGGGTGTCAATAACTCGAGTCCTCAGCTGGACTGGTTTTGAGCCCTGCAGTTTTCTTATGTCTTGCTAGAGCGCTGCCAACGTGCAGGGTGCTCCCCAGCGAGAGTGGACGGGACCCCTGCCCTGCAGCCAAGGCTGCCAAGAGCAGGTTCGGGCCCCAGTGAAAAAAATTTTTGGGCCACCCAGCAAGGGCAGACCGGCTAAAAATCTTTACACATATGCAACATAGTCGGGCCCCAGGCCCCCTTCCGGACTGCCAGGCCCTGGTAATTTGTACCGGCTTCCCCCCCTCTCTTCGGCCCTGTAGGCCTGAATTTCATTTTGTTGGCTCTGGCAGTGAGTTTCTGGTGCCCATGAGGGAGCCTGTTCTGGAGAGGAAAATGAACGGGAAGCTGGGCTGGCACCGTCTGCCTGGCACAGCCAGAATTCCCAGTGCACTTTGGGCTGAGGAGTGGAGGTTGCAGTGAACTGGCTCTGTCCCTCCAGCAGGTCCCTTTGGTGATGCATGCGTGTGTGAGAGTGCGGTGGCGTGGCTAACTCTGCTGGCTCGTGCTTGTCTGTTTTGCCTCTTCCAAGGAGAGATGGAACCCAAGGCTGCTGGGCTGTGTGCCCCTTGCTGTAGCGCCTGTGCCAATACGAGCTGGCGGGTTTGCGCAGCCATGTGTGATCTCTAGTGGCATGTCCAGCTAAGAGGTTTGGTTTGGGAATTCACGCGCTGGCACCTCAGGACGTGCAGGTGCCTAGACCCCATGGCCATGGGTGTGTTGGGATAATGGAGCCCATCCCTGACTGGCCATGTGGTTTATAGTGATCTCAGGCTGTGCACTTCTTTGGTCTCTCAAGCTAAGCAGAGTCTGCCTTGGCCAGGGTTGGGATGGGAGACATGTAAGGGAGGGACCAAAAGAAGTGGGCTATGGTGTTGCTGGTTCATTAGGGGACACTCTTCAATATGGGTCCAATGCCCCACCTTGGTACTAGGGGGTACTGTGTTGCCATCTGCTGGTCTTTCTGTGCCAGCTTGTTGTCATGGCATGCTCTGGTGCTTTGTACCACAGAAGGGTATTCCTGGCCAAATCCTACCTGGGGTAGCTAAACCTCCCCTGGTAGTTTCATCTGGATAAGATCTTCTCCCCCAGTCCCTGAATTAAACTGGAGTGTTGCTGTGCCTTGTTAAATCGCTGCTGGGTTCCCCTCCAGAGGTGGTAGCATTTCAGTGGTGGGTGACGTGTGTTTGGAGTCTTATGGAGGCAGCAGAAATGAGCGACTCCCTCTGCAAGACTCACTTGAGACTTGCCCTTCATGCCAGGCTGAAATTCCTCTCCAACACCATAGTGCTGGACCGAGCACAAGGATGCAGCAGAGGACAGCTGACATTTCTGTAACGTTGTTGTGGTCAGGTCACGCTTCGACCGTGAGCCTTTTGGAAATCTCACCCTAGCACACTCCGGTCTTTGGCTAAAAACCCACAGTCCCCAGACCTCGAAGGTCACCCCCCCAACTCCCCATCCCTGTGCCCAGCACCTCCCAGGGAAAAGATGTTGAGAATCAATGGCAACAGTTTCTAACTGGGGGGGAGGGGAAGGGAGCTGGCCCGGGTATTGGGGCGGAGATCAGGCAGCAGGGCTGGGGATGGCTGTGCAGTGGGAGTCAAGGAGACAGCAGAGAGCCCCGTGGCTCAGCAAGTGCCCCTGCCCACACAGCCCCATACAGCTCTGCTCCCTGCCTGCCCAGCTCCGTGCCCCTCTGCACAGCCTGGATTTCTCCGCTCCAGCTCCCTACCTCATTCTGCTTCTAACGTGGATGGGTGTTGCCACCAAGCAATACCAACGGGATGACTTCCTATGATGAGAAATACGGATTTTTACAAAAACCTAGGAGATCCCCTCCCCCCAGCCTTTGGTCGCTGACAGTGGCGGTTGCTGAAGCGGGAGGGTGATTTAGAGACCTGAGTACTCGTCCCAGCTCAGCTCTCAGCCCTTGGGCCTGTCACCTCTGTGCCTCATTTCCCATGGTAGCTCCACGCCTGGCCACCCAAACATAGCACGCTGCCTTCCAACCAACACACACCCAGCCCTGGCACGGCCAGGGCCTCACCAGCACACTCACACAGCCCAAACCGCGGGCATGCTCAGCACTGCGCCTCCGTCTGTGGAGAACATGCGTTCCTCAGGCTGGTGGTGCGATGAGGGGAGGGGGAGGGTGTACTGGGTGCTGGAGCTGAAAGAGGGTCTGTGGTGCAGCTGGTAGGGTGTGAATGTGTTTGCCTAGCATGGCCTTTGGGTGGCCAGGTGGGGGAGGGCAGGCTGGGACGAGTGTTTGGGTGGCCAGGCGGGAAGAGGAGGGTGACATAGGTGTTTGGGTGGCCAGGTGGGGGACAGGAGACTGGTGGGGGCATTTGGGTGGCCAGGCAGTGGAGGGGAGGCTGGCACAGGCGTTTGCATGGGTGGCAGGTGAAGCACCAGAGGGCCCCGCTCCCCCGCCTGAGGATCCGCCCCCCTTCTCCACCAGAGCTCCCCCTCCCCGTGGCCACCAGCCCTCCCCCCCACTGCCCTGGAGCACCGGGCAGGCAGTGCGTGGGGCCCCCCCCCCCCTCATGGCCCTCTAGCACAGGGCAGTCAGGCAGCACACGGCCCCCCCCCCCTCCCGGCTGCCAAGCACAAGGGGGATGGGCAGCATGTGTCCCCTCCTCCCCCCTGCAGCCCCTGAGCACAGGGAGGGTGGGTGAGCGGCACGTGGCCCCCCCAAACACAAGGCGGGCAGCCCCAGTGCCTCCAGCCCACCCAAGCTGGGGCCTCCCAGCGCAGGGCGTCCCCAGCCACCCCAAGTCTTGGCCACCCCAGCCCCAGCACGCTGCTTCCCTGAAGAGGAGCAGCCTGCCTGGGCTGGGACATTGGGGCCAAGCAGGGAAGGGCAAGCAGGGCTTTGGAGAGGAGCGTGGGCGGGGTCACACCGGGCTGTTTGGGGAGGCACAGCCTCCCCCAGCCTATGCGATGTGGCGCACATGGGCATTTGGGTGGCCAGGCGGGGGAAGGGAGGCTGGTGGGGGCGTTTGGGTGGCTGGGTGGGGGAGGCGAGGGTGACATGGGTGTTTGGGTGGCCGGGTGGGGGAGGGGAGGCTGGCGGGGGCGTTTGGGTAGCTGGGTGGGGGAGAGGAGGCTGGGTGGTGGCGTTTGGGTGGCCGGAGGGGGGAGGGGAGGTTGGCATGGTCCATGAACGTTGGCTTTCCCTGGCGATGTCCTGACTGTTCTGTGATTGCATTGCTAGGAACTGCAGGTTCATGATGCCCCGTGGTGGGGGAGCCGCGTGATGTGAGCGAGGGACCCCCTGAGGGGGTTTGACGGGCATAAGGGCAGGCCAGTAGCTCTGCCAGCCCAGCCCCGCTGAGTGCTGACAGGCTCGGCGTGTGCCCCACATCTGCATTGAGATTCTTGTCTCCCTCCATCTCCAGGGCCCTGAGTTAGCAGGAGTCCAACTGAGCAGAGCTCAGGCAGAGAGAAATCAGCAGTAGGAAGTGTTTGTAACAGGGACCTGCAATCGCTTGTTTGTCCCTAGAATGATCACCCGGGTGTACTGGCCATGCAGGGCCTCAGGCAGGTGTAATTTGGAGGTTGGGTGTGTGGGGGATCCATGTCTGAGGGGGAAAAAGAGGAGACCTTTCTCTGGCAGATGGATTTGAGGAAGACGGTGGCTCTCTGACTCGGCTCAGAAGCTTGGGGCATTAGAACAAGTGCTGGTGAAGCTGGGGTGGGTGTCAGGGGCTGGGGTGGAAGGCAGAGGGGCAGGATCTAGTGCCACGACAGGCGTGGGGTGGGGTGTCAGGGGCTGATCTCCAGGCGTTGCACGTTGAGAAATGTCAGCTATTAAATCCCCCCCCTGCAGGGGTCTGATATTCAACTTCTCCCTCCCCTTGGGGTCCTCCGACTTCGGCACCCAGAGCTTGGGAGGCAACTGCATTGGGCCCCGGAGTTCAATCCCTGCCCGTGCTGAAATCGCTAGCGTGCGTTGCCTTCGAGAGCCCCCCTCCCCTGCAGAGCCCCTGTCAAGAGCAGGGCCCTGCACGGCCTGGCTGGGGAGAAGGAGCTGCGCCATGAGTTGTTACCACTCCTAGTTCCGTGGCCCGAGGGTGCCAAGTGGCACTTTGCCCGCTGCCATGGTTCAACCCACGGCTGGTTTGCTTTGCTGCCCGTGTGCTGCAGCATGCTGAGCCCCTTCTCCGGCGGGTCACCTGCCCTCCCAAAGCCCACCTTCTAGAGTCCCTAACCCCTGTGCTGGGGTGAGAACAGCCCTGATCCTGCCCTCAGGCTGCCCCACTCGTGAACTGGGCCCTGTCTGCAGCAGGTTCTCCCTCCTTGCGTCTTTCCACCTCCATTCCTCACCTCTCAGGCAGGTGCTCAGGGGAGCCAGAGCTCTCTGCATTTGGCTCCCTTCCCAGGGGAAAAGCCACTGGGAAACAAACAGATGGAGCGGAGTGAGCTCTGTGAGCTCTCTGGCCCATCCCTGCCCCGGGCTCCCTTCTACCCCCAGCCCAAGGGAGCCCCCTTGCTCATCTACCCCAGGCGCAGGCTCTCTATCCCCAGGCCCCAAGGCAGAGCCTCCCTGCACATTCTGGCTTTCTTGTATCCCCAGGTACCCACCTTGCAAAGCCTGGGGAGACCCCAGCCTGTCCCAATGACTGCGGGCCCATCTGGGGAGCCGTGTGATGTGGCTCAGCTGAGCGTGCGCTTTGCCACTCCCGAAACTGCCCGGAACTGTGCATTCATTCCCGGCAGGGGGGCAGTAACTGGCTGACGGAGCCTTTCCCACACTGAAACACAGGAGCGTCTGCCTCAGTGCTGGACCTGTCCTCCAGCTCTGCCACGGTGCTGGGGGAGGGCTGCCTGCAAAAGCCCTAGCCCCTGGCATTTCCCAGGGCCAGCCTGTCAAGACGCAAAGGGGCAGGGAGCTAGCAGACAGACTGCTGCCCTCACGAGGCCTCGGCAGACGGCCCCGGTGCCAAGGAGGCTGCGAGCTGCTAAAAGGCTCTCTTGTTTGAAAGGCTTATTTTACAGCTCAGGGCCGCGTCCTGCCCAGCAGCCAAGACGAGCCGATCTGGCTACTGCGTGCTGGGGCTGGGGCCGTAGGGAGCAGCCACCCGGCCTTCCGATCAGACCACCAGCTGCCAGCCTAGTGCCCGCACGGTCCCCTGGGTAGGACACCCTGGTGGCTGAGGAGAGAAGGGTTCCCACTCTTCCCCGTCTTGGGTTAGGAAGGGAAGAGGGGTCTGCAGGGCGTGTCCTGGAGGGGGAGGGTCTAAGGGGCATCAGAGGAGGTGGCAGTCCCAGCGTGGGACCCATATAGCGCAGGAGTATTCACAGTAACCCACTGGATGGCAGTAGTGCCCATTGTGCCAGGTGCTGCCCAGTGAGAGACCGACCCTGCCCACTGAGCCAGTCAGACAGAGGAAGGGTTCTCACCCCACTGGCCAGGTGGGGAATTGAGGCCCGCAAAGACGAAGGGACTTGCTCAGAGTCCCCCAGGGAGCCTGTAGCACAGCTGGGAACTGGACGCAGCTCTCCTGGGTCGCCGTCCAGCCATCCTCCCTCTGTACGTTCCAGGGACACTGCCCTTGCGACTGGCCGCTGCGGGAGTCCCAGCTCCAGCCAGTCTGCAGGCGCTGGGTGCACATGCTGGGAGCCGGGCCACCCTGGTGGCTGGCATCACTCTGAACAGCCCGGGGATGTGAGGGGGACGTTCCACCTCCCCGCCCCCCAGCGTTCAGACACTTCCTTTCCTAGCACCGGCGAGATTCTCCCCAGTGTACTGGAAACACCCTGCACCTCCTCTTACAGCCTCTCCCCTCCCCCAGCCACCCTGGAGAGGGTCTGGCCCATCCGTGGGCCAGCCAGGGCTATTCTAACAGCATTGCAGGAGGGGCGCAGTGGGGTGGGACTCGACCGTGTCCGGCAACCCCTGATGAAACTCCTGTGGACACATGGGGAAAAGGAGGAGCAGGACACTGTCAGGTTCAATAGCCGGCCATGCCACACTGACAGGCCGGCATTTGCTTTTTCCAAGATGGTCAGGGAGGCAACCCCATGCTCTTGGTGTCCCTAAACCTTCCATTGCCAGAATCTGGGAGTGGACGACAGGGGATGGAGCACTCGATTGCCCTGTACTGTTCATTCCCTCTGAAGCACCTGGCACCAGCCACTGTCAGAAGACAGGATACTTGGCTAGATGGACCATTGGTCTGACCCTGTATGGCCATTCTTACCTTCTTATGGTCAACCCTCTCCCTCTGGTCATAATTCTCCTGCTCCCCTGTTACCCAGTCTTCCCAGGAAAGCTGAGGGGATGAGGCCTGACTTTCTAATGGAAAAAACAAACAGCAAGCCGACTGACCCTTCCAGGCTGCTGCTCCTCAACAGAAAGACTGGCCCAGACCCATCCCGTCTCAGGGCAGGGCGCCACGTGACTCCGGCCCAGCTGCTAGAAGTACCATCTGACTGATCCACGCTACCTCCTCGTCTGGACAGCATATTCCAGAGCATCCGCGTGGCCTCTTAGATCTCTGGGTTCAGTTCCTGCCACTGCCCTCCTGCACTGCGGGAAGGGGGTTCTGGCTCCTCCAGACCCTGGCTGGGGGCAGGTGGGCAGCCCCAGCGCCTCTCTTGATACTGGTATTGGCATCGCTGGTGGGACGCATGCTGCCCCTCTCACCCCTACAGGGCTGCCCATTCAGGCCTCCAGCCCTCACCTTTCTCAGGGCAGGATCCTATGACCTCCAGACCGGGCCCGAGGCTGCAGACCCTTGGGACTCTCTGTGATCCCCTCTGTTGGTCTGAGTTCAGTGCAGCACCCACTGTCCCGTTCTGCCGGGGCAGGGGCAGACGGTGCCCAGCCAGAGCTCCTAAGGCAAAGTACTGTTTCCTCAGAATGAAAGTGTCTAAAACACACGAGCCCACTGAGCAGCGTCCAGGCAAGCCTGGCTGGTCTCCTCCTGCAGGGCTGTTTCTGGTCCCAGCCTCCTGCCTCTCAGTGAGTCACCCTCTCCCCAGGCCGGGCTGTTCTACTGCTCAGGGCCCTTTGTCTGCTGAACCAGGTCAGACCAGGCCGGGGGCTGTTTCCAGGGGCAGAGGAGCGGCTTCAGCTGTTACCTGCTTTGTTCCACTCCTGTGGCTTTGCATTAATTACACCCCCCACTCCTCCCACGGTGGTGCCTGCAGGAAGCCTCCCTTATGTGACCCATTTAGCCAGGAATACGATCTCTGCCAGCCTGGCAGTCCATGGATAGTGTTAACACAACCGGCCTCAAATGCTCCATGTGTCCATCATGGGTGCCGGCCCCTCAGGGGTCCCGCAGCTTCCCCACCCCATCAGAGAAGCAGGGGAAAGCGCTGGGCTAGAGGGTTCCACTCCTATCCCTTTTCCCACATCCCTTTTCTCTCCCAGAGCAGCCTGCATGTGAGAACGCTGCATTCCCCGGCCACCCCCATCCTCCCCTGAACTCCCTCAGCTCCCGCCTGCGTGGGCTCCCTGGGCCAGGCTGATGTGTCACCAGTGGCTCTGTCCCCAGCACTGCACGGGGGCTGGCACGCACAGCTGGTGTATCCCACGCCTGGTGCCAGACCCCGCCTCCCATTTCTGCATCCACCTCCCCCCGCCCCGGGTCCGTTCCCCACCCCAATGCCCTGCCTGGCCAGCCCAGCAGGGCTATGCAGCAGGTGCCCGGCCACAGCTGGTATGTGCAATCCAGCCTGGAGCAGATGGGATTGTGGCTCCGGGAGCATCTCTCAGTACCCAGGCACTAGGGGCCCGGGTCTCCTCTCTCATGGGGGTCCATGGAACGGGTGTGGTTTTCAGCTTCGTCTCCAGAGGAGTGGTGGCTGGGCTCCCCTTTGCTGCTGCCTGGGCTTCTGGCTTGACCGGAGCATCGCCCATCCATCCCCATCCGCACTGGCCTTGCCATTAGCCTGCCCGCAGGCCATCGCGAGTGCTGCCAGGCGGCTGGGGCGTTTCAGGGCCCATCGCTCTGCTTGCGTGTGTTTGTGGGGGTGGAGGCTGCTCTGGTGGGGCGCAGGATTGGCCCTGGTCTTTGCCCCACTCTCTCTCCCCTGGATACACGGCAAAGTCGGTTCTTTCTCCAGCCAGCTGCTTAGGAGGGAGCCTTGATTCCCTCCCCACTCACCTGATGGGGCCGCGGGGCGATTCCTTCCTGCCTCTGCCCTGGAGCATGAGGGTGGATTGGACCCTGCTACGGCTCAGAAGTGCCTGCAGAGGCTCCCTGGGAATGGCTTGCCTCTCCCTCTCTGAGCCCTGGCACGGCAGCGCAGATGAGGACAGTCCCTGTGTCTTTTGGCCCTTCCCTGTTTCTCTCCCTTGCTATTTCTGGCCAGCTTCACGACGCAGCTGCGGCTCCACAGACAGCTTGGGGCCGGCCGGCTCCCCGTTGGCAGGAGCCCAGGTGAAGCATTCAGGATGCTGCTGGCTTGTTCTCGGCCCCTCCCGGGCCTAGCAGATTCTGCTGCGATGGTGCCCGGGCCGCCCCTGCCCTGGGGGAATGGGGGGCAGGGCTGGACGTGCTCGGCTCTCCCGGGATATCTGAAAGTATCACGCCTGCGGAGCTGGCAAATGCTCTGCTGTGGGGCAGCCATGTTTGACCTTGAACTGAGGGCATGGATGCTGCCCCCACCGTGGGTGCCAATGGCTCCCCCCCGCCCGCCATGCACCCGGCCTCTGAGCCCACAGCCAGGCACTGACTAACCTACACCCCCACCCAGGCCGTTGCCTGACAGGACCCAGCTGTGCCCTGGGTCTGCAGCAGCTAATGGCAGCACTTCAGGGCTGGCGCCCGCCCCCTGCCCAGGCAGATTGTCTCTCCTGAGAGCAGACGGGTTTGGGGGCAGCTCAGCCTGCTGCTCATGCTTCCCAACTGAGCGGGCAGGGGGGCTGACTGTCCCCTGCCTGGCGGTTGCGTTGCCCGTGAGCGAGGGGCGAGGCTGGGGAGAACACAGCCTGGGGCATTCCCAGGCAATGGAGCCGGCACGCAGAAGCGTGTGTGTGTGTGCGGAGGGGCAGTGGAGATCCAGGCAGCAGGCAGGGAAAGTGAGGCAGGCTCAGTGCTGGTGACGAGGCAGCCGGGGTGGGAAGAGAGCCCAACTGAGCTCATCTCTAATGATGCTATGCCCCCGTTGCAGGCGGGGGCTCCCTGCCACACTGGTAGCTCGCTGGGGGTGGGAAGGCGGCACCGACCATCCCCTCACCAGGGCAGGTGGCAGCCACTCTCGCTGGCAATCCAGCAGAGACGTCGGGGCCTAGACGGCATCACTCTGTCTTTAGCTCCTGCAAGAGATGGGCCCACAGTCTGTGCCCGCTGCAGCTGCATGCCAGAGAGGGGGGAAGGTGCAATCGGCTGGGGTTTGTGGCAGAGCACCCTGTGATGCGCCCGCACACTTCACCGTGGGGCCAGCACTGGCTCTGTGGGTCAGTGGGAGCCTGACATGAAGCTGGGGGGGAGGCGCGCTCATAGGGGAAGCACTGGTTTTAACCTGCGTGGGGCCTGCGTACGACCCCTGCGGAGGAGGCGCCAGGCCGTCCCGTGAGGGGCAGGATGGCAGGAGATGGCTGTAGCATCCCAGGCTGGTGATTGGGATCTGCCTAGCAAAGACCCCTGCCCTATGGCCCTGTGGGCCACCATGCCCCTGGGCCGCTGGACAGAAGTGAGGGGGTATGAAGGTGGCAGGGCACGGCCAGGCCCAGGAGGAGCAGGCCAATGGGGTGGGACTGCTCCCTGATCCCCTCTTTTGCACCCACAGTCCAGACTAGGGTGCGGGGCCAGAAACTGCCTGGCTCAGTGGGCTCAGCCTGCGCTGGCTGGAGTGTTCTGGTAGCTCCCCCAATGCACGTTTAGGGGTTCCCCAAGGGTCTGGGGTGACTCCCTAGCACCTGCTCACAGAGGGAGTGAGCGCTGGCTGGGCCTACCAGGGGACACTCCCCAGCTGCTGGCACCACAGGCGCTCTGCTCCGGGCTCCACAAGCCGCGCTCATGCCCCCCATATGAGTGGGCAGGGGGCTCATATGGGGCTCTTTCCCAGGGCGGGCCAGCAATGTACACAGCCCACCCGAGTGCCCCACCTTTGTCTCCTGGACGTGCACACCCGCCCGCTGCACCCCACTTCCCCCTCAGTTCAACATGCTCCTGAGCTGGGCAGAGATGGGAAGTTGATTTAACAGAGCCTGAGATAAAGGGTCAAATGAAAGCAAGCGCACAGATTGCAGACCAGGTTCCGGGTCAAAGAAAAGCACCAGTCATAATGCAGCCTGTGCTTGTTACCAGGTGACTTTCCTGGCGAAGTCAGGCCTTGCAGCGCCTGTCCAGTCCAGAGAGCCCGGATCCCCACTTCGTGAGCCCCCCACTGGCAGAGCGGCTCCTCCCGTGCCAGATAGCAGCTTGGGCGAGTTCTGCTGCCTTTACGCAGTTCCAGGCCATTGGTTCTTAGCCCCCCTTAGAGAACCCTCCGGGGGTTGGTTTGTCTTTGGGGAGACTCAGGCGATGGGCTCACTTCCACCGTTTTGCAACCCAAGATCCCCCATGTGACATCTCGTCGGCCATTCCCTGGTGCTCGTGGGGTCGAAGCTGGGCACTGTGGTGAGGCCAGGCTGGGCTGCAAAGAGAGACTCTCGTTCCGTGGCATCTCTTGAAACCCCCCTCTGTTCCCAGCCAGACCCCCCCTGCAGAGAGGGGTGCCCACTGCCCAGCGTGCTCCTGCCAGGGGGCCTGGAGGAAACCGGCCAGCAAAGCAGCCCTCAGTGCACTAGGAACCTGGTGATAACGTCTGTCTCCATGACCTGGCAAAACCAGAACTCCTGCTCATCTCCCATGCCCCCAAGAGCAAGCAGCGCCCAAGAGCCCTTTGACTACGCCTGGCCCCACAGCTTGGGCAGCAGTGGAAGGCAACTGGCATGCTGGGGTTGTCCTTGCTCCGAGCCCCGGTGTGGGCACTCCAAACCACAGGCTGCTTCTGAAAACGGTGTCCACCAGGCTAGCGATCCCTGGCCCCGATGCTCTGAGTTGTGGCCCAGAGGGATTCCTGGCTCATGTGTGCGCGATTCCCTCCTGCCACAGCCCCAACTCAATCTCCTTTGTTTCTTGGGGCATGGCCTGTGCCCAGTGGGGAGCTCTTGTGCCATGGGAGGAGATTGGGACCCACACAGAGTCCTGTGCTGCGTGTGTGTGGGCAGGGTCCGATACTGCTTTCGGTGCCCCGTATGACACCTCTGTGTGGCTACGGCTGGCCTGCACCTAGGCCCATGTAATGGACACACCCGTCTTGGGACAAACCTGGGAACCGAGGCGCTGCCGGCCTGGAGTGCCCAGAGAGCCACTTTTTGCAAGAGCTGGGGTGTTAGCTGGAGCATGCTGGCTCCTTAGCTTCCCTGTCACTGCCTGCCCTACACTGGGATGGCGAGTTGCTGTCTGCTGTTAAAACAGCTGCCCTGTCCCAGCCCAGAGGTGGCTGCATTTCAATGGGGGCTGAATTGATTTCTGTACAATCATGATTTTCCCCCAATGCTTCAGGGAAGACCCCAAAGTGGCAGCTGAACAGGATTCGGGTCATTGGAGGTGCTGCCAGGCTGCAGATGCTGATGTCTGCCCTCAAAGCCTGCGATCCCTGGCCCTTGTAGGCCACATTACGGGCTCACAGGGCAAAGCAGGCATGCAGTTGGGTGTCGGACTGAGCTTGCCAGGGCACAGGCTCCTGTGAGTGGGTTTGGGTCAGGGAGGATTCAGCGGCCGAGGCTCTCGGATGGAAGAGTGGTGATTTCCAGGGCAGCCCCTGCAGGTGACACCAACTTGCTGGGGGAGCGGGATGCCCATGTTTGGCACATGGAAATGGCCGGCCCTCCTCCTCCACAGCCGCTGGCGCTTTCCCCTGGAGCAGTGCTGTGATTTCCTGGGGATCACAGCAACTTCCCCACGCTCCCTTGTCTTGAGGGGACCCCTGGAGAGAATCAGTCTGTAGGGCCTCTGGAGAGCCTGCCAACCCGGGGCAGTGCTAGGCTCCCTTGCCAACTGCATGGAGGCTGTTGGGTGGCCCAACTGTCCTGACCCAGATCGGAACTGGCAGCCTCAGTCCCCCAGGGCTGGGCCGTCCAGCGCCCGGCATTGACATTTCAAAGCAGCCAGACGCAGGGTGCAAATGGCTCAGGGGAGGGACCAGGACGCGTGGGGGAAGGGACGTCTCTCCCCCAGTTGAGTGAGACACTAGCATCTGGACTGCCCTGCCCTGCCACCTATCCTGTGCCCATGGACTTGGCACGGCCAGACCAGCTTGTGCCATTGCCCCATTTTTACATGCCTGGCTCCCGCTTTGTTACATCTGTCTGAAGGAGGGGTGTGGATCTCAGGACGCCTGAATCCAAAGCCACCTCTGAACCACAAGTAAAACTGGTCACGTCACAAAACCCTGCACAATTTCCCCCTTTGTTCAGGAGAGTGCCGGGCGAGGGTCACCCCCAGAGCTGGGGGGCAGGACATGAACAGCTGGGTATGGTGCGGGTCTGGACTGGAGGGCAGCGGCAGAGCTGGGAGCCCAGGGCTGGGCTAATGGGGGTTGTGGGTCAGGAGTGAGGGGCATCGGCAGCACCTAGCTGCACTCTGGGCCCCCCAGCCTGCCCCTGCTGCTGGGGGCATGGCAGGCCGCGATGTCTGGGGGGCAAGGCAGGGCGGCTCTTGCTGTTCCGGTTCCTCTGGATTCGAGGAAGGTTTGTTCCCAGGAATTTTGTGCTTCGGGGCCAGTTTGGTTTGGCAGCTGCTCGCTCGCTCGGGAGTAGTTTCTTCCGCGGTTCGAAGCCCTTTCCCAGCCAGCGGGCCCCACCCATGCTGGCTCCCAGTAGCAGCTCAGGAATCTAGGATGAGGCCAGCCGGCTGGGGAGAATGGGTGGGGGAAGGCCCTCGGCTCCCCCTCCCCCTTGCCCTGCGCCTTGCCCTGGCGCGCAGGCTCTGGGCCCCCGGCCAAACCCCCGGCCTTTGCTCAGGCCTCCTGTCAGCCTGCCCCTGCCGGGTGGAGCTGGGGCCCCATTCGGATGGGGCAGGAAAGCCGCCAACGCCTGGGCTGGGGGGACTGAGTGGAGCAGCTGGGTCAGGCAGGGTGGGGCTGGGACCGGGACCGGCCCTGGCAGCTACCCGGGTTCTGTTCCCCCCCATAGCCAGTTGCACCCTGTCTGCAGGAGCCACCCCCAAGGCATGCCCTGCTCTTCCACAGCCCCAGCCAGCCTGTGCTGTCAGCAGCACCCCTTGCTGGCTCCAGGAAGCTGGAAGCAGATGGGGGTGGGTGGGGTAGATGGGGGTGAAGGGCATCGGGTGTCTAGCTCATGGCTGGCCTGGCCTATCACTGGCGCTGCATGCACTGAGTTCCTAGCAGCCTTTTGTGTGACTCCTGCCCCGGGGCAACCCCGGTCCCTGGGCCGGCTGCTTCCTGTTCACAGCGGGTTCAAGCCGCTTACCCTCGCAGGGGATGGGCTCCAGGCTCTGACAGGCCTTGGCCGTCCCCACCCCAGTGCCCCCAGCCCCCACTGGCTCCAGGCTGGCACCCAGGGCTGTGCCACCAGAGGCTGATGCGGCAGCACTAGGGGTGCAGCCCCTCCCCCATTTGATACCCGCTGGGCATGGAGGTGCCCAGCACTGGGATTCCCTGTGCCATCGTCCTGTCTGGCCGGCGTGTGGCCCTTGGGGGTCCTTCAGGCATGGGTGCTGGGGGCAGGCTGGGCATTGCCAGTCCTGCCCCTGCTGCCTCCCCGGGGCTGGCAGCAGGGTCCCGCCTGTCCATGGGGCTCAAGCCAGGCTCTAAAGGCAGGCTGACCTCACCCTAACCCTGCCCTGCGCCGCCCTCGCCCTGCGCTGCCCTCACCCTGCCCTGCGCCACCCTCGCCCTGTCCTCGCTGTGCCCTGCCTTTGCCCTGCCCTCACCCTGCCCTACTCGCTGCGCTGGGGCCCAACCCAGGAGCCTCTGAGCATGAGGGAAATGCAGCCAGTGCCCTGGGGACCGCGTTGGGGCACTGTGGGAAAGTGGGTGCTGGGCCCTTGGCAGAAGGCAGGAGAGTGTGTGTGTGTGTGCGCGTGTATGTGTGTGGAGGGGTGAGGCCGTGTGCAGGATGGGGGAGTGAGGGGAGGTGTGTGAGGCTGGGGGCGTTCTGGGGTTGCAAGGTGTGAGCACTGTGGTCCTGGGGGCTGGCTGTGCCCTGAGCCTTGGCACGGTGTCGGGTCTGCCGGGCCGGGCTCAGCAGGCTGGGAAATGCCCTGGCAGCATCTGGAATCTGGGCTGAGAAGTTGGGAGTGGAGGTGGGGGTGGGAGCAGGGATTCCGCCTGCCCCGGCCTCGGGCGCCTGCTGGGTGACCACCGCCACGGCCCCAGAATACTGGACATTCCCGTGGCGTGACCCCAGCCCCACCGGCGTGACCCCAGCCCCACTGGCGTGACCTCTGGCAGTGTGACCCCACCACTGTGTGTGCAAGGTCATATCTGTGGGGGCGGGGCAGGGCGTTCTCCAAAGTGATGCCCTCCGCTCATGACAGTGGGCAGACCACATCAGGTTTTGTCTCAGTCCTGGGCAGGGGACAAGCTGCAGACAGAGTGGGCTGTCTGGCTACGCCCTGCCACCCCTGGGCCTGGGTTCTCCTGCCCCACCCAGGGCATGACTCCAGGTGGGCAGGGTGCGGCCTGTGGGCAGGGTGCGGCCTGTAGGCTGAGGACCCCCCTGGGGAATAGAAGCAGGAATTAGCCGCTTGCTGCACTTTCTGAGGCCGGGCAGTTCTTCGGGGGGGTGGGAGGGTGTCTCTTTGTGGGGTGGGGCACTATAGTGGGCGTGGCCTCAGGGGGTGGGGCCTGTCAGGGACATTACAGATGTGGTGTCGGGAGGCGGGGCGTGTTGCAGACAGTACTGGTGTGGTCTCGGGGGCAGGGCCAGCGTGGTCTCGGGGGCGGGGCCTGTTGTGGACAGTTCAGGCATGGTCTCAAGGGCAGGTCATGTCTGGGACAGTAGAGGCATGGTCTGGGGGGTAGGGCCTGTTGGGGACAGTACCGGTGTGGTCTTGGGGGGCGGGCCTTGTCGGGGACAGTACAGGCGGGGCCTTAGGGGCAGAGCCTTGGGCAGTACAGATGTGTTCTCAGGGGCGGGGCCTATCAGGGACAGTACTGGTGTGGTCTAGGGGCCCAGACCTGTCAGGGACAGTACCGGTGTGGTCTAGGGGGCAGGGCCTGTAGGAGACAGTACTGGTGTGGTCTAGGGGCCCAGACCTGTCGGGGACAGTGCAGGCGTGGTCTTGGGGGAGGGGCCTGTCAGGGAGAGGACGAGTGTGAGGTTCCCTCATGCGGCAAGGCTGGGGTTAGAGTGTTGCGGCCCAGCTTAAACAGGGGCCCGCATTGGCCCCATCTCTCCACCCCCATTGCCACGAGCTCTGTGGTGTGCAGGCGCCTGGCCCTGGGCACATGGGAGAGGAGCTCCCCCTGCTGGGGGGCGGGGGGCAGCGTGGGGTCTCCCGCTGCTCTCCCGGCACCCACTGACCAGCCCTGTTTCCTCTCCCCACCCCCAGTCTACCTGGGAGCGGCTGTGGGGGCTGCCAGGTTCCTGCCAGGGAGGGCGACTTGCTGCCTGAGTGGGCGACCTCCTCCCGGCCCCCTCCCCCCAGCACCCCTCCTCCAAGGGCTGATGATGGCGAGGCTCCTGCCCTGTTCCCTGGGCCCCACTTCCCTCCTCTGCTCCATTTCCCTGCTCTCCCCGGCCCTCTTCTCTTCTCTTCTCCTGCCTCCTTCGGCTCTCCCCCGCCCCATCCCTGCGGTGAGTCAGAATGACAGGTGGGCAGTAGAGGGATCTCGCAGATGGGTGGGGGGACAGATGGACAGGCAGGTGCATGGGTGGACGGACAGACTAGCAGGTGGGCAGATGGACAGGCTGTGACGAAGTGGGAATATTTTATAATATTTTGATGAGGCTGGATTGTGCCTCTGTTTCCCCTATATGTGGCATCGTTGCCTCGGGGGTGGCAGAAGGCTGATTGCTTTCAGGGCAGGTGACAAGACATAGCATGGGCGTCGCCTGGCTGTCTGGGTCTTGGTCCCCATATCAGTGGAGCCTCTGACAAGACAATGGCAGATCCAGTTGCCTGCACATTGATACCTGGCAAGCAGGGACCCCGCCGCTCTGCAGGGGGCCGAGGAGCATCCTTGGGAACAAAGCACAGGGCGGGGCGGGGGGGGATGGGGGGGTGGAGCTAAGCGCTGCTTCTTCACCCCCAGCATCTCCTTTGGCTCCCTGTGGGGGAGGGGTTCTGTAATGCTCTCAGTGGAGCCCCTGGGTGCTGAGCGCTTTTAGAAGTCTGGCCCAAAGAGACTTGCCGGGGGTCCCAGAGCAGGTGGTGGGGTTGGAGCATGATCAGCTGAGCCCTCCCCCCCACGACTTCACCAGGAGCCCACTCTGCCCTTGAGATACCACAGGCCCCCCCCCCCCCAACTCCCCTGCTGTGGAGAGGCAGTGGGGAGGGCTCATGTGTGTGTGCTGGGAATTGGGGGAAGGGAGGTGTGTGTGTGTGTGTGTGTGTGTGTGTGTGCGCGCGCGCAGGGGATGGGGGAAGGGAGGGTGTGTGTGTGTGTGCAGGGGATTGGGGGAGGGGAGAGGTGTGTGTGCAGGGGAAGGGGAGGGGTGTGTGTGTGCAGGGGATTGGGGAAAGGGAGGGGTGTGTGCAGGGGAGGGCGTGTGCAGGGGAGAGGGGTTTGTGTGTTCAGTGGATGGGGGAGGGGAGGGGTTTGTGCAGGGAATGGGAAGGGGAGGGGTGTGCACAGGGGAAAGGGTGGGGGAGGGGTGTGCGCAGGAGAAGGGGAGGAGGGTGTGTGCAAGGGAGAGGGGTGGGGGAGGGTTTGTTCAGTGGATGGGGAGGGGTGTGTGTGTGTGCAGGGGATGGGGAGGGGTGTGCACAGGGTAATGGGAGTGGGGGAGGGGTGTGTGCAGGGGGTTGGGGAGGGGAGAAGTGTGCCCAGGGGAGAGGGGTGGGGGGAGGGTGTGTTCAGTGGATGGGGGAGAGGAAGGGTGTGTTTGCAGGGGATGGGGAGGGGAGGTGGTGTGAGGGGACAGGAGCTCTTTGCATGCGTGTTTGGAGCACTGGGTGTGGGGGGCGCTGGCTGGTGGGGGGGGCACTGGCGCTGGCTGGTGTGTGTAGCAATGAGCCCCCAGCCCAGTCCCCTGCCCTTATTCTGGTGCCTCCTGCTGGCCCAAGTGCCCAGGTCAGTGCCTGGCTCCCCGGCCCTGCCCAGCATCTCTGTGGGAGCTGGAAGGACCTGGGAGGAGAGGCTGGGCCAGGCTCCATGGCCCTGCTGAGCTGCCAGTGCGGGGCCAGTCGGTGCCACTGGGCTTGGCCTGTCCCGCTGATGCATCGCTCAGGGGTCCTGCCTTCTCTATGAGTTCACCCTGGCCGTTGCCAGCCCAGCCAGCTGCCCCCAGCCTTGCCCCACACCCCACGCAACAGCCCTGGCCCCATGGGCACAGGCTCCATCGCCCCGGCTGGAAGACAGGGGTCCGGAGGGGGGGCTGTGTCTCCCCCTTGCCGCCCCCGCTCAGCCTGGCGCTCGGCCCCCGCCCCCGGCCTGTCCTCACCCCCCACGCAGGACTGAGAGGCGCTTTGCATTCCAGAGCGTCTGAGCCTGGCCTGGCTGGGTGCCAGTGTGGGGGGGGGCGCCTGGGCGTGGGGGCAGGGACAGGCCTGCTCGAGCCAGGCAGAGCCAGAGAACAGGTGCCACACGGGCACGGCTGGCAGGGGCTCTGGCCCGGGCGGGGGAGAAGGAGGCTGGCGGGGGGAGAGGACGTGCATGGGGGAGCAAGGGCTGGCCCCGGCTCTGCGGAAGTCTCTGCTTCCTGCTTGCCAGCCCCGGGATCGCTGGAGAGGAAAGAGCCCCCCATTCATGCGCCAGGCGCTGGGCTGCAGCTGCAGACGCAGGTGGGGTGGGGGGCTGGCGCGGGGCCCGTCAGAGGGTCAGGAGCAGAATGAAAACAAACCTGGCCCACCGCTGGGGGGCACTGCAGGGAGTGCCCCCCGTGCCACACTGGCAGGGCTTGGCACAGAGCCCAGGCCAGCAACCCCCCCCTCCCCCCAGGGGGCAGTGCCCACTGAGACAGAGCCTGGCTTGAGGGAACAGCACAGGGCCTGTGTGTGTGTGTGTGGGGGGGGGAATTGCTTGAACCTGTAGTAAGCGGGGGATGCCCTAGGATATTTCTGCCCTTGGGGTCCCTGGGGGTGCAGGATGGAACCCCCTGGGGTGTCAGTGCTGGGGTGGGGGATGGAGCCCTCCCAGATGTCAGTGCTGGAGCCCCGAAGCTGGCTGTGCTCTGGGCTGGAGGGGCCTGGTGGTGGTGGTGGGGGCAGTCCCAGGATGTCTGTCCCCTGGAATGGGAGTGCTCTGATGCCGGCACTGGCCCGTCCCTCCAGCCCTGCAGTGGGGAGGGGGCTGCAGAGGTTAAGCCTGGTGCGGGAATGTCTTGGACCCGAGACTGAAGCCTCTGTGGTCCTGGGGGCCCCGTAGGGGGGAGCGACCAGGCCATGTGGGCCTGAGCCAGGCTGTGCTGAGTGCAGGGATGGGCTGGGAGCTGGGGACATCCCGCCTGCCCCTCCTCCCCGCTGCCTCTCTGCCGCGCCCAGCCAGTGTCCCTGCCCTGCGCCACCCTCTGCCCAGCCCGAGCACTGATATCCCAGCCTGACCCCAGGCTGGCTCTGTGGCCCCCTCCCCATGCCTGGCTCAGGGCCTGGCAGTCCTTGCAGTCCGGGCCTGGCGTGGGTCGCGGTGAGGAGATGGTGGTAGGGGGCTCCCAAAGGAGGGTGCTAGTGAGCCCTGGGCTCTAGGAGGAGCTGACTGAGATCACAGCTGAGACGAGCAACTTGTTCTCAGCCAGCTGCAAAACAGACCCTTCTCCAAAGCCAGTGTGGGCACCTTGCTCTGCACAGGGGGAGGGGGGAGGTGGCCAGGGCGGGGAGGGGCCAGGGCTGAGACAGCAGGGGCTGTGGGTTGGGATTGAGGGGCACCGGCAGAGCTGGGGTGGGGGGGGTGTAGCAGGCCTGGTGTGTACACAGCCCTCTGCATTGTCCAGTCCCTGCTGGAAGGGGGTGAGCACGCCTGCTGGGGGTGTGTGCGATGGGGGGCTGGATGGCTGTGGAGGGGCGCTGCAGGGCTGGCCCAGTGGGTGCAGCAGGGATGAACTGAGGCAGCTGAAGAGGCAGCGTCTGCTGCAGAGCTGGGGGGAGCTGGCTGTGGGCACCGTGGGGCTGGTGGGCAGGGCCGGCTCTGGCTTTTTTGCCGCCCCAAGCAAAAACAAAAAAACCTGCCAGGTGGCCGGATCCAGGGTGCAGGGGGACTCCCTGGGCTGCAGATGTGCCCCGGGCAGCGGAGTGCGCGCCCCGGCTAGTGGGGGGGAGGGGGAGGGAGCGGGGGGGGGAGAGAGAGAAGGGGGGCAGCCAGGGCTTCCTTCAGCGGGGCGCTCGCCACACGGCCCCTCCCGCTGTGCCGCCTGCTGGGAGGGCTCCGCGCCTCTCCAGTCGGCAGGGAGGGAGGGAAGGACGCAGGCTGCCCTGCCGGGCTTGCTGCAGACCTGGCACCGGCTGGGGCAGACGGAGCGCGCAGCCCGCTCCCAGCAGGGCGCTCCCCTCCTCTGCGCCGCCGCCCCGTACAGGGCGGCCAGAGCCGCGAACCAAAAAGAAAAAAAATCTGCGGGGCGGCTGGAGCAGCAAAGCAAAAAAAAAAAAAAAAAGATTGGAGGGAATGCCGCCCCTTAGAATCTGCCGCCCCAAGCACGAGCTTGCTTGGCTGGTGCCTGGAGCCGGCCCTGCTGGTGCGGGGTGGGTGTGGGCATTGGGTTGGGGGGGACGGGTGTGGGCACTGTGGGGCTGGGGGGGCCTGTGGCACATTCCCTGCTGTCCTGCTGCAGGCAGTGCAGGGTGTGGGGCTGCTCACTCCCAAAAAGGCGTCTGCAGGGCCGAGCGCATCCCACGCAGAGGGAGGCAAAGGGGGTGGGGGCTGGGCATCTCGCTCTCGGATCTGCTGGCGTTGGCAGAATACAGGGCAGTGGCAAGACGAGAAGCCCCTGGGCTGGGTGGCGGGCGCCTGTCCGTGGTGCCCCTGCTCTCACAGGTGGTGGGTGGCAGATGGGTGATGCCTCTCCCCCACCAAGGAAAGGTGCCTGGGCCCCTGCCTGAGCCGGCCTGAGGCGCTCAGCAGAGCCCCTTCCTGCACAGCCCCCGCCTGGGCAGGGCCAGCCGCGGAGCTGCCTGGGGTCTCACTGCAGCACAGGCACCTCTGGGATCAGGCTGTGTGGGGTGCTGGGGGCTCTCTGAGCACTGCCACCTCCTCATCACTGTCCTCCAGAGTCATGGGGCGGGGTGGGATGTGCGGGGGCGTGCCAGGGCATGATGCCACGGCAGGAAGCAGGCAGGAAATGAGCCAGGCCTGGCGTCCTCGGAGGAGCCCAGGATGGCAGTGCAGGGCCCGCCTGGCCAGGCTCACAAGGAACCAGCTAGCCGACGGCTGGCAGCCCGCCAGGTCCCCTCCCCTGCCCCAGGGAGAGGCCCCGGGCAGGGCAGGGCAGTCCAAGGAGGGAGGCTGTGAATGCAGCTGGAGCCTTCCCAGGCTCTGAACTGCCGAAGATAAATATTTACTTCCTTCCTCCCCCTTCCCTGTGCCCGCGCAGCCAGACAGGGGGCCACAGGCCGGCTGGAGGGGGGTGGGCGGGGTGCCCCTCCCTCCCCACCCCAGCGGGGCTGCCCCCACCCAGGAGCAGGGAAAGCCCAGCAGCCCTTTGGGGGCTGTCGAGGATCGAGGATTTGGGGGGAGGAGAGGGGGCACGGTCTGCTGCACTGGCTCTGGGCTGATCCAAAGCTGCCAAGTAGGAAGGGGCACAGGGCCCTCGGGCACTGGCTGCCGGACCCCAGCCAGGCCCTGGGGCGCCTAGGCTCGGCGCAAACCTCATGGTGCCCAGCAGGGCCAGCCTGGCCTGAGCTGAGTGGCTCTGGGCTGGCTCTGGTGCGGGCTGGGGCTGGCAGGCAGGGGGCACAGTGAGGCTGGCTGTGAAGTGGGCACCTCTCATGTATGGGAGCCTCGTGCTGGGGACGGTGCCCCCCAGGTCTGGGTCTGCCCATCCCCCTTCCCTAACCACCCCCAACCCTTCAACCTAGCAGTGCACCTGGCCCCGTGCTGCCCCCCCACACTCCCCAGCCCCATGCTGCCCCCCCACTACCTAGTCCTGTGCAGCTCCCCCTGTTCCCTGGCCCCAGGCTGCCTCCCACGCTGCCTGGCCCCCTGCTCCCTCCTCCTCCACACTCCCTGGCCCTGTGCCGCCCACATACTCCCAGTCCCATGCTGCCCCCCACCCTCCCACTACCTGGTCCTGTACAGCACACACACACCCCCATCCTCCCCAGCCCCAGGCTGCCTCCCACATTGCCTGGCCCCAGGCTGCACACACACACACCCGCTCTCCGGCCCCCTGCTCCTCCCTGCTCTCTGGCCCCCTGCTGCCCCCCAAACCTGCCAAGCTGAATCCCCTCCTTGCTCCAGCAGCTTTGGGCTGCTGGTGATGGGGAGGCGCCTGCAGCCCCCTGCTAGCCCAGCTCTGGGCTCCCCACATGGCCGGCACAGGCCTGGTTCAGACTCCCTGGCCTTCCCTGCCCAGAGCCCTAGGCTGTGGGAGTTTGTCCCCCCAGAGCAGGCTGAGCTCCAGGTTTGCAAGCTCCATGATGTGTTGTAATCTCCCCCTGGACTGCGGGAGCAGCAAGGCCCAGGGCAGGCTCCCTCCCCAGCTGTCAGAGCTTTGCCTCCCTCAGCATGGCCCCGCCGAGGATCTCAAAGCACCTGAAAACCCCAGGGGGCTGCGGGTTGGGAGGGAGGGGCATCGGTTGGATGCTTGCCCAGAGCCCCTCCACACTGGGCCTGGCTTTTCCCTGGTGTCTGTGAGCACCGCATAGGCCTGAGTAACCGTGTAAAGCAGAGGGGGGCCGGCATGTGACTGGGCTGGTGTCTGCTGGGCCCCACCCTGGCCTGGGCCCCACCCTGCAGAGTCCTGCGGCTCCTGGCGCTGCCCCCTGAGCTGTGGTTGCTGCAGGCAGAGGGGAAACAGCTGCTTGTAATTCCAGACGGGTCACTGTGCTGGGGGGGCTGCAGCCCGGCTCTGGACCAGCTCAGCCAGTTCTGCTGGCTGCCTCTGGCCCCATCCTCCCCTCCCCGCCTGGCAGGCTGGGCGAGGCAGGCGGTCACTGAACCCAGCCCCTGCCTGATGGCTCCTCACTGATCATAGGACCCGCCCCCCATCTGGCTCAGTGGGAGTGGGCATGGGGCTCCATGGAAAATGTAGGGCTGAGTTCTGAGCCAGGCCAGGGGAGGAGCAGGAGCTGGGACTCTCCAGCGCAGCCAGGGTGGTGAGAGGCTGCCAGGACTCTGCCCTCAGGGGGGTGCTTATGGGGGGGGGGCACTGGGCACTGTGCAGGGGAGGGAACTGGACGGGATGGGTGGCAGGGGCAGTGTCGTGGCACCTACTGCACCTGCCTTTCAGCTCTGGAGATCTGGCAAAAATGGGGTTCAGGGGGCCCGAGGATTGGACTAGCAGGGGGCTGCAGGTCAAGAGTGAGGGGCACCAGCAGAGCTGGGTGTGTGTGGGGGGGAGGCCTGCCCACAGTGTCCTACTTTTGTACATAGAACTGTTCCTTCTCCAGAATCTGTCCTTGCATTTCCCATCCCCCTGTTAAGAGCAGGCCTGGCAACAAGTTTTGGGGGGGCTCCTGATGGCAGGTTGGGGGGGGATCCTGGTGGCAGGATTTGTGGCTCTTGGCAGCAGGTTGGGGCAGGGGGGCTGGAACAATTTGTATAGTGGGGGTGCTGAGAGCCATTGAACCAAACTGTAAACCCTGTGTATGATGGAAACCACTTTAAGCTGTGGGGTGCTGCAGCACCCCCCAGTTCCAGCACCTATGGGTTGGGGGGGCTCCTGCCAGCAGGGGGGGGGGGCTCCTGGCAGCGGGGGGGGGGGAGGAGGCTCCTGGTGGCAGATTTTGGAGCTCCTGACCCCGATCCTGTGGCCGCTGGGACAAACTCTGTGCAGGGGGGTGCACGGGTGTCCGTGTGTGGGTCCTAGAGGGCGGCACAACCCAATTCACCCCCCTGCCCCTCTGCTCCTCTGCAGGTTGCCTGGGCACCCTGCCCCCGGGCTGCAGGGGGAGCAGGCCCCAGAGGACGCCGTCTGCTCCCTGCTGGAGGACGTTGCTGGTGGCCACGCCGGGCACCATGCACTCCCTGGACGAGCCCCTCGACCTCAAGATCAGCATCTCCAAGCTGCGGTCAGCGCGGGAGAAGCGGACGCTGGGCAGCACCAAGCACCGGGCCTTGCACCGTGAGCTCAAGAGCCAGGATGATGGTGCTGCAGCGATGGGCCCCAGCTCGCCTGGCTCCCCGCTGGCCGGTGAGAGGGGGAGGGGAGTCCAGGGACCCACCCGGGGACACCGCCTTCCTGCACCCTCTGGTACGACAACAGGGGGCGCCACCTGTGTGCCGTCTTCTCAGGGTGGGACCGGTGGTGAGAGAGCCTTGGGTCACGCTCTGTCCCCTGCTGGCCACCTGCCCCTGGGGCTGGGCCCACACGGCTGGGGTCCCCCAGGCCGTGCTGGGATCCCTTGGGGCAGGCCATGAGCTGTGGGGCTGGGCGCAGGGAGTGAGGAAGAGGGGGGTCGCTGCCGCGTCCTGCCCCAGAGGTGGCTGCATTGCAGTGGTGGGGAAAGGTGCTCGGGGCAGGAATTGCTGCTCATCCGCTGGCTTTGTGCCCCCCAGGTCCCCTGCTGCCCTCCAAGTACCACGACAAACGGGACGCTCGCTTCTCCTCGACGCCCCTGCTGGACCTCAGCCTGTCGCCCCCGTCCGGCCCGGACTCCCCCAGCGGCAGCACCTCGCTGTCCCCTGAGCGGCAGGGCAGTGGGGACCTGCCTATGGCCCCCACCCCCCATGTAAGTGATGCGCTACGGCAGGGCGGGGGCTGGGGCAGACAGGGGAGCTGCTGGGAAGGGGGCTGGGGGCACCGTGGCAGCAGCTCCCTCCCCCAGCTCAGCAGGAAGAGCCTTTTCCAGATGGCTGCCCCTCTGCCCACGGCAGCCCCAGACCTACGGCCCTGGGCCCCGCTGGGCTGGGCTGGGCTGCCAGGAAGGGGAGGGGGGGAGGGATGGACTGGGGCAGGGGGAGGACGGGGAGAGGGATGGGCCTGGGCGGGGGAGAGGGAGGGCTGGGGTGGGGGGCAAGAGGGGGAGAGGGATGGGCTGCGGCGGGGGGAGGATGGGGAGAGGGATGGGCTGGGGTGGGGAGGGAGGGGGAGAGGGAGGGGCTGGGGGGGGGAGGGAGGGGGGGGGGGGGGGGAGGGGGAGAGGGATGGGCTGGGGTGGGGAGGGAGGGGGAGAGGGATGGGCTGGGTCAGGGGGAGAGGGATGGGATGGGGTGGGGGGGAAGGGTGTGGGATGGGCTGCGGCAGGGCTGTGGGGGGGAAGGGTGGCTCGCCCGGCCTGTGCCTGCCTGGGGATGGGCACCAGGCCCACGCGGGGTGTGCGGGTAGCGGTGCGGCAGAGCTTGGGGGAGCTGGCCCCAGCTGGGACGGGGGGTTGGGTGCAAGGGGGGGGGCTCATTGCACTGCAGAGCTTTGGGATCCAGCTGTGCAACATCCTTCCTGATCCCCAGGGTGGGGCACTTCTGCCCCCCAGTCCCCTGCCCCAGCCGGTGTCTCTGACCCACCCCAGCCCCCGCCCCCCGAGCTCCCTGCTCCAGCCAGTGTCTCTGACCCAGCACCTTTGTTCTCCCCCCACAGGATTTCCCGTCCCTGCGCTACATTGACGGCCTCCCGAGCTCCTTCCAGTTCTTCCTGCCCCTGGGCTCAGGCGGCGCCCTGCACCTGCCGGCCTCGGCCTTCCTCACCCCCACCAGGGAGAAGCGCCTCTCCCCGGAGCTGCCCCTGCCGCAGCAACTGGTGTGTCGCTGGGCCAAGGTGAGGAGGGCAGCCAGGCCCCGGGGGGCTGGGCGGGGGGCTGAGCCCATGTCCCCAGTCCTGTGTAGGGTAAATCCCCTGACATCTGCGTCCTAGAGGGGGGCTGCGAGGGGCATGCAGTGGGGCTGGTGGGCAGTGAGGAGCATGCCGCGGGGCTGGGGGGCGGATGGGGGCAGCGAGGGGCATGCCGCGGGGCTGGGGGGCAGCGAGGGGCATGCCGCGGGGCTGGGGGGCAGCGAGGGGCATGCCGTGGGGCTGGGGGGCAGCGAGGCGCATGCCGCGGGGCTGGGGGGCGGATGGGGGCAGCGAGGGGCATGCAGTGGGGCTGGGGGGCAGCGAGGGGTGTGCCATTGGGTGGAGGGAGGTGGGGCAGAGGGTGCTGCGAGGGGCGTGCGGCGGGGTTATGAGGGTCAGAGGGGGCTGGGGCAGAGGGGGCTGCGAGGGGCATGCCATGGAATGGAGGGGGCTGGGGCAGAGGGGGCTGCGAGGGGCATGCTGTGCGGTGAAGGGGGGATGGGGCAGAGGGGGCTGCGTGGCGCGTGCCGTGGGACAGGTCTTTGGGACACTGCCCCTCCTGGCCATTGGTGGATCTCTATGGGCCACCTCTCCCAGTCACCCTTCCCAGCCTGGCGCCCACAGCCTCTGGGGCCAGGCACAGCCATGGCAGATCTGGGCTAGGGAGTGACGGGGCGGGGTGGGTACATCCTGGCCAGTCCTCAGGGGGCCTGAGCCACTTGCCACTCGATCCCTCCTGCCGTGCATCAAAACACCCACCCCACCCCCAGCTGGGCCCCCTGCAGCCGCCCCTCCCCCAGCCGGGCTCCCCTGTGATCCCCCCAGCCAGACACAGTGGGGCTCCCCCTGCAGCCACCATCTGACCCAACCCTGCCCCCTGCAGTGTAACCAGCTCTTCGACCTGCTCCAAGACCTGGTGGATCACGTCAACGACTTCCACGTCAAGCCGGAGAAGGACGCGGGTTACTGCTGCCACTGGGAGGGCTGCGCGCGCCATGGCCGGGGCTTCAATGCCAGGTGGGGGCTGGGGGCGCTGAGGCTGGGACAGCGAGCTGCAGGGAGGGAGGGAGACGCAGCTCGGGACCCCGAGACTGATGGGAGGGAAGAGGAAAGAGCTTTGGCAGATTCAGGCAGATTGCGGCTTCCCAGGGAACCACATGTGTCAGTTACACCAACAACTGTTAGTGACACGCTGGCTGGTTATGGGGCAAGGACGGGGGGGGATCAGGGCTGGGTGGTTAAGGGGCAGGGACAGGGGGATCAGGGCTGGGCGGTTACGGGGCAGGGATAGGGAGATCGGGGCTGGGTTGTTACGGGATGGAATGGGGATCCGTGCTGTGTTGTTATGGGGTGGGGAGATCAGGGCTAGGTGGTTAAAGGGCAGAGATTGGGGGGGTTGGTGCGGGGCACTTATGGGGTTATGGGGCAGGGATGAGGGGATCTGGGTGGGGTGGTTATGGGGCAGGACAGGGATTCAGTGGGGAGCAGGAGCAGATCTGGGCTCTGCCCCGATTGCCGGGTATGATATTGGACAAGTCCGTGTCCTCTCTGAGCTGGGGACCGTTCCTGGCCCCCCGGGGGCGGCTGTGGCGATTTGTGTGTCCTGTGACGGGGGGAGGGGAACAGCTGTTCCATCAGCTTCCTGGGTTCCCATGGCAGCTGCAGCCCCACAGCACCGTGCCGGGCCAGCTCACCCCAGCTGGCCCCCCCCACCCCCCGCGTTGCCCTGCTGGGCCGGCTCACCCCAGCTGGGTTCCCTTCTCCCTGGGGCAGGTACAAGATGCTGATCCACATTCGCACCCACACCAATGAGAAGCCTCATCGCTGCCCAACCTGCAACAAGAGCTTCTCCAGGCTGGAAAACCTTAAAATCCACAACCGCTCGCACACAGGTCAGTGTCAGGGACGGGGGTCCTGGGTGTCACCTCCTCGCACACAGGTCAGTGTCAGGGCAGCCCATGGCCCGGCGCTGGCGGCCCCATGGCACGCTGGGTCGGGCAGCCCATGGCCCGGTGGCAGAGGCCCCATGGCATGTTGGGTCAGGCAGCCCATGGCCTGGCAGCGGAAGTGCCGTGGCACGCTGGGTCAGGCAGCCCATGGCCTGGCAGCGGAAGTGCCGTGGCACGCTGGGTTAGGCAGCCCGTAACAGCCCATGGCCCGGCGGCAGAGGTCCCATGGCACACCGGGTCAGGCAGCCTGTGGCCCGGCAGCGGAGGCCCCGTGGGATGCTGGGTCAGGCAGCCCATGACCCAGTGATGGAGGCCCCGTGGCATGCCTGGTCAGGCAGCCCATGGCCCAGCTGCAGAAGTGCTGTGGCTTGCTGGGTCAGGCAGCCCGTGCCAGCCCATGGCCTGGTGGCGGAGGCCCCACGGCACGCCGGGTCAGGCAGCCCATGGCCTGGCGGCGGAGGCCCTGTGGCATGCTGGATCAGGCAGCCTGTGGCCTGGCAGCGGAGGCCCTGTGGCATGCTGGGTCAGGCAGCCCCTGGCTTGATGGCGGAGGTCCCATGGCACGCCGGGTCAGGCAGCCCATGGCCTGGCAGCGGAAGTGCCGTGGCACGCTGGGTTAGGCAGCCCGTGGCAGCCCATGGCCCGGCGGCAGAGGCCCCATGGCATGCCGGGTCAGGCAGCCTGTGGCCCAGAGGTGGAGGCCCTGTGGCACACTGGGTGTGGCAGCCCATGGCCTGGTGGCAGAGGCCACATGGCATGCTGGGTCGAGAAGCCTGTGGCAGCTCATGGCTGTTGTTTCCCCATGCAGGCGAGAAACCCTACATGTGCCCCTACGAGGGCTGCAGCAAGCGCTACTCCAACTCCAGCGACCGCTTCAAGCACACGCGCACCCACTACGTGGACAAGCCCTACTACTGCAAGATGCCCGGCTGCCACAAGCGCTACACGGACCCCAGCTCGCTGCGCAAGCACATCAAGGCCCATGGCCACTTTGTGTCCCACGAGCAGCAGGAGCTGCTCAAACTCCAGCAGCCTCCCAAGACCCCCGTCACCTCGGCGGAAGTGCCTTACGTCAACGGGGCGCAGCTCATCATCCCCAACCCGGCTGCCCTCTTTGGTGGGCACGCGCTGCCCGGCCTGGGCGCCTCTCTGCCCATCCCCCTGGCTCCGGGGCCCCTGGACCTCAGCACCCTGGCCTGTGGCGCCGTGGGCTCTGCCGCGCTGCCGGGGCTGCCCAGCCCCGTGCTGTCCCTCAATGGGGCGCCACTCAACTTGGCCAAGAGCCCCTTGCTAGCATCTCCCTTCGGGGCCAGCGGGCTGGGGCTGCCAGTGGTGTCCCTGCTTGCTGGCAAAACGGACGTGGAGAAGTGCCAGATGGGCGACACCAGGGTGGCCAAAGTGGGCAAAGCTCAGGGGCTCGAGAGCCGCAAAGACTCGTGTGACAGGACTGAGAGGGCCCGGCTCAGGCGTGCTCCGGAGAGCCTGCCACTGCTGCCTGGCGCAGTGCTGGACCTGTCCACCGGCGTGAGCTCTATGGGCAGCCCCGAGGCCCTGCCACCCGGCTGGGTGGTGATCCCCCCTGGCTCCGTCTTGCTGAAGCCGGCCGTGGTGAACTGAATGAACGAAGCCCAGACGCAAGACAAGGCGCCACCTTGGCCCGAGTCTCGACGGGTGAATCCGCCAGCAGGCTGTGGGGGAGCTAGACCTCCCACCCCCTTCCCCTGTGACTGCCGCTTGGGTCTCGCTTGGACCTTTCACGAAAGAAGAGTTTGACTCTTCTGAGAATAGCAATAATCCCCATCCCAGCCCCGCAGCCAGCCCGCACCACCGGCCCAGCGCAGGCCGCTCCAAAGACCTCTTCGTGGGACACCCTGAGACAGCTAACTGCCCCCTCCCTGAGTCAGCCGAACCCTGGCGCCTCCTGCTGGCTCTCCAGGGTGCCAACGCTGGCACAGGACACAGCAGGAGCAGGCTCATGGCTCTGGCAGGCGCCGGGGTGGAGCACCAGGGTCGGTTGTGGCAGCAGAGCGGGTGCTGGAGAGGGACGATTGCGGAGGGACCCGAGCCAGGCCGTGGCTCTGGGAGCAATGGGGCGTGGAGCTGGATCGGGGCCCTAGAGCCAGCCTGGTGTGCCATTGCCCCGTCTCTCCCTGGGGGCTGCCTGCCCCAGGCCTAAGGCAGTGGGAGGCGCCGCTATTTATTTATCTCACCCAACCCCCCCACTCTGACAGGTCCCGCGTTGGGCCCTTGTCCCTGGTGCTGACCAGGCGCCCCCTGCCTGAGGCCTGAGCCACACAGCCACCTGCATTGGGGTCCCAACACCCAGCCCCGTGCCCACCCCCAGTCAGTGCCAGGTGCTCATGTCCTAGCGCCCTCTGCTGGCTGTGTGCAGCCCAGTAGCTGGGTGGGTGTGAGTGATCCCAGAGGAAGGGCCCATTGACCCCCCCTCCCAGCCTGCGGCTCCTAGGTGCCGTGGCCCCTGGCCCCTGCAGCAGAGCTGCCCCTTGGCACGGGCCACGCCCTCTGGCCATCACACATGGCCTGGCAGGGAGGACGATGCCAGCAGAACCCACAAACACAGGCATGTTCCCCCCCCTCAAGCCCCATGACGCGGGCAGCCCTGGGCACCTTCCTCTCTGGCTCAGGGTAAGCCCCCCACCCTAGGATTGGCACTGCCATGGTGTTGGGCTGGCGGACTCCCTCCACTCCAGCTCCGGTTCCCGCACACCATGGAACACTGACTCGTTTCCAGGAGCTCCCACACGAGGGGCTCTAGCGCCTCACTCGCCCCAACACCTGCCACTGGCCCTCTCCCATCACCCACCTCCCTGTGCCTGCGCCAGCACAGCCAGCGTCCCTGGAGCCAAGCCGCGTTTTCCTGCCACCCAGCGCTGACCCGGGAGCAGCCAGCCCAGCCATCTGGGACCACCAGGAGCCGCCGAAGCAGGGGTGTTCCCGTTGTCCCCCCCCCAGCTGACGGAGCTCCCATCAGCCAACTGGCACCCTGCCCAGTCTGACACCCCCCGCCCCGCCAAGAGCAGATCAGCCGGGCCCCGAATGCACCCAGCCATCCCCGGGCCCGTGCGCCAGTGGAGGAAGGAGAGCTACTCGCCTGCAGCTGGGCTTGCCCCACGGAGATGCTGGCGAGACAAGACCACGATGAACTTCTAGACTGCAGCCCTGGGTTGACTGGACTGAGACAGACAGACGGACCCCCAGTCCCGTGGGGAGCCCTGCCCTCGGACCCCCCCCCCCCCGACAACGCATACTGACTGAGTATGCTGCTCACCGGCTCCCATGCCCCTTCCCCAACGAGGGGGGAGGGCGGGGGCAAGATCGCCTTCAGCTCTGTTAGTACCTTAGCATGTAACGCAAGTGTGTGTGGCTGGCCAGCGCCGCAGGGCGGGAGCCCCTCCCTCTCCTGGCTGTGAACCCTGGCCCGCTAGTGTCCTGGCCAGCCCAGGTGGGAGGCGGGTGCCAGGGGCAGTACTTCACTTAACATTCTGAGTGGGCAGATTGCTGCAGCCCCCACCCCAAGCACTGCAGGGAGCCCTTGGGCCACCGCCCACAACCTGGCGCTGCACCTGCCAAGCCCCCATTCTGGCCAGCTGCCAAGGTGAGCCCCATCAGGCCTGGGGCTGAGCCCCCCCTGCTGTTCCTCCCCCCGCCCCAAGGCCTGCTGCTGATGCTCCCCAAACTGGTTTTCCCTCCACCCTTTGGCCAGATCACCCCATGGACCCATTGCCCATCTCCCAGTGACTGGCTCAGCAGCTGCAACCTTTTCCAGCCCAGCCCCAGCCTGACTGCCCGGAGCCCTGGCTAGCCCTGCCCTGGCACACGCCACCTCCCTGAGGTGTGGCTGCCAGGCTGACTGTGGGCACATGGCCTGGGCAGGCTGTTGCCCTGAGAGCACCCCTGGGCCTATCCTCAGCCAGGGGCTGCAGCATATGCAGGTAGGAGGGACCCCATTAGCCCTGTGTCCCACACACAGAGTAATGTCCATGGGCTGGGTGCAGTCAGCTGCCCCATGTTCTTCTCTGGCTCCATCGATGGGCCTAGCTGTGCCCCCCACTGTTCCTGCCCCAGGGTGTGGGTTGGAAACACCCCAGCCAGCCCCCATGGGCAGCCTGGTGAGCAGCAGGCCCAGTGCCAGGCTGAGACCAAGCAGCATTGGGTGACAGCTGGATGCCCCTGGGGCACCCGGTCCGGGGGAGGAGCAACAGGAGGCAGAGCCTGGCCCATCAGAGCACTGTGGTTATGGGTGCCAGCTGCTGGGGAGCATGAGCTCCCCCCAGCTGGTCTCCTGCCCCCCCATGCACCCCACTGGTTAGAAAGCTAATTACACACACAGCATAGGGCCACACTCACTGCCCACAGTGTAGCCTGGTGGGAGGGCTCTACTACCCCACAGCACTGGGGGCTGATGTGTCTGCTCCTCCCAGCCACGGGGCATCACAGCCCTCGCTCGGGGGGGGAGGGGGGGGGAGCGGCTGGCGAGCTGCTGGGGCTCTGCCCTGAGGGGGCATCAAGCCAGCCTAAGTTACAGCATTAAATGTGGGGTGGCCAAGGCTGTGGCCTGAGACTACAGCTCCCAGCAGGCACTCTACCCCCTTCTGAGCAGTGCCTACTGGGAGCTGTAGTCTCCAGGAGACACCTGCCCATAAGGAACAGAGCCACAACAATGTGCAGATTGGGCTTATGTGAGGGCCTGGTGTGGTTGCCCCCAGCAGGGAGCAGATCTGGGCAAGGTTGGCCCCTGCATGACACGGGTCTGGAGGTTCAGCTGTGGCCAAAGAGGGCAGGCATGTTGGCTGGCTGGCACCACAGAGCTGCACTGAGCCATTGTGGTTGATGCCAGTGGGCTCAGCCCATCTCTTCAGCTGGTGCTGGCCGGATGGCCCCGTGCAGTATGTACCGTAAGCTATTCTAGACACTCCAGGGCCAGCCAGGCTGGCCCACGGACATATAAGCTACATAAACTCTTTAGACTGATTTAGCACTTTGAGTGGTTGCTCCAGAGTCAAGCTCCTTGAGCACAGCTAGGCCTGGGCATGGCATGGCTGTGCCCGCAGGAGCAGGCCCAGGCACTTCCTGAGGACAGGGCATCTCCAAGCAGCCACCACTTGTGCCCAGGTCTCCTGGCCTCTCCCCCTCCCCAGGCTTGCCCCTCAGACGCTCCCTCCCCCACAGAGGGATTGCTCAGTGCTCGCCCCAAGGGGCCCACCCGGACTACCCCTCCCTTGCAGGAGGGGTCTCGCTGTCTTTTCTGCTCCTCCTGGTACACAAGGGGGTCCTGCATACCTCTCCCCTGCCCTCAGCAGGACCCCTGCTCTGCTGCCACCCTCCAACCAGGAGATCCCCCTAGCCAGGCTCTAGACCCCCTCACTGGCCACATCCTCCACCTCAAAAGCTCCATTGCAGCTCCTGGAGGGAGGGGCCCTCAGGATCTGGCTGTTACAGCACTGCAGCCTGACTGGCAGGGAGCCAGCCCCCCAGAGCCAACGCTTGGGGGGAACCTGGTGCTGTGGGCAAGCATCACGCCTGCCAGCTCTGGGGCTGCCGAGAGATCCCTGCCCTCTCGCCCCAGTCCGGGCGAGCAGCATGCCACTCAAAGGGTTAACAGCACAGCATGTGCTTTGTGATAGACTAGGCCTGCCAGGGCCGGTATACGTTTTGTTTTTCGGTCGTCGTCGCACATTCCAGGCTCTCGGTATTTTACCCGTCTCTAAGTGCCTTTCTCTGGTAGTGTTCGTTCTTTCTCCTCTCGGCTCCATTGCTGTTAGCATAGCGTTTAACTAAAGAAACAAAGCGAGATGCTCACGACTGCCCCTCTCGGCCTCCAGAGGAGAGGAAGTTTATTAAGAAAACAATAAAGTGAATTGACAAGTTGCCCTGGCTGTGTCGGCCTGTGATTGCTTTTCGGGGGCTCCACCCTGCGCAGCGCCGCCTAGGGACACCACCCCTGTGAGCACATCTCAGCCTCCCACTGGCACCTGCACCATTAGGTGCCAGCGACGGGCACTGCCTATGCTGGGAACGGGCAGGGGGTTGCACAGGACTGCTGGTGATGAGAGGCAGCGGGCAGGGCTCTGGTGTGGGGACGGGAAGAGTTGGGTTTGAGCCCGGAGCTGCCGGGAGATCTTGGACAAGTGGCCACCCATTTCCCTTCTCCCTCGGTGCCTAGCTGGTCCACAAGCTCCTGTCTCCTCCCAGGTCTGACCAGTGCCCAGCGCAACAAGGCCTGCAGGTGCTACCGAAACGGAGAGGGGGAGCCAGGATGCTGCAACCCCCAGTTTGGGAGCCACTGAGCCCTCTGGTACTGACGTCTCCACCCATGGGCCAGAAGGGGCCCCAGGGAGGCAGCCAGGTCAGGCTTGGAATCATAGAGTCATAGACTTTAAGGTCAGAAGGGACCAATATGATCGTCTAGTCTGACCTGCACAACGCAGGACGCAGAATCTCACCCTCCCACAACAAACCCCTAACCTTGAGCCATTGAAGTCCTCAAATCATGGTTTAAAGACTTCAAGGTGCAGAGAATCCTCCAGCACGTGACCCTTGCCCCACGCTGCAGAGGAAGGCGAAAAACCCCCAGGGCCTCTGCCAATCTGCCCTGGAGGAAAATTCCTTCCCGACCCCAAATATGGCGATCAGCTAAACCCTGAGCATGTGGGCAAGACTCACCAGCCAGCAGCTAGGAAATAATTCTCTGTAGTAACTCAGATCCCACCCTATCTAGTGTCCCATCACAGGCCATTGGGCATATTTACCGCTAATAGTCAAAGATCAATTAATTGACAAAATTAGGCTATCCCATCATACCATCCCTTCCATAAACTTATCAAGCTCAGTCTTGAAGCCAGATATATCTTTTGCTCCCACTGCTCCCCTTGGAAGACTGTTCCAGAACTTCACTCCTCTGATGGTTAGAAACCTTCATGTTGAGGATGAACCTCAATGTTCTCAGGAGTGTCCACCTCCCTGTGCAGCCAGCCCGGGGCAATCAGGAGCGAGCGAGGGAATGTCAGAGCCCGCCCTGCAGGGCCAGGGGGCCGAGAAGGGCTTGTGCCAGGCAGCACAGAGGGCAGTGCCACAAAGGCTGTGCGTGTGTGTCATTGTGCTACCGATGGCCCTTAGGAAATGGAAACAATCTACTATGCCAGCTGGGCTCAGGCAGGGTTATTCCCTCTGGTCTGTCCCCCCGGCGCAGGGCTCTCCCAGCCGGATCTCAGGACTTGGTAAAGCTAACCCCACACGGGGTGGGGGCTGCCGTCCCCCCGAGAGCTGCAGGATCGCGCCGCTTTGGGAACATGCCACCTGCCGCCCCCCGGGTGGCCTGGTAGTTACGATGATCAGGAGTGGCGGGAGCACGGGTCTGACAGCTGTTGTGATCAGCAGCTGCCAGAGCTCACCTCGCTGGAGGGGTTTGTGGAACAACGCTGCACCCCAGGAAATGCTCCAAGCACCTCAGGGCAGCTGAAGCCTGGAATTTATGGGCGAGCCCCCAGAAGCCATGCGGGCTGCTGCCCTTCACTGTCTGACAGGGGCCCAGGTTTTCCTGTGGTGGTGACAGGCCAGCAGCAGGGCGTTACAGCTCCTGGGAAGGAGCCACAGAGGGGCCATTTGCTGTACTCTAGTTTGGCAAAACCCTCTCAGAAATGGTGCCTGGTGAGATTTGGTTCCTGAGCCCCCTGGGCTCAGTCTGGTCCCAAGAGCCCATCTGCGCCTGGCCTCCGTGGCTGGACAGGAGTGGCTGAGACAGGCAGCTGGGGCTTTCCAAATGGCTGGGCAGAAAATGCGTCACTGCAGCCCCGAGGTGAAACCGGCGGCCCTGCACCCTGGTTACTGTCTCCTTGCCCTGCTAAACTGCTGGGCTCTTTAGGCTGCCCTCGCCCCCAGGGAGAGCTGGGCGTACAGGGGTCCAGTCAGGTAGGGTGGGCTCACACTGACTCCCGGGGGTCCAGCAGCGGGTCTCCTCGCACGGCAGCTTCCCCACGTCCTACCAGATCTCCGCCCATGTTGTCTGAGTCTTCCTCCCCAGCAGACACCATCCTGAGGCCGCTGATGGACCTGGCCAGGGAGTGGAAGGGCAGATACGTCCCTGCGATGGTGGGTGCAGTGGAAAGCGTCCAGTCCCCATCACACTGAGCCAGGGGCACACAGAAACCCTGTTTCTAGAGCTTTTTGGCCCGAGGGCCACATATGGTTATGGAAATTGTATGGTGGGCCATGAATGCTCACAAAATTGGGGGTTGGGGTGTGGGAGGGGGCGAGGGCTCTGGGGTGGGGCCAGAAATGAGGGCTTCAGGGTGCAGGAGGGAGCTCCAGGCTGGGGCAGGGGTGCAGGCTCTGGGGTGGGGCTGGGGATGAGGGATTTGGGGTGCATGAGGGTGCTCCGGGCTAGGACTGAGGCGTTCAGAGGGTGGGAGGGGGGATCAGGGCTGGGGCACGGGGTTGGGGTGTGGGAGGTGGTCAGGGCTGCAGGATCCTGACGGCGCTTACTTCAAGTAGCTCCCGGAAGCAACGGCATGTCCCCCCTCCGACTCCTACGCAGAGATGCAGTGTCGGCTCTGGGTTCCCAGCCAATGGGAGCTGCAGAGCCAGTGCGTGGGGCGGGGGTGGCGTGCGGAGCCCCCTGGCTGCCCCTACATTTAGGAGATGGAGGGGTGACATGCTGCTGCTTTTGGGAGCCACACGGAGCGGAGCAAGCCCCCGACCCTGCTCCCTGGCGGGAACTCAAGGGCCAGATTAAAAGGTCTGATGGGTTGGACGTGACCCGTGGGCTGTAGTTTGCCCACCCCTGTTCTAAAGCACGGGGTTCCCAGGGAGGCAGCCAGCTGGCTGCATGTAGCACCAGGCATTTCTGGCTCTGCGGCGGGTGGGAGCAATTGGACACCATGTTTCAGGGTGAATGGTCCAGGAAGAAATGCTCCTCCCCCATCTACCTCACTGCCCACTTGTCCTAGTGCATTATGGGAGGCCCCGGCCATCCGGTAGTGGATACAGCTGCCCGCAGAGCAATGGGCCAGGCCGTGACCCCCCATCTCTCCCACGGAATCTCCTGAATCCAAACCACACAGAGGAAGCTGCAGAGAGGGGATTTATTGGCTGGCTATAATTTAGAGGGACTGAGAAGAGGGCATAGGGGGGTAGTTACGTCTCTGGCTTCTGCCCCTGTTCTCTTTCACTCTGTCTCTGGGCCTCGATTCGGAGCTCTTCATCCAGCCGCTCCTTGGCTCTCACCACCTGCGGGACAGTGTCTCCAATGAGTCTCACCTACTGCCCAGTCCGCCATACCCAGGCTGGGCCTCAGGCCCAGGATAGCCAAGGGACATGGCTGCCCTTCACAGGGCAGCCAGGAGGAGGCAGCAGAAACCAACTGCATGACTGACTACGTTCCCTCTAAGCTGCGCCGCTGCCTATTAAGCCTTGCGCAGGGGCTCAGGCGAGGAGAGGCGCCCCTCCCCGCTGGCCCCAGCGCAGACCTGTCACGGCCGGGGGAGAGGAGCCCCTCCCTTGGCCCGGCCCCAGCACAGATCTGCCTCGGCTGGGAGAGAGGAACCTCTCCCTTAGCCCGGCCCCAGTGTGGACCTGCCTTGGCCTGGGGAGGAGCCCCTCCCTCAGCCCGGCCCAGCCCCGCCGGAGCTGCCGCGGCCGGGGAGAGCTGCCTCTCCCCCAGCACCTAGCTGCTGCGGCAAGAGAGGGCTGGGGGGGGGTCATCTCTCCCCACCGCAGCCCCAAGGAAGCCTGCACCCCAAACCCCTCATCCCTGGCCCCACCCCAGAGCCCACCCACCCCCACACCCCAACCTTCTGCCCCAGCCCCAAGCCCCCTCCCGCACCCCAAACCCCTCATCCCCAGCCCCACCCCAGAGCCTGCACCCCCAGCCAGAGCCCTCACCCCCACACACCGCAACCCTCTTCCCCAGCCGTGAGTCCCCTCACACACTCCAAACCCCTTGGCCCCACCCCCACCACATGAATTTTATTATGTGCACCAATATGAAGGTGATGTGCCACACATCATCTCCATATTGGTGCATGTAACAAAATTCATTCCGCACATGGACGTAAAAAATTAGAGGGAACACTGGTGACTGGCATGGGGGGGGCTGCTGATAGTGGCTCCAGGCCAGGCCCACCATGCAGCAGCAGAGGGACCTGAGAAAGATGCTGCAGCCCAGGGTGGTTTGCCCCCTCAATCCACATGCCCCAGAGAGCACAGGATGGCAAACAGACGCTGTGCCAGACCCCAGGGAACTCGGCCTCTCTCAGGGTCCAACATGCTGCCATCAGAGACACCCAGGGTCCAGCCTGTGTGACAGGGGCCCCAGAGAGGTGTGGGGATGGAGATACCCAGAGGGCACTGCCAGCAGGACGTTCACCCTGGCAAAGACCCCGGAAAAGATCTGCTTCTGCTCAGAGGGGTAATTAGAGCGCCATGAACAGCGATGACAGCCTTAGAGCCTCCAGCCCAAAGTGCCAGCTCCCAAGAGAGCCAGCCGGCCCCCGAACCTGCGAGGCCAGCCCAATAGCCTGGCACAGAGCAGGACGGATGCCCAGACCCATCCAACACCCCGCTTACCTTAGACTGCAGGTAAAACGATCCCCCCACTGACTTGTCATTCACCTTGAATAAGTGATCGTAGTTCTGCCAAAGGAAACAAGCCAACCGTGAGCTGTCTCTCCCGGCTGCCCCTCGCTCTGCATTTCAGAGCGCTGCCAGCTGGCTGTTCTAAGCCATAGTGACAGGTCCCTCCAGGGGACACCCATGGCAGTGCCCGCGTCCTGAGGAAGAGGGAGCAGCTACCCTCGCTCACTGACACTCAGCCAGCAAGGGCATGCAAATTCGCTGGGGGGCTGTCATGGGGGATTGAGTCCAATCACTTCTGCCCAGAGCCTCTCTCCCCCCTGCAGCACTGGAAAGCCCTGATTACAGGGCAAGCCAAGAAGGGTCCCGGGGCAGAGAGGAAGGTGCGAATGCCTCAATGCACCATGGGTAACAGGCCTGCTGAAGGAAGCTGCTCCACTGAGATCAGAGGTGCCCAGCCCCAACTGGCCACCCACACTCACTCCCTGGAGCAAAACACGCCACCACCCAGCCATCTCCTGCCAGAGCAAGCACACCAGACTACAGCAGCTGGGGAAAAGGGGCTGGCCTCTCAGCAACCTGCTGCCATGCAGGCCTGCCTGCTGAACCATCCCACTCCGAGCCCCGGCCTTACCTTCTGAATTTCCTCCGGGCTGAGCTTGGAGATGTTGAGGATCTGCTGGGCCTCCTGCAGGCTGATCCCCGAGATGCTGGTGGCTGCAGCAGACTGGGGCCCGGCGCATCCCCGTGCATCGGCCGCTGCTCGGCTGGCTGTTCAGAGAGACCCCGAGCTGGTCACTCCTCCAGTCACAGCCCGCTCTCCCCGGCCCACCTGGCCACTGCGCTCACAGGAGAGCTTGCCTGGGGCTATTGAACATGCAAAGGGAAGTGCCACAGGACCTCTATGGACATGAGGAAATGGGGGGGGGAGGAGGGGAGTGAGGGCAGGGGTGGCAACATGAGCCAAGGATGCCTGGGTTCAATTCCAGTCTGTCACAGGCTGTGTGGGGCAATGGGGATGGTCCTGCCCTCCCTCCCAGGGGATCCCCCTGCTCTCTGTACAGCACTCAGAACTGCCCCCACCGGGGGCACAGTAAGCCTGGCCCAGTCAGCCACCGAGCAGGGCCCCCAGAACACACTTGGGGCCAGACTTGGGGGCACTGCTCCCCGGGCTGCAGAGGCCAGCTCCGACAGCAAATCTGGGGCCCCCAGAGACTGGAATCCCAGCCCAGGTCCCCATCCCTGCTCGGCAGCAGCTCGTGTTACTAGCCTGGGTCCATATAGGTAACATGCTAACACTAATGCACGTTACTGAGCAGTTACCTCAAGCGATGGTGCCAATCCAGGCTGCCTTCCCTCGGCAGCACAGGCCCAGTGCCCCGCTCACACCAGCAGCCCTTTAACATGCAGAACACAGACCCTAAACCAGAGCCAAGGCCAGGGGTCACCCTCAAGGACAACACAAGATTTCCATGGATACCCCCCTTGGGTGGAAGAGACAAGGCTGGCGAGGGTGACTGGTGCTTACCTGCAAATTCCTGCCGGAGCGCCCGAGCGAAGGCCCTGCCCACCACCTGCACCCCCACCACGATGATCTGCGCCAGGTACTTGGCCTGCAGACAAAGCACAAGCAGTCAAATGCCCGCTGCCGACAGGGGCCTACAGAAGAGGCCTTCTGCGTGGGTGTGCCCAGGTTACTCCTCAGACCTTGCATCTTTCAGGAAGGGCATCAGGTAACTAGGAAGATCCAGCGGCTCCCCCTCTCCCCCCACAACTCGGGCACTAGTCAGCTTAAAAGCCCTCTCCTCCCCCAAAGCATTCACCCTGCCAAAAGCCAGCAATCGGTTAACCCAGCCAGTGACGCAACATGGTCCAGAAGAGTCAGGGGCAAATTGGGGCCAGTGCCCTGGGACTAGTTAAATCATTAGCTATGGGAGCCCAGGAAAGGCAGCCAGATGTGACCCCAATGCTCGCTGGGCACTGGATGCAAAAGGGAAGGGAGGCTGTACAGCTGGCGGACAAACCCTGCACTGGGGGTGGGGGGCACTTCACCAGACCGTGCATCTGAATTCAGAGTAACCTCAGCCTTTGCACCCAGCAGCCCGGGGTGTTCCTGTTACACAGCGAGTGCCTTCTAGTGGCCAGGAAGCTGCATGTTCCTGCTGGCTGTATGCAGAGCAAGGCCAGCCCGGCCCTGGGCACCGCAGGGTGGGCACTGGAAACGGAGGAGCAGCTAATGCCCCTGCATTACGAAGTGAAAGCGACCAGACAGGCCACTGTACACTGATGCCAGGCGCTCGGCTCATCCCTCACACCGGTGAACGGCGGGCACGTGACACCTTCTGCCTGGCAGAGCGGGTCAAGCGCTGTCCTGGCCCCTCTCTCCTGAGCCAGGGGAGTTTTTAACAGCCCCCAGCCTGGGACGCCTCAGCACAAACATGTTCTGCCCAGGGCTGCTTTCCACGGACAGGGGGTACTAGGGCGATGGACGAATTGTTCCCTGACCTAGCGCCGTCTACACCGGGATGAGGTCACCGGGTGTGAGTCCGGCACTGCCCGGGCCATGGAGCTGTTCTGTACGGCCCAGGGCTGCTGCCTGGCAGAGCCGGGAGAGGCAGGCCACGAAGGTCCTGCCCTGGCCGAACTGCGTGGACCTAGGGCGCGGTCCCGGCCCCGGCCCAGCCGCTTTCCGCCTGCAGGGGCTTGGGCCGGGGGCCGGGCGGGCACCCGGGGTCTGTCCCAGCGCCGCATGGGGCCCCGTGGGCGAGTCAGTGAAACGCTCCCTGCGGGTCCCCGGGGCCAGGCCCGTGCCAGGCGGCGGGGCCCGGGGCAGCACCGACTCTCCGGCGCCCCCCGGGCAGAGGGACCCCGGGGCCGGCACCCACCGGCGGGCCCTGCGCAGGACGGAGCGCGGCTGGGGGAACCCCGGCTTGGGGGAGCGATCCCGGCCCCGCTCACCATGTCCCCGGCGCTTCCGGCCTGCAGCAGGCCCCGGCTCAGGGAGCGAAGGGCAGCGGCCCCCGCGGGGGCGCCATAGAGACGGTGCCGGGCAGAGTGTCCCCGCGGCCATCGAGTGGCAGGTGCTGAGCGCCGCGCGAGAGGGGAGCACGCCCCCTGGCGGACGGCGGGGATGATGCAGCGGGGGCGGGGCTGGGGTGCCCTGTCCCGGGAGCCAGGCCGCTCATCCCCATCTTGGCCCCAGCGCCAGCACCCCTGTGCCACGTGCTGGGCGTGCCCCACGGCCTGACCCACAGCCGCCCCCCGCGCTGCGGGGCAGCTGCGCCACGGCCCATCTCTAGCGCTTGAGTCTGGGCTTTGGGTCGTGGCCCGGCCCGAGATCCGCCAGCCCCTCCCGCCACGCTCCGCACGTGGCCCAGCCATGGGGCAGGGAGAACGCGGGGGCAGCAGGGAACTGGCTGAGCTGGCATTTGGCCATGTCCCTGGCACGCCACGCCCCTGGCGAGCAGATTGCCCTGGGATCAATGCTAGCTGGGGCGGAGCCCTCGGGCTGCGGTCTCGTCCCATGGCACAGCACCGTGCGGGGGCACTGCTTCCAGGGCTAACAGACGCAGCCCCCTTACCGGGTTGGCTTGGCCCACTCTCGCTAGTGCTCTCCCGTTCAAACACTGACCAGGCCTGGCAGCTTGGCAGGACTGATCTGCCAAGCTCATGGCGTAGCTTGGTGTGCGTGTGCTGTGCTTGTAACGGTGCCATGCTGGGAGCCGGCAGCTGACCGGTGTGATAAACAACACCTGTGTGGTGGAGCATTGTGTGCCATACAGTGGCCGAACCTGTTCTTAACCATAAAAGTGGGCTGGAAAGATGTTTTCTCACAATAATTCACAATATTTCACAATAATTCACAATATTGTGAATCACAATAACCAGTTTAAAAGCATCTTCACATGTGGCCGGATGGCCCTCCGACATGGGTCAGCCGAGAGGCGCCCAGTGGTCCCATGTGGGCCTCGGACTCTGGGCTTGAACTGGAGCCAGGTGGAAAAATTCCAGCCAAACATTTTAGGTCAGAATTTGCGTTTGTCAATATCAGACTGTTTTGATCTCTGCTGACAGAGCCCTGCCTGATGTCTGGCTAGCGCCCCCGCCCGCTTGGCAGGGAGACGAGCCTGGAAGCCCTGGGCAGGCAGCCCGCCACGTCGACAGAGTTGGAGACCCCAGGGCTCCCACGCTTGTAACTCCAGGGCAGCCGTGGCTCTGGGGCAGCTCGACAGGTGAACGACCCCTGAGCCAGAGCTCCAGTCCCTTGAATGGCCAATTTCAACATGTTTAGGTCTGGTTCCAAATCGCAACAAAACCAGACTTCAAACAATCAGCCAAGGAGGGGTGGGGTTTGGTAGGTTGTCCCTGCTGCCAGCCCCCACCCATGCCCGGTGTTACTCCGTGGCACTGGCAGTTCCCTTCCCCCAGGGCCTCGCATCTGAACTCAATCCTCTCCATGTTTTGGGTCACCTCCCCGGGGGCACAGCCTCGCCCAGCTGGGCCCAGGCATAGCCTGGGTGCGATTCCCAACTGCTCCCAAGCAGTGCCCGCACCAGGGGCAGCCGTCTCCCAAGCTGCAGGGAGCCCTGAGCTGTGAACACGGCCCCTGCAGGCTTCAAGCGGGCCAGGCCGGAGCGTCAGTGATGCGCTTAGCGGGAGCCGAGGGTGCCTCGCACTGAAAACTGCTGGCTGCAGGACAATGCGCTGGGCTCGGGGGCTGGGGTGTACCACCGCTGCACCCCACCAAGGAAAATGGAGGGCTGGCAGAGCCCTGGGAGGCACCTTCCATTGGCCACAACAGCAGTGGTGAGCGCTAAGGCTCACCCACAGGACCACCAGGTCTGAGGGGAGAAAGCACAGTTGGCTGCAGCGACTCAGGGACTCCCTGTCCATGGTGCTCAGCACGCAATCTAAGCCACACTGGCTACCTGCAATGGGCTTGGCCCTCCCAGTGACAGCAGCCGCAGCCCGTGAGCTCGGCCGCAAAGCCAGCCAGGTGACGGGCAAGGGGGAGTTGGCCACAGGCCAGCATCGACAGGGAGCTGTGGCACCAGCCGGCCAAGAGGCAGGTGTGAGAATCTATCCCCCCACAGCTCCGGAGAAAGCCAGACGAGGAGGCTTTGCCTGCCACGCTGCCTTTCAGGGACTATAGATTTGCTGCCTCCATTTGTTTTTTTTAAAGTACCGTTTTTTATTAAAACTCGCAGCGCCGTTTCAGAAGCCCCCTCCCCACCGCTGGGTTGCTGGCATTGGTCCTCTTCCAGTGGGCACCCACTGAGTCCCCACTCCCAGGTTCCTGGGCCGTACAAAGCACAGCCCCGCCCAGCTCGGCCTTGGCACAGCCCCAACCCTGCTCTGGCACTTGGGCTTGTTGGCAAGGCAGTGCCCCTCACGGTGCCAGGCCCCCCCAGGAAGGGCTGGACAGCTGTGGGCCTTGGCTCGGGGTAGCTCAGGTCTCTGGCCCCAGCTCTTTTCTCTCACCCCAAGAGAACATTCTCCCACTGCCCAGGCAGGTCACATACCGGGTGACATCACGTGCTCTCTGCTAGACACCGCCTAGGTGAGCTAAAGGCTCACACTGCTGGTGAAATATTGCGCAGAGCGAATGTAATGCTGGGGAAGGATGCCAGCCTGGCAGCCCTGGAGCCTGGAGGTGTCCAGACTGGGTACCCCACAAGCAGCAGGGCAAGTATCTCCAGCTACCGCCCGCCCGAGCTGCACTAAATGCCAGGGTCAGAGGGAAATCAGCAATAGTGCCTGGGATGTGAGTCTGAGTTGTAACCAAGGGGCACCGCCCACCCGCAGCATCAGCCTGTGCCCCAAGCCCAGCCTGGGGTAGAGGGGAGGCTCTGGGGGCGTGTCAATGGGATTGCGGTGGCAGCTCCAGTGGGGCTGGGCCCGGGTATGCGCTGGCAGTGCCAAACAGGCCGGGCACCCTTGGGTTCCTGATTTCTGGGGGTGCAGCTGAACCACAGTGCTGAGCTCCAGACCTGTTCCATCCCTGCTCTCTGCCAAGGCTACCCACCAGCGACCCCTGCCCACCATCCGGATAGGCAGCCCTCAAGGCCAGGGTGTGGTGCCCCTCTTGGGGAGGCTTGTGCTTTGAACGTCTGCCTGACGGGAAACAGAACAAGTGAGACTCTGCCTTCAGACCTGAACTGAAGAACAATCTCAGGCCAAGCCCCTGCCCTGGATCGACAGGTGCCAGCGAGCCAGGGGCAGCCGGGGCAACAGCCGGACACAGAGAAGGCACTTGGTGTACATTGTACCGCGGTGATTACAGCCTCCGGCCCTTGCTCCCCGCAGCCTGAAAGAAGGCCCCAATTCAGCAGCGTGAGGCACGTGCAAGCGCTCCGGGGTAGACTTGTGGAGGTGTTCACGGCACCTGCTGCCCTGGGTGTCAGACCCCTAAAGCCCTGTGCATTGTGAGCAGGGCTGGCCTGAAGGAGGCGCTGCAGGCCGCGCCCTTGCTTGGGGGCCGTGCTCAGTCGGGCCGAAGAGATTGTGTTGCGAGAACAGGGAGGGTTGGTGGCTATGAAAGGCCAGGCTGGGAGGCCCAGACCCCACGGTGGCACCCCCAGCTCCCCACGGCCCTCTCCTTCCCCAGCCTTGCAGCCCCCGAGGTGGCTCTGTCCCTGCCCACGGTGGTTACCACCACCGTGCCATTGGTTGGGGCCCAAGCACAACATGGATGTCAGTCAACCGGCGAGCAGCTCTGCCCGAGGATGGGTGGTTTGAGGTCCCCAGAGGAGTCTTCTGGTCCAACGGGCAGAGGGTATAAACTGGCCAAAGCCGCGGGCAGCATGGCCAGCCCCGGCCTGGCAGCACAGCGGTCGGAGGAGCGTCCGTAGCCCTGCCAGACCCCACGTGGAGAGGAGGGTGCGGCCTGGCGAAGCTGGCAGGATCTGGCTCACTCAGTCCGTTAGCCCTTAGGTAACAAGGCAGAGCCCGGCACAGAGCCGGCTTCCCAGGCTCTTTGGGAAAGGACCGGGGCTAGGCCTGAGCCCCTCCAGGGAGATCGGTGCTGGATTGGGGAGCGGCGAAGCCCTGGGGTGTGGGCACAGTCCAGCGAAAGGCAAGGCCTCAGCATGAGGGCTGCGAAGGCCAGGCAGGGAGCCAGCAGCATTGGCACAGAGGAGATTGCGGTCCCAGGAGACAGGAGTCGCCCCTCCAGGGCTAGTCCTACAAAGAAAGAGATGGAGTGAGCGGGAGCCTGGGCAGGGCACCTGGCACACGGGTGTGATCGCTGGGTACGCTTCCCTCTCCAGATCCCCCCACATCCCAGGCAGGGCGCCTGGCACAGGGGTGGGATCACCGGACACACTGCCCGCTCTGGATCCCCCCACCTCCCGGGCAGGGCTCCTGGCACAGGGGGGGGTCGCCAGGGCCCCTGCCCCCTCCGCACCCCCCCACATCCCGGGCAGGGGGCCTGGCACAGGGGTGTGATCGCCGGGCACGCTGCCCTCTCCAGATCCCCCCACATCCCGGGCAGGGCTCCTGGCACAGGGTGTGATCGCCAGGTACGCTGCCCTCTCCGGATCCCCCCACATCCCGGGCAGGGGGCCTGGCACAGGGGTGTGATCGCCGGGCACGCTGCTCTCTCCGGATCCCCCCACGTCCCGGGCAGGGCGCCTGGCACAGGGGTGTGATCACCGGACACACTGCCCTCTCTGGATCCCCCCACATCCCGGGCAGGGCGCCTGGCACAGGGGTGTGATTGCTCTCTGCCCCCTCCAGAGCCCCACAAGTCCCTCTGGGTATGGAGGGCCATGAGGGTTTCTCCTCAGGGAACCGTCCGCAGCTCCCGCCGCCCAGCTTCCCCCGTGGGGGTGGGGAGCAGGAGGTGGGGGTCCAGGCAACACTGTGGCCCCAGCTCTCCTCCCCTCACAACCAGCGAACTGAGTGACTGGCTCCTGCCCCCACCCCCGGGGGAGCGTGTCACAACACCCCCCCCCGTCACCCCCGCAGCAGGCCCCCTGGTCCTACCCATTCCGCTTCATCCACCCCTTCGAAGGATTCCTGCGGCAGGGGGTCATCCCGGTTACCCAACTTGGCCACCATTGCGCTCAGCAGCTGCAGGGAGAAGGGCAGAGCGTTGGTGCCGTCCCACGATGGGACCCAGGGGGCCTTCCCAGTGCTCGCTGCCCCCATGGTGTCTGCTATTGGTGGCCGGGTGGGGGAATACGGGCACTGCATCCCCGCTCCCTGCACCGGGCACGGAATGGAGACTAACTGTCCAGTGGGCACTGGTGTGCCAGATACTCCCCCCTCCCCCGGGAGTGCTGGTGGGTCAGTGCCTGGCAGAAGGCTCCATGGGGCTGGTGAGTGGGGTCAGCACCTGGTGAGGAGGGGGCTCCTGGTGGGCAGGGTCAGTGCGAGGTGGGGAGGGGACTCCAGGGGGCTGATGGGCAGGGTCAGTGCCAGGCAGGGAGGGGGCTCCAGGGGGCCGGTGGGCAGGATCAGCGCCAGGTGGGGAGGGGGCTCCTTTGGGCTGGTGGGCAGGGTCAGTGCCAGGCGGGGAGGGGGCTCTGTGGGACTCATGGGCAGGGTTAGCACCAGGCAGGGAGGGGGTTCCGTGGGGCTCGTGGGTGGGGTCAGTGCCTGGCATGGACAACGGGGGGACCCAGCAGGGTCAGTGGTCCCCAGCAGCTGTGGGGGCAGGGTGGCCTGGCTGGGGAGTGCTGGCTGGGGCGGGCAAGCCGAGGCGAGGAGAGGCACACGGGTCCCGGGGCAGCCCACCTCCTCCTTCTTCTGCTCGTCAGACTTCTCCTCCAGGTAGACCGAGGCTGGGACGTACTTCCGGGTCGGCACGTCCTGTGGGGCCGCGCTCACTGGCACAGACGGGTCCAGAGGGAGAGAGCAGCATCAGCACCCATCTCCTCACCCCCTGCGCCCCCCCGGCACTGCCCAGCCCTGAGCTCACTGGCCTTCACAAAGGGCCACCGGAGAATGCATCCCCTCCTCCAGTCCCAGAGAGAGACGCCAGCCTGGGGCGCAGCCTGCCCGCCCAGAGCCTGGCAAGGACCCCCGGACCCTTCCCCTGTCCACCCTGAGCCCAGCAAGGGTTTGCCGGTCTGATCAGCCTCAGCTGGGGCTATGGGTCCTTCTCCCAGTGCCACATAGCCAGGGACGCCTCCTCCCGAGCGCCCTCACTCCACCCCCTGACGCTGGTGCGTGTGGGGAAGAGGAAAGTGCATGGGACCCACCTGCGCTGCACCTGGTGCTCTGGGCCCCTCCCCCCCCCATGGCCCTGCCCTCGCCCACCTGGCGTCATGTCCCGGGGCTGCAGGCTGATGGTGCGGTGCTGCCCATCGGTTCCTGTGCGCCAGGCCGCGGCGCGGAGGGCTGGCTCCCAGCACACTGCGGTGGCCGGGTAGATGTCGTCCTGGAAGTAGTCCTTCTGCATGGGGGCGGAAGGCCGGGGTTAGGGGCTGTGCTGGGCAAAGGGGCTCAGCCTGCCCAGCCCCTTAGGGAAGGGGGAGGCAGCACGCCAGGGCTCGCTCCTTGGGGCTCAGACTCTCCCGGCCCAGACCCCCGTGCAGCCCAGGGAGTCCAATGCCACCCACCTTGACTCGGGGGACCCTGAAGGCAACCGGCTCGATGGAGCTCTGCCTCAAGCGCAGAGCCCTGGCAAACTCCACCTCCCGCACATCGCACTCCGTCTTGGGCAGGAACACGAAGCCCTGGGAAAGCAGAGAGGGAGATGTCAGAGTCCCCCCTGGCCTGGCAGCACCCCCCCGTGGGGGCCTGGCCCCTGTGAACCTCACTTCCGGGGCACTGGGGATACCACCAAGCCCTGCTCTCCTGCTCAGCGGGGAGCAGGGATGGCAGCGGAGTGACGGGCCCGCAGGAGGCCGTGTTCACGCAGTGCTGCCAGCTCCCTGGCACTGCCTACTCAGGGCACAGGATTTGTGCAGGTCCCATGGCCCTCTGCAGAGTTACAAGGCAAAGCCAGAGAGGGAAGGCCTGAACCACCAATGAGATGCAGCCACTTCTGGTGTGGAACCTGGCAGCTGATTAACAGCACAGGACAACAGCATGCAAATGAAGAAACCTGACAGTCATTTGGCACTGCAGTGGGGCTGAATGGAGGCAGAACGTCCTCACCCCAATTGGAACAGGAGCCCAGTCTGGCATCCCGACCCCTGCAAAAATTGCCATGGGGTGGCACACAAAGGATGGTGCTGCCCCCTGGCCCCACTCTCTCCTCCCGCTTCTGCCCCTCCCCAGCACAGTTGCTATAGCACCTTGTGCCACAGGGCTCCTGGTGCAGTCTGGGCTGGGCTGTGAAGGCCAGGTGCCCAAAGCCCACGAGAAAGGCCCTACTCCCATGGGAACGGTCTGTCGGCTGCCTATGTGGGCAACGTTCACCATGCTAGGCCCTGGGGCTCAGCACGAGGAAGGGCAGTTCAGGGGTTCAGCGCCCCCTTCTCTCCCTCCCTGTACCACACCTCCAGGGCCGGCTCTAGGTTTTTTGCCGCCCCAAGCAAAAAAAATTTTGGCCGCCCCCCCCACCCCACCCCTGGGCTCTCCCCCACCCCACCCACACCCCCTGCCGCCCCAGCCCTGGGCTCCCCCACACCAGTGCTGACTCCCCCCGCTCCCCTCTCGCCTCCAGCCGGTCCGGCGCTGGCAGGGTCGGGGTAAGCAGCGGGGCTTCCGGGCCGGGCCTCAGCCCAGGGTCCCTCCAGCCAGGGCTCCCGCCTCCAGGACCAGCCAAGACCCAGGAGGGCAGAGCCAGGGGACCACCCCAGCAGGGGGCTGAGGAGCCAGGGCAGGGTAGCCCCAGAGGGAGCGGAGCCCCGGAGAGCGGGACGCGGGCCCCGCACGGCAGCGCCCCGCCCTCTATGGCCCCGCTGCTGCTGCTGCTTCTGGCCGCCCTGCCGCAGTCCCTGGGCGGCTTGGGCTGCTTCGCCCAGCCCTGGCTGCGGCGCTGGGGGGCAGCCGCCCTGTGGCATCTGCAGGCGGCTCCGTGTGCCCCGAGGGGCGGCCCCCAGCCCGAGTGTCCCCCACTAGGAGCCTGCCTGGCCCAGCCACAAGGTGCGGGCGCTGCTCCCCCAGGGTGACGCGCTGCTGCTGCCAGGCTCTAGGCTTTTGCCACCCAAAGCAAAAAAAGAAAGAAAAAAAAAAGACGGCCGGAATGCCGCCCTTGAAAATGTGCTGCCCCAAGCACGTGCTTGGTTTGCTGATGCCTAGAGCCGGCCCTGCACACCTCACACTGTGGAGAGCCAAGCCTCCGGGCGCACCTCTAACCTGGTGCCTGCCCATGGACACCCATAGCCAGGGAGGGATGTGGTGCTCCTGCCCACCCCCGGCCAGCTGCAGAGAGACCGCTGCAGACTCCAGCAGCCTGGGGGGCAGCTGCCAGCCTGGACTTTGGGGGCGGGAGGCTGGGGGCACTGCCTAGGGGGCTTCGCCTGCACACACGGGTGGGAAGCTTCACCTGCCTCTGGAGTGGATTCCTCCTGCACACGTAGCACGGGTTTACACCCCTGTGTCCTTGCACATGCCCCACGGCACCACGAGGCCCTCTAGCGGCCGTGGCGGGGAATTGCTGCGCTATAACGCCCCTGCACCCTGGAGATAGTGACTCCCCTGGACGGCCACTAGAGGGCAGCTTTGTACCTGCTATACAAGGGAGCGGAGTGGCGAGTTCCCGGCTGCAGAAGGACTGGCAGGGAAAAGGAGGGGGTGGATCTGTCTGGGGATGTGGCCCGGTCTCCTGGGGAAGGTGTTACACAGCCCGTCCCTGGGATACTGAGTCCTGTGCTGGTCAAGCCCTGGGGAACGCGTGTTCAGGGACAGCCCTGCACGGGGACCCATGGGGCGCAGTGGGCTCTGCTGTTGCTAGGTCCCGGCTGTGCCTGCTCTGCCATGCTCCGATGCAGCGATGTGGCCTGGATCGGGACTGTGCCCCTGGTGTGACAGAAACACCCATGGCCTGGGGCCATTCGAGCCAGGACAGCTGGCGTGGAGCACTCAGGTCTCCTTGCTCGGGCGGTGGATGCAGAAATCGCCCCCCATGCACAGACCGGGACTGAGCCAGGGAGCGGAGACGTTGGGGTCGCTGCGCTCATCAGCTGTTGGGAGAGCCGGCTGTCCCAGCACAGCCAGCCGGGCAGCTTCCCCATCCACCCAGCCTCGTAGAAACCTGCCGCCAGCCAGGGAGGGCAGCAGCAGAGGCAGGCGCTGCCAGGCAGCCCGCAGACCTAGCTTGACTGGGGGAGGCCAGGGCACACGCTGCACAGACAGAGCCCAACTGGGGGTGGCTGGAGCCCCTGCCTTTGTGAGCGGGCAGCTGGCACTGCAGAGGTGACCCTGCTCCCTCTCTGCCCAGGGCCCTCTCCCCACCAGCCCCGGTACCTTGTGAGGGTCGCTGGAGGCGAAGCTGTTGCACTCCAGGAAGAAGGGTGCCTCGGGGACCAGCTCATAGACAAAGACTCTCGTGTCACCCTAAACGCCAAGGGCAAGGAGAGTCACGTGAGGGGAGAGCTGGCGATGTACGGGGTGCGGCTGCCGATGTTGGGGGCAGCTGCTGTGTCCCCCTGGCGCTGTCGTGGAGGTGCGGTGTGTGGCAAGCGAGCCGGGATGCAGCAGCCTCATGGCATCACGGGGAGGGAGGCAATGGGCCGCGGGGAGGCTCTGTGGCGGGACCCAGAGGAGGAGCAGCCCCCAGCCCTCCAGGGCCGGCTGCATGGAGAGCATGGCCTGAAGCCTGGCCACTGTGGGATGGAGCCAGTGGGGCTGTCCAGGCCAACGGGGGGCCCAGGCAGGGAGCTGCTCCCCCGCGCAGGGAGACTCCGCTCCATCATCCTTGGCCCAGCCCTCTGGAGACCCCCACCCCAAACAGAGCGTGGTCACTGATGCCCCAGCAGCCGGGCACGGGGGCACTCCCCGCTGGGCTGCCGGGCACTGCCTCTCCCAGGCAGAGCCCAGACGCTGCTCAGCCCTTTCTCTAATGCCACGGGCTCTTCGACTGCCCGTTGGCCTGGGGCAGCCCTGCTGGTACTCCTGGCACAGTCTGAGGCCTGGCAGCTCGGCTGGGACGTGCCACCCGCAGCGACAATGGAGAGACGAGGATGGGGCCTGTCGGTCCAAGCCCTGGGAACGCCCCAGTCATGCTCCTGGCTCCACCGGGACCTCGCTCTGCAACTCACTTCCAGGTTGGCTCCTATGCCCAGCCCCTGGCAGGGCTGGTGAGGAGCTGGCAGACACCCTGTCCATGTGAACTGGCTGAGCCGCCCCTCCCCCAGACCTCACCTTGCCGGTGAGGAAGACCACGCTGGTGTCCGGGTCGTAGAAGGGGATGAGGGTGGAGGGAGCCATGTCGATGCTCACCACTGCCAGGGGCCCGGCTGCCAGGGACGCTGCATCAGACAGGTACAGCTGGCGCTCGCTGCGGCTGCGTGGAGAACATGGCGCGGATCAGTGGGGCCCGACACCGGCTCACTGCACAGCTGCCCTCGCCCTCCTGCGGGAAGATGCTGCTCCCTTGGCGATCCCATTCCTGGGGCACTGCCATGCAGGAGGCCAAATGGCGTGGAGGCCAGCTTGGCTCAGGCTGTGGCTGCCTCCCAGTCAGGATGTGCACCGGGCTGAGCAGGGGAGCTGGGACACAGGAATTCACAGGCCGGGCAGCAGGGAGATGGACACAGCGCCAGGGTGTTGACCTGGTGTCTAGATAAGGGCCAGGNCTTCTCTCCCTCCCTGTACCACACCTCCAGGGCCGGCTCTAGGTTTTTTGCCACCCCAAGCAAAAAAAATTTTGGCCGCCCCCCCCACCCCACCCCTGGGCTCTCCCCCACCCCACCCACACCCCCTGCCGCCCCAGCCCTGGGCTCCCCCACACCAGTGCTGACTCCCCCCGCTCCCCTCTCGCCTCCAGCCGGTCCGGCGCTGGCAGGGTCGGGGTAAGCAGCGGGGCTTCCGGGCCGGGCCTCAGCCCAGGGTCCCTCCAGCCAGGGCTCCCGCCTCCAGGACCAGCCAAGACCCGGGAGGGCAGAGCCAGGGGACCACCCCAGCAGGGGGCTGAGGAGCCAGGGCAGGGTAGCCCCAGAGGGAGCGGAGCCCCGGAGAGCAGGACGCGGGCCCCGCACGGCAGCGCCCCGCNGCCCCCTTCTCTCCCTCCCTGTACCACACCTCCAGGGCCGGCTCTAGGTTTTTTGCCGCCCCAAGCAAAAAAAATTTTGGCCGCCCCCCCCACCCCACCCCTGGGCTCTCCCCCACCCCACCCACACCCCCTGCCGCCCCAGCCCTGGGCTCCCCCACACCAGTGCTGACTCCCCCCGCTCCCCTCTCGCCTCCAGCCGGTCCGGCGCTGGCAGGGTCGGGGTAAGCAGCGGGGCTTCCGGGCCGGGCCTCAGCCCAGGGTCCCTCCAGCCAGGGCTCCCGCCTCCAGGACCAGCCAAGACCCGGGAGGGCAGAGCCAGGGGACCACCCCAGCAGGGGGCTGAGGAGCCAGGGCAGGGTAGCCCCAGAGGGAGCGGAGCCCCGGAGAGCAGGACGCGGGCCCCGCACGGCAGCGCCCCGCCCTCTATGGCCCCGCTGCTGCTGCTGCTTCTGGCCGCCCTGCCGCAGTCCCTGGGCGGCTTGGGCTGCTTCGCCCAGCCCTGGCTGCGGCGCTGGGGGGCAGCCGCCCTGTGGCATCTGCAGGCGGCTCCGTGTGCCCCGAGGGGCGGCCCCCAGCCCGAGTGTCCCCCACTAGGAGCCTGCCTGGCCCAGCCACAAGGTGCGGGCGCTGCTCCCCCAGGGTGACGCGCTGCTGCTGCCAGGCTCTAGGCTTTTGCCACCCAAAGCAAAAAAAGAAAGAAAAAAAAAAGACGGCCGGAATGCCGCCCTTGAAAATGTGCTGCCCCAAGCACGTGCTTGGTTTGCTGATGCCTAGAGCCGGCCCTGCACACCTCACACTGTGGAGAGCCAAGCCTCCGGGCGCACCTCTAACCTGGTGCCTGCCCATGGACACCCATAGCCAGGGAGGGATGTGGTGCTCCTGCCCACCCCCGGCCAGCTGCAGAGGGACCGCTGCAGACTCCAGCAGCCTGGGGGGCAGCTGCCAGCCTGGACTTTGGGGGCGGGAGGCTGGGGGCACTGCCTAGGGGGCTTCGCCTGCACACACGGGTGGGAAGCTTCACCTGCCTCTGGAGTGGATTCCTCCTGCACACGTAGCACGGGTTTACACCCCTGTGTCCTTGCACATGCCCCACGGCACCACGAGGCCCTCTAGCGGCCGTGGCGGGGAATTGCTGCGCTATAACGCCCCTGCACCCTGGAGATAGTGACTCCCCTGGACGGCCACTAGAGGGCAGCTTTGTACCTGCTATACAAGGGAGCGGAGTGGCGAGTTCCCGGCTGCAGAAGGACTGGCAGGGAAAAGGAGGGGGTGGATCTGTCTGGGGATGTGGCCCGGTCTCCTGGGGAAGGTGTTACACAGCCCGTCCCTGGGATACTGAGTCCTGTGCTGGTCAAGCCCTGGGGAACGCGTGTTCAGGGACAGCCCTGCACGGGGACCCATGGGGCGCAGTGGGCTCTGCTGTTGCTAGGTCCCGGCTGTGCCTGCTCTGCCATGCTCCGATGCAGCGATGTGGCCTGGATCGGGACTGTGCCCCTGGTGTGACAGAAACACCCATGGCCTGGGGCCATTCGAGCCAGGACAGCTGGCGTGGAGCACTCAGGTCTCCTTGCTCGGGCGGTGGATGCAGAAATCGCCCCCCATGCACAGACCGGGACTGAGCCAGGGAGCGGAGACGTTGGGGTCGCTGCGCTCATCAGCTGTTGGGAGAGCCGGCTGTCCCAGCACAGCCAGCCGGGCAGCTTCCCCATCCACCCAGCCTCGTAGAAACCTGCCGCCAGCCAGGGAGGGCAGCAGCAGAGGCAGGCGCTGCCAGGCAGCCCGCAGACCTAGCTTGACTGGGGGAGGCCAGGGCACACGCTGCACAGACAGAGCCCAACTGGGGGTGGCTGGAGCCCCTGCCTTTGTGAGCGGGCAGCTGGCACTGCAGAGGTGACCCTGCTCCCTCTCTGCCCAGGGCCCTCTCCCCACCAGCCCCGGTACCTTGTGAGGGTCGCTGGAGGCGAAGCTGTTGCACTCCAGGAAGAAGGGTGCCTCGGGGACCAGCTCATAGACAAAGACTCTCGTGTCACCCTAAACGCCAAGGGCAAGGAGAGTCACGTGAGGGGAGAGCTGGCGATGTACGGGGTGCGGCTGCCGATGTTGGGGGCAGCTGCTGTGTCCCCCTGGCGCTGTCGTGGAGGTGCGGTGTGTGGCAAGCGAGCCGGGATGCAGCAGCCTCATGGCATCACGGGGAGGGAGGCAATGGGCCGCGGGGAGGCTCTGTGGCGGGACCCAGAGGAGGAGCAGCCCCCAGCCCTCCAGGGCCGGCTGCATGGAGAGCATGGCCTGAAGCCTGGCCACTGTGGGATGGAGCCAGTGGGGCTGTCCAGGCCAACGGGGGGCCCAGGCAGGGAGCTGCTCCCCCGCGCAGGGAGACTCCGCTCCATCATCCTTGGCCCAGCCCTCTGGAGACCCCCACCCCAAACAGAGCGTGGTCACTGATGCCCCAGCAGCCGGGCACGGGGGCACTCCCCGCTGGGCTGCCGGGCACTGCCTCTCCCAGGCAGAGCCCAGACGCTGCTCAGCCCTTTCTCTAATGCCACGGGCTCTTCGACTGCCCGTTGGCCTGGGGCAGCCCTGCTGGTACTCCTGGCACAGTCTGAGGCCTGGCAGCTCGGCTGGGACGTGCCACCCGCAGCGACAATGGAGAGACGAGGATGGGGCCTGTCGGTCCAAGCCCTGGGAACGCCCCAGTCATGCTCCTGGCTCCACCGGGACCTCGCTCTGCAACTCACTTCCAGGTTGGCTCCTATGCCCAGCCCCTGGCAGGGCTGGTGAGGAGCTGGCAGACACCCTGTCCATGTGAACTGGCTGAGCCGCCCCTCCCCCAGACCTCACCTTGCCGGTGAGGAAGACCACGCTGGTGTCCGGGTCGTAGAAGGGGATGAGGGTGGAGGGAGCCATGTCGATGCTCACCACTGCCAGGGGCCCGGCTGCCAGGGACGCTGCATCAGACAGGTACAGCTGGCGCTCGCTGCGGCTGCGTGGAGAACATGGCGCGGATCAGTGGGGCCCGACACCGGCTCACTGCACAGCTGCCCTCGCCCTCCTGCGGGAAGATGCTGCTCCCTTGGCGATCCCATTCCTGGGGCACTGCCATGCAGGAGGCCAAATGGCGTGGAGGCCAGCTTGGCTCAGGCTGTGGCTGCCTCCCAGTCAGGATGTGCACCGGGCTGAGCAGGGGAGCTGGGACACAGGAATTCACAGGCCGGGCAGCAGGGAGATGGACACAGCGCCAGGGTGTTGACCTGGTGTCTAGATAAGGGCCAGGTGCAGAGCAGGGCGGATGGAGCTGGCTTCAGGGCCCAGGCCTGGCTCCCAGCGGGGAGATCTCCTGCAGAATGGCAGGTGGCCCTGCCTCCTGGGCCCCTCACTGGGGCCACCTCTCACGAGGCCTCCTGCTGCACTAGCAGAGCTGTCCTCCACCCCGCCTGGCGCAGCTGCAGGCTCCGGCCTGGTCCCCAGGGACCCCCTGGGGCTTCCTCTGCAAAGCGGCCCCAGTGTCCCAGGGAGTGCGTGGCCCCCTCGGGAATGCAGCCCCGTGGGGCAGCAGGGGCAGCGTGCAGCAGCGGTTTAGGACAGGAAGTGAAGCCCTGCTTTGCCCACCAGCAACCCCCGGCCCCAGTCCCCAGCAGAGCAGTTATCCAAGCTGGGACTCTGCAGCATGGCCAGCCACACAACCCAGCCAGGAGGTGACTAACTCCCCGGATGGTCCCTCTGGGGAGGGCATGGGTGCCACGCTGCTCCGGGCACTGGCACGAAGCTGGCATCCCTCGCTCCGGAGCCTTGCCTTGCGGAGCAGGCAGCACAGCCTGGCTGAGGGCACAGCCCTGCTGGGACCAGCGATCAGTGCAATTCGGAGCCACAGCCTGCATGTGGGGTCAGCTGCCGTCTTCCCCCCAAAGGTGGCTGCACTGCCAGGACCATGGCAATGGAAGTTATTGCAGGGCCGTGACCTGCGCAGGTGACTGACGGCCTGGGGACGCAGCACCAGCCCTTACTTGTCGAAGCCAGACACCAGCAGGTAGCGGCCACCACAGACCCAGACCAGCCGTGCACCTCGCCCGCCCTCGGGTCCGGGGCCTTCCTGTTGGGGGGAGAGAACTGTGACTCCCCGGCATACGCCCCCCACGCTCTCCGTACAGCTACCTTCACCCCGGCCGGTGGCAAAGGGGAACAGGCTGCGCAGGGCAGATTCAGGGCGGGACAGGGAGGCAGGAGCGGGAGCATGTGACTGGCTGGGCACAGCAGAGCACACTGCTCCTATGCTGCTCCCTCCCAGTGCTGCCAGCCAAGCACCCCCACAGGGCCCTCCTGGTCCCCCCACAGCCCCATGCCTGGCTCCATCATGCCCTCCCCTCCACCCCCCATGAGGAAGCGACTGACCCCTCACCTGCTCGGGCTCCAGGGACTGGCGGGGCACATAGACCCGCACTCTGCCATCCTTGCTGACCGTGGCCAGCTTCCGGCCATCTGGACTCCAAGCCAGGCTGAAGATCTGAAAGACACCCGCTGCCTGCGTCACGCTTGTCCCGGCCCTGGGCACCGGCCGCGGGGGTGCTCACCGAGCATGGTAAGCAGGGAAGGGCTGGCAGTGACGGGGCGGGAAGGCTGCGGCCCCCCAATCCAAGCTGTGACCGTGAGGAGCCGGCTTGGGAGAGGCTGGCGGCTCACGCTGGAAGGGTTAAAGCAGAGTGGAGCAGCATGGACTGTGGCAGTGGAGGGACCTCTGCAGGCAAGGGGAGAATCAGCAGGGGGCCTGTTGGCTGAATCAGCCTGTGCGTGCCGGAGAAGGGGGCCCAGCCCCACGCCGGGACAGCCACGGACCCACTGCGGCTGCTTCTGCCAGGCCTCGCTCCCACGCTGAACCCATGCCAGTTTAAATCAGTTCAGCTATGCCAGTCTCCTCCCATGGAGACGCTCAGATTTCCGATTGGCACTTGTAGCCCACGCCCAGCCTGGCACAGTCACTGGGACGTGGCTCTGGGCACACCAGGCTGGCCTGCACTCCTGAACCACACCAGCTGGGGATGGGAATCCTGAGGGCACGCAGGGTGGGATCCGGCCGTCAGCCCCACAGACAGGCCCCCCAGAGACAGGGGCTCCCTTAGCTCAGGTCCCAGCCCCCCGCAGGCCCACAGGCAAACAGACACACCTGGCAGGTGCTGATTCCCACCCCGTGCCAACGCGGTCCCATCTGTCCCAAGCCTTCCCCACACAGATCCCCAGGCTGGGCACTGCTCTGCCCAGCTCCCTGGGGCGGGTGCATGGCTTTGCCCTGGCCTCGCTCACCCCCTACCTGGTCTCGGTGTCCCCTCAGGCACAGCTCCTCCCTGCCCGCCTGCAGGTCCCAGATCCGCACGCTCATGTCGTAGGAGGAGGAAGCCAGTATGTCTGCAGCCAGGGGGTGGAATTTGAGAGAGTAGATCTTCTCCGTGTGACCTCAGGGAAGAGAAAGGGGAGATTTCCGTGTCCTGGCACGGGCAAGGGAGCCAGGGCGCGACAGGAGCTGATGTGCCCTGGCGCTCTGTTCAGAGCCCCCAAGCGCATGGCGTGTGAAGCCCAGAGCAAGGAGCTGGCGAGCCTGGTCTATTGAAACCAGGCTTGGTTAGAGGGACAGAGCGGTGACAGCGCCAGCGCCCCGTCTGCACCCCACCTGGTGCCGAGGGAGCCAGCCAGCTGGCAAATCCTGGGGCCCTGATTCTCCAGCAGTGCCACACTCCTGTCCCCTCCAGATGGTTTGCTCTCTAGGCCCCAGCTTAGAGACAGGCTCATCAGCTTAAGGGAAAGCTTCGCTCCAGCGTAGCATGACTGCGGGGCAGGCCAGGTAAACCCAGCCAGCAGGCTGGGCCCTCAGAGCCTCTCCCTGTCTGCCAGCAGCGCAGACACCCCCACAGCCCTTACCTCTGAGCACGGCCTCAGGCTCCAGCAGTGTCTCCTGCAGCCCTCCGGGGGGGATTCGCCACAGTCGGATCTTGGCATCGTCGCACGCTGAACGCCCAAGGTGGCCGAACAGAGACAAAGAATGAGCTGGGCGCTAATGGGTGCTGGGCACCAGTGCCTGGGAGGCCCCAGGAGCAGGCAGGCGCTAACAGCCTTTGCCCCTTGGGATGCTGGGGCCTTGGACAGGCGAAGATCAGGGATGCGAGCTGTCCTCTGGGAAGGACAAGGGGCAGAGGCAGCAGGACAACCTGAAATGTGCCCACACCCCGAGTGGCCGCCCCCAACACGTTTTTAAAACTTCATTTTCAACCACTCCTAAAAACCTCCCGCTCCCATTTCCCAGAGATTGCTTGTCCTGTTTTAATCACCCGCTGAAATCCGCGGGGGAAGGGACCCGGCCAAGGAGCCCCAAGGCAATGGCAACAATACTTGGGAAATGAGCACATTCTGCACTTGTCGGTTCTGCTGGAGTCAGTGGCATCAGCCTCTTTCCACAGGTGGGGAAACTGAGGCATGGAGCCCTGTCCTACAGCAGTGACTGGCCCGTGGCTACCCAGCAAGTCAACGGCAAAGCTGGGGCTAGAACCCAACCCGCCCAACGGGTCCTGATACAACCACTAGACCACACTGCTCATGCAGTAATTACCCAAAAGATCAGGAACTCACTAGCCTATGAGAGGAGATCCAGCAGTAACAGGGAGGAGGGGGACCAGATCCCAGGGCTGGGAATCAAGAGATTCTACTCCTGGCTCTGCCACCTGGCTCACCTTGGGCGAGGGAATAGAAACTGTGCCTCAATTTCCCCATCTGTAAAATGGGATTACACAGATTCCCTTTGTGGGTGAGGCGGGGGAAGGGCTTGGGGGCTTACGGAAGGTCTACAAAGCACGTTGGAGATCTGTGGAGGAAGGCACCAGAGAAAGGCAGCGAAGAGGGACTGCTGATCTTAACAGTGTGTCCTGGGAGGGGGAGAGCATCGTACAGCCCTGGACATGGGCCTGGAATGAGGAGAGTTCTCCCAGGCCAGCAGCACAGCCCCACCCCCTGCAGCGGGGAGCCTGGCGTTAGGGGAGGACAGAGAGTTCACACACCGACTGCGAGGCGCTGCAGGTCGAAGGGGTCCCAGCAGAAGTCTGCGACCGGCGTCCCATTCTCGATGGTGGGCACGGACGTATCGGGGAGCCGGCCCGGCTTGGAGAGCTGCAGCAGAGTCCCACAGTCAACGCAGCACGGCTGCTCGGTTACCTTCACCCCATCCCCAGGCATGCCCCGGTGGAGAGGATGGCGCCTCGCTTCCCCTCCCCCCCCCGTCTCAGCACCACCCTCCCCTGGCCACGCGTGATGAGCTGCAGTGGCAGCAGTGTGTGGGCGACAGTGCCCTCTAGTGGCTGGCTCACAGAGGGGATTACAGACCCGCTATTGCTACCACCTAGGGGAGCGGCCCTTCAATGCAGGCTGGCGGGGCTGGGGGTTTTGACACCAGAGTTCTCACCCCACATGTATGATCTCCTCGAGGACATGTGCCTGCAGCACACTGAGCTGTCAGAGTGGGGCCGGCTGGGGGGAGCCAGGCCTCACACCCGGGAGTCCAGCCCCACTGGCTCCCCTGTGTGATACCACGGCGCCAGGGGCTGGGCCAGCCAGGGAATGCAGTCTCAGCAGCGCCTCCAGCCGCTCCCCTTGGGCAGTGGGCAGCAGCCGCAGCAGAGTGGGCCAGGGCTCTTTCAGCCGCTGGCAGGAAAGCTTGCCCTCCCAGGGCCCACGCCGCGCCCATGCCATGGCACGTCCCAGCAGCACCCAACCCCGCTGCACACCTACCTCCAGCACGGCGATCTGCCCGCCAGCTGACAGCAGCGGGACGGCGACGCGCAGCCGGTTGGCGCAGACGCCATCACTCTCGCCCGGTGTGGTGAGGTTCAGCCCCTTGAGGTTGGTGATGTGGGTGCCGCGGGGCAGCACTGTACCTAGGGTGTGACGGAACTTGGAGCTGGGCCCTGGGGAGGACGAGGGCAGGATTGAGGGATTTGCCCCCAACCAGGGCAAGGCCTCACGGACCATCCCCAGCTCTGGCTGCCCGCCTGGGCCAAGGAAGAGCCGGGCGCCAGCTGCCGCTTCTCTCTCTGCCCATCTTCCAGGAGAGGGCAGAGTGCCCTGGGCGTGGTGCCGCCTCGCGCCCGGCTCCAAGCTGCACCCGCCTAGCCAAACGCTCGCGCCCGACTCCAGGCTGCACCCGACTAGCCAAACGCCCGCGGCCCCTTGAGCGGCCGCTCACACTTACCCAGAATGCTCTGCAGGGACTTCTGACTGGGACTGGGGCTGGTGGTGGAGAGAGATGGGGCTGAGCTGGAGGGAGAGCTCAGGGAGCTGGGGGGAGACGAGAGGCCGCTGCCCTCCTGGGGGAAGAATAGACCCCACAGGGAGTCAGGGGGTTAAACAGCCCGGCCAAAGCCCCTGCCTTCCACCCAATGCAGCCAGGCAGGGAACCAGACAGTGCTCAGGTGCCAACCCATGGGGGATGGGAGCTGCAGCTCCTGGGAGTCATCAGGGGATGGGGGGTAGCTGGGAGAATCTGATGCTGGGGTAAAATAGCCAGGGGCTGCTGATTGGATTGGAGAGTGTTGGCAGAGCTGGGGGGCAGAGCTGGCAGAGCTGGGGCAGGGCTGACACAGCCGGGGGCAGCGCTGGCAGAGTCAGGGGCAGGTCAGGATTGGAAGGCATTGGCAGAGATGGGGGGCAGGTTGGGATTGGAGGGTGTTGACAGAGCTGGGGGGCAGGGATGGCAGAGCTGGGGGGAGGTCGGGATTGGAAGGCACTGGCAGAAGTGGAGGGCAGGGCTGGCAGAGGTGGGGGGCAGGTTGGGATTGGAGGGTGTTGACAGAGCTGGGGGGCAGGGCTGGAGAGCTGGGGGCAGGTCGGGATTGGAGGGTGTTGGCAGGGTTGGGAGGCAGGGCTGGCAGAGCTGGGGGGCAGGTCGGGATTGGAAGGCACTGGCAGAAGTGGAGGGCAGGGCTGGCAGAGCTGGGGGGCTGCTGGTCGGGATCAAAGGGGCAGCGTGTGGGGTTATAGCACTCAGACACTGGCAGGGGTGTGGGATCCAGGCCTGCCCCCGCCCTCCACAAGCCTTTCACCCCACACGACACTAATGCCCCCCCCAACCCTTTCCGTGGCCAATTGTCACAGTCCTGGCCCCGCCCTCACTCCTGTGCCACCCTGCACACCCCCACCCAGGTTCTGGGGTGACTGCCCCACGCGCCCCAGGCCAGGTGTGCCCCATGCCCCAGTGCACGCTGGGAGCTTGGCAGCGCCCCAGCGATGTGTCAGTGTGTGGGACCCCGAGGCAGCCCCTGCCCTGTGGGCTGGCAGCTCCAGCCAGGCCCGGCACTCACGCTCCTGTCCACGTCCCCAGAGCGGGCGGCGGGCTGCTGGGTGGTGGGTGGCGCAGGCTCCTCACGCTGGGCAGGGGGACACAGGCAGGAGGTGAAGGTCTCCCGGGGCCTGCGGGCAGGGTTCAGGCTCATCTTCTCCACCTGACGGGCAGCAGCAGAGGGTCACTGCCCAGCACCGGGGCTGCCACCCCAACCCCCCATCACCCCCAGGAGGCTCTCTGAAGCCTGCAGAGGGCAGCGCTCCCCGGAATGGTCACCGGGGGGGGGGGGGGCAGGACCCTCAGCCTGCTCTACATGGGGGGGTTCCCAGAGCTGCCACCCCCAGCTCAGCGATGGTGGGAATGGACAAGGCGCTGGCTCCAAAACACCACATCACGGAGACCTGCCCTGGTGGTGACCAGCTTCATCAGCTCACACCAATGGCACCAATGGGGGGGCCTCACCCCAAGCACCAACGGGGGGCCCCTTGTACCCCGGAACCAATGGGGGGGCCTCACACCAGTGGCACCAACGGGGGGGCTTATACCACTGGCACCAATGGGAGGGCCTCACGCAACGAGCACCAATGGGGGGGCTTATACCACCAGCACCAATGGGGGGGCTCGCACCCTTGGCACCAATGGAGGGGAGGGGCACCCCGGCACCAATGGGGGTAGCAATGGAGAGAAGCTGTAGAAGTGCCTCTCCTTAGGCACCCCGGGTCTCCGAAGACCAAGTCAGCAGCTGGGTGGGTACCTGCTTGTTGTCCCCTGCCCACCAGCCCTGCGCTGACACCGCAGGGACAGGCCCAGTGGAGTCCGGGAACAGATCTTCGTGGAACTCCTGCAAGGACTGGAAGAGACACAGGCTGTAAGTGGCGCTGAACGACCATATGCCAGGGAAGGGCTGGCATGATCCCACCCCCTGGCAGGACCATCGCTGTGAGCATGAACCTCACTGGGGAGAGGGGGTGCAGGGTAAGACTCAATCCTGCTCTTCAGTAGCCAGGGCAGCTGGCCGCACCTGCCCCCTGGGGTTCGTGGCGGACCTGCTGAGCCATGTGCTCCTGGGAGCGAAGGGACAGAGCACGGCTCAGAACCAGGCCCTGAAACGGTCAACATCATCCTTTGGACTCAGGCCAGCCCGGTGGCACAGGGCTGCCAGATATCCGTGCCCAGGGCCACCCTGGCTCCCCGCGCCGGCTCACCTTGCGGGGCACCGTGTAGCTGATGGGAACAATGAAGTTGTCCGTCAGCTGCAGGACTCTGAGCACCTCGCAGGACATGACATCCAGCGCCCACTTTGGCACCAGGGCGGCGCCCTTGGCCTTGCCTTCTGTCAGACACTGGGTCACTAGCGGGAAATGGAGACACGGTGTGAGCGAGGCTGCGCTGCCCATCGCCTGGAGGGGGGCTGGAGAGGCCGGGCAGCCTGCAGGACTATCAGCGGGTATTTACTGGTGGTGGAGCCATCTGGGGTGAGGACACGGACCCCAGCCCTGCCAGACCCCAGTCAGGCACAGGCCTTCCCATTACATACCCGCTCCAGCCCCGCTGAATTTGGCCCTCTGGCACTGCAGCTGGTCACACTCTCAAACCCAGCACGGCCTTGCAGGCTTGTCGCTCACTTGACATCCGTGCCCAGCGCAGTTACAGACCAAGCTCCCCGATCAGCCATCCCGGGGCATGGGCGGGAGCCCTCTCCGCGCCAGGGTGCAAGGCCTTGTTTCAATTGCCAAAGCCTCAGGCAGGGCAGCGCTCGGCACGTAGGCCAATCTACCCGGCCCTGTGGGCACTACCCCTGCCAGCCACCACCCCACGCTGGCCTTTCAGGCATTCATAGCTGCTTTTCGTGTGGCTGGGCCAGTGGCACAAGGAGGAGCCAGCATCACTGCACCAGCCCACGCCACATGCACCACAGGAAGCCCCGGGCACGCTGACCCGACGAAACCAGGCAGCAGGTGTGGGGGCAATCAGGGTGCCTCAGGGCCAGTTTAGCACACAGGCGGCCGGGGTGAGAGCTCTTGAGTGGTCCCAGAGTTTTCCCCGTCCCAGGCCAACCCCCTTGGGCCCCTCATACTGTGGCTAGGTGATCCCCTTGCCGCTGGCTGGCGCGACTCACTGCGCTGCCATACGTGGCCCCTGACACCCAGGGACCTGCTGGCTGTCCCCCCGCCCCGTGTGCAATTCTCCTAGGACCCTGTTTCCAGGGCAGCCCCTCCAGGGGTCGGGGTCCCCTGCTCCCCCAGCGTGACACTGTGTGCCCTGCAGGCTGCACAGCCGCCCCGTTAGCGGGTCTCCTCCCGCCCCAAGCTGTCCCCACGGACAGGGGCTCCGCTGTGTCGCCTGGCCATTCCCAGTGCACGCCGCACAGGGGGTCCCACTGAGCAGCCCCCTGCCTGCGGCACTCATGGTAACCGACTGAATGCATCGGCCAGGCATACCTGGGGGTGTGGCATAACACTGTGCCCAGTGTCAGGGACTGCCCTGGCATGGGTTGGGCTGCCAGCTGGCCTGGGCTCTCACCCATTCCCTGTCACCAGGCTCAGCCCTTAGACTATACACAGCTCACAGCATCCCGGGACATCCCGTGGGCACTCACCAGCTGGTTATTGGAGCACTGCTCGGGCGGACTGAACCCACTGGCTAATATCAGAGGGTGCCTTAGCGGGGGCAGTCAGGGGGACCCCAATACCCAGGCCTCCCCCCAAAGAAGTGGGCTGCTTCCCATCTGCCATGTCAGCCCTTCCCACGGCCTGAGAAGAGCGCCTGGGGCCGGGCACCCCAGGTCCATGGGGCTTGGGAAGGGAAGTGCGGGGTGGCCCCCAGATGGATACTCACCCTGTGTCAGGGCTGGCAGCGAGGGGCATACTTCAAAGCAGTAGAGAAGATTTTCACCCTGAAACAGAGACAAGATGGCAGGGCCAAAATGGCCGCACAGGCCCCGGGCAGGCACAACGGGCTGCCCCCGCCCGGGCTCGGCACTGCTGCAGCCAACTCTCGCCTGGACACACCAGCCGCCATGGGGGCTTCAGAGACAGTGAAATTCTGCCGCCTCCACCCCAGGGATGACGCGAGACCCCTCGCCTGGGGACACCCCCTAAGGGGACAGGGCAGTGACGCCCCCCCAATGGAGTGGACTAGCAGTGCACCCAACCTCACCTAAGGGGGAGCAGAGGGGTCTAGAACAAGGGGTCCCTGCTCAGCTGAACCCCACCACTGGAACTAGGGGGAAACCACACTCCTGGCCCGAATGCTTTGGGATGAGAGCCCCAGGGGCCCCAAGGACAGCCCCGGCCCCCCAGTGACAACAGCTGCAGCATGGCCCCCATGCTCTCCCAGCACTCACCTTTCCAGCCACCACCAAGAGCCCAGTGTCGGGATCCAAGAGTGGGATCGCTGCCCTGAAAGACAAAGGGGCCTGGTGAGGGGAACTGCTCGGAGCCAGGCCTATGGATCAGCCACGCTGCTGCCAGCACCCACAGAGGGGCCCCAGTCCCGCACGCACCTGACAGCGCCAGCCAGCAGGTTGCCACGGGCAATGCCAGCAGAGCCCTGGGCTTCTCAATCGGTCTGTGGGACGGGGGGAGCAGCTCCGGGGCATGTTCCCCAGCAGGGTAGAGCACCAGTGCAGCACCTCCGTTTTTCAGTTTGGTTCTGACTCTCCTGTTTTTCCCTCAGGCCCAGGCCAGCCGAGTGTCCACCCACAGGTGCAGGGACACGGCCAGATGCTAGCCCTCCCCACAGGGGGCTTTCCCTGAGGGAGCGGGGGGCAGCCTGGGGGGTTCAGGAGCTGAGGGCTGGGCTGACAGCCTTTGCCTGAGTTGGAAATGGACAAAAATGCACTGAAGCCGAAAAGCTTTGAGCGAGCTCCTTATATGGAGATTGAGCTGCCGGACACAGCAGCCGGCTGCAGCCGGGGGCGCTGAGTGCGCCGGAGGGACGCGGGAAAGGAAAGGGAGAGGCAGATAAAGCTCTTCAAAAGGCCTCAGCACTCCAGCCTGCTCAGTGACCACCTCCCAGCGAACGTCCCAGCGGGGCCCAGTCCCTGCCCGGCGCCCGGGCCGTCCCCACAGGGGCCAGAAGTTACTGAAAGTACGCTCCCCATATTGCCCCGCAGCCCACCGCTCCTCCAGCCTTGGGTCCCCTCCATGGCTCTGCCAACGCTCCTGATTCCTGCCCTGCCCCCCACTGCTAATCCAGCCCCAGGTCCTACCCACATCCACAGCTGTGCCGATGCCCCTCAGTTGCCAGGGTGATATGCAGCAGACTAAGACTGGTGCTATGGCCGATACAGCAGCTGGTGTTAAAAGTGCAGCAACCACTTTTTTCCTTGGTGGCAAGATTTCTTTGAAAACATTTACGCGCCAGGCCAAAACCAGCCGGCCGCATTTCCCAGGGTGCTGGCATCAGTGCTGCCATGACATCGCCCCCTGCAGGGCTTGGGGGAAGGAGCTGAGTGCATGCCAGAGTCCCCATAACTAAGAATCACAGAGTTTTACCTTGAGTTTCTAAAGAGATACAATCAGGTTATTGAACATGACTTGAATAAACCATTTCTGTTATACACCAATACTAGCTGTAGTAAGACAGAACCAAGGATGGGGAGCTCTTGGGATGCAGTCAATGATGTTTGTGTCATCCCTTCCTGCATCAATTTTGCATTGGGGGTGTGACGTTATTGACATGAACTGCAACTGTATAGATCATTGTTGCAACCACTGTTATATATTTGCAGCAAATATTGTACAAAGGCTGTCGAGTGAGGTGTCTATGAGAAGATTATGATTTGCTGGTTATGATTATGCTATCTGTATGCATGTATCATTTTTATATTTGAAGTTATAAATATTGGCTATGTACTTGTATCTCAATGTGTTTGATTCTGAGTAGCACCAGTGAACCATTTGGCCAGCTTATTGAGAAGGGACTCTTCAGATTAAGTGCCCAGTCAAGAAACAGTTAACTGACAATGGACCTTGGGAGACTCCAATCCACATGAGAAGTCTTCCTGGGAACGTTCAAGGTAGCATGTGAGCAATGGCTGCTCTCCCTGTAAAGTCATGCATGGACATGTGACTTGCCCATGTGGCTACAAACTCCATCTTGTTGCTGTGATTTTGCACAGGAGAACAAAGGGGTTTCCGCCCACAAGAGAAAGAATATAAAAGGCCCTGGAAACCCCTCCGTTTTGTCTTCAATCCTGCTTACCTCTGGAGGAATTTTGCTACAAACTGAAGCTCTGAACAAAGGACTGAATGACCCATCCAAGCTGTGGATGTACTCCAGAGACTTGATTTGAACCTGCAGTTTATTCCATCACTGCTACAACCCTGAACCAAGAACGTTGCCATTACTGTATGTAATTGATTCCATTTAGCCAGTTTTAGCTCTCATCTATATTTCTTTCTTTTTATGAATAAACCTTTAGATCAGGGGTCAGCAACCTTTCAGAAGTGGTGTGCCGAGTCTTCATTTATTCACGCTAATTTAAGGTTTCGCGTGCCAGTAATACATTTTAATGTTTTTAGAAGGACTCTTTCTATAAGTCTTTAATATATAACTAAACTATTGTTGTATGTAAAGTAAATAAGGTTTTTAAAATGTTTAAGAAGCTTCATTTAAAATTAAATTAAAATGTAGAGCCCCCCGGACCGGTGGCCAGGACCCGGGCAGTGTGAGTGCCACTGAAAATCAGCTCACGTGCCGCCTTCGGCACGCGTGCCATAGGTTGCCTACCCCTGCTTTAGATTTTAGATTCTAAAGGATTGGCAACAGTGTGATTTGTGGGTAAGATCTGACTGGTATATTGACCTGGGTCTGGGGCTTGGCCCTTGGGATCGGGAGAACCTTTTTTTTTACTGAGGTATTGGTTTTCATAACCATTCACCCCCATAAGGAGCGGTGCTGGTGGTGATACTGTGAAACTGGAGTGTCTGAGGGAATTGCTTGTATGACTTCTGGTTAGCCAGTGGGGTAAAACCGAAGTCCTCTCTGTTTGGCTGGTTTGGTGTGCAAAGAACCCCCAGCCTTAGGCTGTGACTGCCCTGCTCTAAGCAATTTGTCCTAATTGATACTCTCAGTAGTGTCCTGCCAGAGGCCACATCGTTACAATGGCGTAGTCAGGCTTGGATAAACATTACCACAGGTTAATTGGATTTTTGGATCAGAACCACACGCTTGTCAAAATTTAAATTTGATATTGGAGAGTTTAAGGGTTAAAAATCAGTTACAATGAGTGACCCATGATCAAGATCCGGACAGAAAAAGCCTGGAAGAATTGTGCTTACAGAGAGGGTTGTATTTTAAACTAAAGGACCCAGAGCAGGAACTGAAAAATCTGTTAATTGCCAGTGATAAGGAAGCAGACCCAACAAAAATGCTTGCAGTGAGAAACCAGCAGCTAGAACTGGAACAAAAGCAAAAAATAGATGATATGGAAGGAGAAGTTACTGAAAGAGAACACCTGTGTTTTGAACAGGAACAAAAAATAGCGTACATTCGATTGCAGGAACTAGAAGCTAAGGCAAAAGTGGACAGACTTGAGCTCCAGCTCATGAGAATAAGGAACAACAGGAACTGTATCATACTGAAAAACCAGTCCTTCTCAACAACAAAGATGGGGCTAGAATCTATCCAGTTTGTAACAATGTTGGTATGTTGTTTGACTCTAAGCAGTTGTCTGTGTGTAACCAAATTTACCCCAACGCTGGCACCTTTTATGTAAATGCTTTTACTGTGAGCTCTGCTGAAGGTAACGCCATAACTTGTGTAGAGAATGTAAAAGTCAATGGTAAAAGCTGTTTAAGGCAAATTACAGATTCTAACATCACTCTTGTTAAAGCAGATCTTGTCAAAGAGGAAGATTATTTACCAAATAAGAGTGTGAATACTGTAATCCTCTATGACCTTACTGTAAGTGTGCCTTTAGCCAGAATCCATCTTGAATGGAATGGTGTTAAACATGAAGTTATAGCTGGTGTAAGAAAGTTATTGCCTAAGGATCTTTTGATTGGGGATGATATTAAAGCTTTGTTCAATCAGGTTGACATAAACCAGTCACAGGAAAGAAATAACCCTGAACCTGTGTCTATTAGGGGCACGGATTTGCCTATGGAGGGTTTCTCCAAATGTTCGTCTGAGAAAGATGGCTGTTTGTCTGTGCAAAGAAGCAGTGTATATGTGAAAAACATTTCTGAGTGTCTGTCTGGTATCTCAGATGTGAATCTGGCATTAGATAAGGCTCAGGAAGATGTTTCTCTAGAGCAAATTAAAATGTATTCCATCACTGCTACAAGCCTGAACCAAGAACTTTGCCATTACTATATGTAATTGGTTCCATTTAACCAGTTTTAGCTCTCATCTATATTTCTTTCTTTTTATGAATAAACCTTTAGATTTTAGATTCTAAAGGATTGGCAACAGTGTGATTTGTGGGTAAGATCTGACTGGTATATTGACCTGGGTCTGGGGCTTGATCCTTTGGGAGCGGGAGAACCTTTTTTTTTACTGAGGTATTGGTTTTCATAACCATTCACCCCCATAAGGAGCGGTGCTGGTGGTGATACTGGGAAACTGGAGCGTCTGAGGGAATTGCTTGTATGACTTCTGGTTAGCCATTGGGATAAAACCGAAGTCCTCTCTGTTTGGCTGGTTTGGTGTGCCTTAATAATAAAGGACCCCCAGCCTTGGGCTGTGACTGCCCTGCTCTAAGCAATTTGTCCTGAATTGATACTCTCAGTAGTGTCCTGCCAGAGGCCGCATCGTTACAAGAGAGCGAGGAGATAGGGCAGCTCTCTCTGGTCCCAGCACCGCTCTGGGCCCAGCTGCCCAGGGCAAAGCAAAAGGCCCCTAGTTCCCTGTCCACGTGCCTGGGGGACGGGGACTCCTCTGCCCCACAGCCAGCCAGCAGAGAGACCCACACAGCTAACCCTCTGCACCCCGGGACCCCAGGCTGAATGAGGCCACGTCCCCAGAGCCACCGCTAGTTTCAGCCCCGCACTGCAACAGGGCAAAGCATCGCAACACACAAAGCACCAACTCCATCTGCTATGTGTGGGAATGGCGCCGGGGTCACTCCAGGTGCAATGCAGCAGTGACTGAGCTCAGCTGATGCCAAAGGGCCGGGTGGACGCTCTGCTGGCGGCTTATTGGCTGAGCCCAAGAAACAGGCACCTCCTTGCCAGCCCCAGCCAGCTCACAAATAGCCACTGTCTGGGTGTGCCCGTTCCATTGCTAGCCGGGGTCACTGGCTGGGGCCCGGACTGTCCTGGTGCCATCATTTGCACCAGTGCAAAGACACTACAAGCCAGAAAGGGGGCATCTCACATTCCCCTGGCACCAGTGTACCCGGCCACCCAAGGGACAAGGCAGGGCACAGCTGGCCTCTGGCTCACACGTTCCCACCGAGCTGTTGTGTTTGGGCATCTGACAGCACCCTCCAAACAGCTCTGTGGTTAATTAAATAGTCAGATCCGAGGGCCAGCACAGATGGGGGCTGACCTTCCCCCTCCCTCAGCAAACCATCTCCCGGGGGCCAGGCTCCTGGAGAGAGCCCCTGGAGCTGCAAAGGCCACTGGCCTGATTGGCATCCCAGACGGGCTGGAGGTGGCACACACACCTCGCTCCAACCCAGCGGGGAGATCGCTCCTCGGGCAGTCCCCACATTAAACACAGATGCCGCCCGGCTTCACTATTTGTACATCTGAAACTGGGAAGCTGTCCCGGGAGAGATCTGGGTGAGAATCTGGCAGCTCTTTGTCTCCATGCCCCTGCTCTGAGCTTCCCTCTCTCCCGAGAAGCCTGGCATGAAGCTCGCTGGGCTAACCAGCGAGCCGAGAGATGGCCTGGCGATGCCAGGGAAGTTGGGTCCCTTGCTTAGCACCCCCTGCCAGGCATCGATGGGCCTACACTAACAGAGCCACCAGAAAAACCAGCAAACGCAGGGTGCAGGGGACCAGGGAAAGAGGTTAGATGAGATGGGGTGGTCGGGGGTCACGACCCATTACAGATCACACGCACTGGATATTGTCTGAAGACTGCGGGGGCGAGCCAGTCGCCAACCGGGTTCCCCATCACCAGGAAAATCCCGGATCCCAAATTGGGATGAAAAGTAGAAAACTTGGAATATTTAATGGAATGAAACATTCTGAAAAATTGTGTTTTGGCCTCATGGACTGGCCACAAGGAAAAGTTTTAATAGCTTCCCATCAAAAATTTCAACCAAACATATGCTCCTGCAACCATTTCAATTACATCAGCTCAGTGATTTCCAGCAACCCAGCAGAACATCATGGACCATCTCCACGGCTGGGCCAGAACCAGGGAAGATGCCGATTAGAGAGACACAGTCCCCTCCACTCCCAACCCCTCAAGTGAGTTCATCTGACAGCACCTTGATGTCCAGTCGCTGTTCCCTTTCAAACAGCAGCAGGAGAGAAACCCTCTTCGGAGACAGGACCGTGTGCCTGTGACCCCACAGATGCTGGCAGGAAGGCCAGGGCAGGGCCCGCAATGATGTTTAACTCACTGTTTTGGTAACGGATTCCACTTCACACTGAGATTGCCCCATCAAGCCTAGAAATCAGGTCTCCATTGAACACAGCAATGCCCCCTGTGACAGGGATCACAATCCAAGTCAGCCAACCAAAGCCCTCCCCAGCAGCCAGCCAACCTTTCTATGGGCCTGCGGACACACCTGTGAGATTCGTCTCCAGGACATCCTGCAGCAGTGAGTCCCAGCAGTTAACTCTAGGCAAGAACAAACACCCTGATGGACTGATTTGGAAATGAGACCCACTTTCCTAGTCCCTGCTGGCATCTGAGAACTAGAGACACCAACTCAGACTTTTTTGTTTTGAAAGTTAATGTAAAAAAATCATAGAAGTCATGGCTGTGTCAACCTCAAAGGTTGGCTCCCTCAATATCCCCCACTCCTGACCTGCAACTCCATCTCCCCACTCCGCTCTGATTATCGTTCCATTCTGCTCCCTGGACCAGCAGAATGTCCCCGGTACCAAGGAGCAGGGCAGATGCTTCTCCAGTGCCCCCTGCTGTGCCCCCGCTCTCCCAGCACACGAAGCAGGGTGATGCTGCTGCAGGCAGGCGCGCAGAGGTAGAGCTGGGAGAGCTTTCAAAGCACTAAGGAGGTGCCAGGGTTGCGGCATGGTGGAACTCCCCGAATGGAACGACTGGATCAGTGCTGCTTTCGCAGAGCAGAACCCAGCCCGCACTGCCCAGAGGGGGGCAGGTTCTGTGCCAGAACTCGTTCTCGCCGTGAGAGGCCAGTGGAGATTCCCCCACCCCTGCCTCCGCACCGGGCTGTGAGAACTCTTTGCAGCATTGTCTACTTCCCCTTGATTTATGGCTTCCCATGTCATAATCCTTTAATATACAACGCCCGGCCTGACGTGTTTACAGTGGCCTCTCCTGGAACCTGTCTGCTGGGAACTCACTGATGCCTGGGAACATCTGCCCCCCGGGCCCTGATTTACAGGCCGGCGGGATCAAGTCGCAGCTCCCCCCTGGTCTGGGGCTCCTGCACTGAGCCACACCCAGGGCTGGGCTGCAGCAGGTTCCCGTCCCCCACTGCTGCCTCCCAGCCTCTGACTGCTTGGCACACGCTGCCTCCGCATCCAGGTACCTGCTCCAGTGAAACGCTTCCATGGCCCGTAGAACGCCCCGGGTGCACCTGGGCAGGACCGCTGAGGAGCAGCTGTGCCCCCCAGCCCTGGTTGGAAGGTGGCCAAAAATGATTAGTGCCTGATGCTGGCATCTGGGAACTGAGTGTGGCAGGTCTCAGTCCACGTCCCAGCCACCACCAGCCCAGCTGGCACCGAGTGACCCTCTGACAGGGAGCCTCAGCCGAGGCCCAGGAGTGAGCTGGGCATGGAGAGCACCTGGCTCAGCTTCTGCCCACCCCGTGCAGGGCTGGCCAGCCAGATGGACGAGGCCCCGGGCACCAGGACAGCCCCTCTCTCTCCCACACTCAAGCAGCACCAATGCCAGCACGGAACAGTGCCCGGGGGAGGATCATGGCCGTGCCAGGATGGCAGTTTCCAAACATGAGGCGGGGGGCAGAGTTCACTGCTTGGCACCACCCCACCCCTGCCCAATCGCAGCCCGGACCCCACAGCCTGTCCATGCCGGGGCTGCTCCTGCCTCTGCAGCTACAGACCCAGCAGCTGGGTGGAAAAGCCCAAGCAAGGCGCCTGACGTGGGCAGCCGGGAGCCCTGCGGGAACAGGCCCAGTGTGGGATTCCCAATGGCCTGGCCCAACAGGCCCAAGGGATCATGTCCCTGGCACAGGGCCTGGAGCATGCACGGTGAGGTTTACCTCGCCCCCAGGCCAACAGAGCTCATGGCAGGAACCCCTGGAGCCAAAGCCACGCGGGTGCAGCGCCAGGAGCTCCAGCGGCACGGCACGGCCTCGCACAAGATGGGGTGGCCCTGAAAGCCTCGATAGGCAGGAGCTCCTGGCATCCATTGCTAGCTTGCAGAACCGCTGCTAGCACCCTCAGCCATGCTGGGGAGAGCGGACAGAGGGGCTAAGAAGGGAAGATGGCCACGTGGGGGATGTGGGTGGAGGAGGAATGGGGGGCAGGGGCTGCAGGGGGAGGGAATCAGGAAGAGTGAGGAAATCCGGTCACCTAATCCTAGGGTACTTCCCAGGCTCTGGGGGAACTGGGCCCTCCTGCCTCCAGGTCTGCTCTAACCAGGTTTGCCCACAGACCAAGCCAACCCCCCAGGAGACGCAGGTGGGTCCTGCCCTCTGGGCCCAGCATCAGGTGGTCCCTGGAAAGTCATGGAGAAGGAGCTCAGCTCTAGCCTGGGCACCACCCCCTAGCTCCCATGCCCCAGCCAGGCTCAGCCCCCAAGGGAGCAGGGTCTGGGAGCCTGCTTTGCTGGGCAGGAAGCGCGGGGGGAGGGGGCGTGGTTGCGGGGCTGGTCCAAGCTGGCTGAAAGTCCCCTGGATGCAGACTGGCTAGCTGCCCAGCCCGGGCACACAGACTCGCGCCACTAGGGCTCACGCCAGCACACTACAGACAACGTGGGCACCTGGCTGCTCCTGTGGAGGCTCGGGCTGCACACCCGAGCTGGGAGCCTGGCTGGGGGGCTGGCCAGAGTCTCTGCACTGCCACAACCTCCACACAGGTGTTTCAGCGTCCGTGTGCCCGGGCTGGGAGGCTTGCTGGACTCCCACCCTCCCACAGAGCTCCCCGGCGCCTTTCTTCTCCTGAGGGCCACCCCCCCCCATCCCCTCCTCCACCCCCGCCCCAGCCCTTCAGGTGGAAAGTTGCTCGCCATGGGTTCCTCTGGGTTGGCAATACCCAGCCCCTGTCCACTGCCAGCCATTGCTTTGGGCCACAGAGCTGGCAAAGAAATGCCCCAAGTTCCAAGGGATCTCAGAGACCTGCTACCCAGCCCACACCCACCCTGGTGCTGTGCAGTGCTGCAGCTGGACTCACCTGGCGCCACCATCACAGAGGCTGTGGGCGCATGATAGGACGTGAGAGCCATCAAGCCTGTGGGCATCTCAGCCTGTGCCAGCCCCCAGCGAGGGCCTGGCACAGGTGCGACAGGGAGAACAACGTCCAGGCGGGGTGGGGAACTGGGGGTAGCCAAGACCCCGCTCTATCATGTACCTGCTTCCCACCCTGTGCCCCGATATGTTGCTCACTCCCCACCCCGCCACTGACTGGTCCCACCAGCCTGGCCCCTTGAGGCATGGGCTGGCTTGCATTGGGGGGCCCTCTGCCTTCAGGTTAGAGGAGTTAGACCAGTGCCATTACCCACCCCCAGTTTGGTGTCCCACAGCTCTGCCCGAACCCCTCAGTCCTGACCCATGCCCCCCCCGATATTCCAGCCCTGAGACGCCACACACAGACCTTAGCTTGTCAGCTCCTGGGGCAGAGACTGGCTGCATGTTCAGTGTCCGTACAGCGCCCAGCACATAGGGCCTGGAGCCTAGGCAGTGCCGTAATATACCTAACAAATGTACAATGCCTAGCACTTGGAGGCTGGGGGGTAGGCATTACCATAATATACCTAATAAGCATACAGCACCCAGCACATGGGAGTCTGGGGTGCCTAGGCACTACCATAATACACCTAATAAACATACAGCACCAGCACCTGGGGGGGTCTAGGGTGCCTAGGCACTACCCAAATACACCTCATAAAGGTACAGCAACCACTCCAATGGGGTCCTGGGCCATGAGTGGGGCACCTGGACACTACCATAATACACTTAATAAACGTACAGCACCCAGCACAAAGTGGTCCTGGGCCACGACTGGGGTGCCTAGGCACTACCGTAATACACATATGAAATGTACAGCACCCACCACAACGGGGTCCTATGCCACGACTGGGGCTCCTAGGCACTACCATAATACAAATAACAATGTCTGCCAACACTCCTCAACCCTGCCTGCAGCCCCTCCGGCCGATCCTATCCTGGGCTCCCTACACACAGCTCTGCCAGCGCCCTTCACTCTTGGTCACCTGGGCACTCACTGGTGCCATTAAGGAAAGGCTGGAGGTGCTGCCCAGTATGGGTTCTTGCATGCAGAAGTGCCAAGCAAAGGCAGGCTCCATATCTGAGGCAGAAGGATGTCTCCTTGCCCCCGGGCTGGTGGCATAGCTCCAACAAGTTGAGCTGGACAAACACAGCACTGGACCACGGAGGGGTTAATGGTCTGTCCTGGATTCAGTCCCACCCTGCCCTACCTGCCAGGGTAGGCTGACTGCATGGGGAAGAAGAAGGGAGGAGGCAGGCTTCCAAGCTGGGCTGCTCCGGCAGAGAGCTCTGGACTCTGAGCAGAGGACCTAGGGGTGGGCTGATCAGCCCCGTGCTGGAACCTTAGAAGCTGCCGGGCCTGGGTAGGTGGCTTGCACGGGACTTTGTCATCTTACCGCCCGAGTGCCAACCCTGCTCAGAGCACCTGGGCCATGCATTAGAGCAGCTGAGGAAAACCCCCTGCTCACACCATGGCTTGGCACTAAGGCAGCAAAACACAGACAGAGGCTGTGTTCCACTCCAGAGTAGGCTGCATCTCAGGGGTGGGAGTGGGGGGGAGCCATCCCTGCTGCATAGTGTGTAGGGTCCTCTGAAACGAACTCAGCAAAACCCCATCCAGCAGCGGCTCCTATGCCCGAGGAGGGGTCGCTCACCCGAGTGCATGCGAGACTGGCCACTGAGCGCCCCCCTGAGCTCTTCCTGGACACCTCTGTCCAGTGCGCTCAGTCATTCCGGGGTGTGGAGCGCCCGACTCTCCTACTGGCTCCGGCTGGGGCCAGGTGTACTCAGCACATGGGCCCATCAGTCCCTGCTCCTGCCATACGAGCCTTCGCTGCTTTGGGGAGGGACGGTGCTTCCAGCTCTCCTGAGAGGCTGGGCTTTGGCCTCGGACCCCTCCCAGCAGCATCCGCCGAGCCCCCCTGGTACCTAGCCACCTGGGATTGGACCCAGCAGCATCCCAGACCTCCACCTGGCCCCCGCCATGGCAGGTCATGCCACATGTTGGCCGGGAGGGGGAGCGCGCCTAGCCCACTCCTGCACCCCCCCACCCCCAGGTGATGGAAGCTCGGGGGCAGAGAGACCCAGCCACTGCAGGATGGCAGCCTGGTGTATACAAAACCTTCCCCAGCAGCCTGTCAGCCTAGCTCCTTGGACTTCGCCCACTGCACTGTAGGGCCAAAGGGGGTTGCTGAAATGGAGAAGGGGCCATTAGCTGGGGTGATAAAAGAACAACAAGGCTATAAACGTGGAACAGAGCACGGTTAATCAGCGCCGCTGTTTACCTAAGATAGGGGCAGGGGAGCAAACTAAACACTCAGCTTTAAAGAGAACAAAGGGACAATATATTATTTTCGGACTGACATTTTTGTGGTTACCCATGGCGAGGGAGGGAGATAGGCACTGCCAATCTGCACTGGGATTTGACTGGGAAGCTGACCCAGCATTCACTTCCTGTCCCAAACTGCAGCCTGCTTTGGTCCAGGCCCCCAGCCCTATGTGGGGGGCACATGAATTGTGTGGCACTGCACCCTCGAGTTGTCTCGTCCCAGGTCCAGGAGCACTGGTTATTTCTTTAGTTGGATATAAGAGTCCCCCCCCCCCCCCCCCCCCCCCCCCCCCCCCCCCCCCCCCCCCCCCCCCCCCCCCCCCNGACTCTAACTGCCCTCTGGAGGCTGTTGGTGGGAAGTCAGCTTTAGGTTTGCAGAACCTAGGAGGCATTTTGGGACTTCTGCCATTAGGAAAGGGGGTGACTCTCTCTGAGCAGGGACCAAGGGCTTTCAGATTTGGGGCAAGAAGAGTGAGTTGAATTCTCCACCCAAGAAAGCCTTGACCGCAATGAACAGCACGATTTCATGCCACCCTGACACCACCCCCAGCCTGCTTCCATCAGTGGGAGAGGAGCACAGCAGGGTCAGCAGCAATAGAGTTAATCACACTGGCAATGAAGGTGCATTATTAGCCTTCCAAGGTAACATCCTCTTGTGAGGAATGGGGCAGGCACAGTCCTCTCCAAGCAATTGTTTCAGGCTCTCTACAGACTCAGGCAGATGTTACTACATCAATCATACCTCGCTCACACTTTGCAGGTTACCTTCACCATCATACAGGTTACAGACAATGAACACTTAGAATCTGAAGCTTAATTATGTTATAAATATATAAAGGGAAAAATTCTGGTGATTCACACCGCCAGTTAATCAGAGTATACACAGTGCACTGTTCAACTGCCTCCATGTTCCACCCCAGAGGTGGCTACATTTTAGTGCTGGGTGGAGTGACTATGGTGTGGAGTGACTAGAAAAATCACTTTGGGATCCTACAAAAAATGCAAGACAGAAAGCGAACGACAAACCGGCTTCTGAGTCAGCAAATCCTCTGGCTCTCAAAGCAGGGTCTCAACACAGGCAACGGAGCCATTCAGCACCATACTGCTTCTTTTGCTGAGCAACAACACAGGGTGTGCAGGGGAACCACAGGGCACCGGTGAGGGAAGGGCTGTGTGGGTGTGTGGGCATATACTCCGGAGAGATGGTGGAACAGATCCCCCCAACCTGTGCGAGGGGGCTTTTGACAAAGCACAGGGACAGCCCAGGAATTGGCCCACATCTGCAATAGAGCAAGAGGAACCGGCCTACACTCATCTGGGTGCCTACACCATGCCTGCCAGGGGCTGCCTTTGTATTGGGCAGCCAGGAGCATGGGGCACTCGGGGGAAGGGCACTTGAGCCAAGCCACCAGGATCAGCCAGGTAAATGCACCTGTGCTGGCAGCACCTGCTCTGCTGGTTCTGCAGGGAACAGCCCTACCTGGCTAGACCATGACCATGTTCATTAGGTTCATGGCCTGCTTCCAAAAGGCAGCTACCGCCAATCTGAACAAGGGGCCCGGGGTTGGGGCTCATCTCTAGCTGTGGGGTCCCAGCACCAGGTGCATCCTCCCATTCTTTAACCCAGCCCCTGCGGTTTTCCCCTGCTTTCTCACTGGGGGCAACACAGAGCTGCTGGGAGGAGGAAGGCAGGGGAAAGCTCTGCTCAAGCAGCCAAGATCCTGCTGCAGAGAGGAAATACGCGAGCTTGCCCCCTCCATGCTGAGCAGCCCAGAGGGGGTGGTCAGAAGCCAAACAAGCGCCAGGCCCAGAGTTTGCTTTGTATGGTCCTAGCAGGTACATTTAAATCCGGTTTTGACAGCTATTGGCACAACCAGTTATACAAATATTGCCCATGTTAATCCGGCTGGTGTGTGTGCCGAGAGCACTGCCTGCCAGGGCCAGGGCTGGCTACCACAGGCTGCCACGTATTGGCTGGTGCTGCCCAAGCGCCCAGCTCCCGCCCAGCATCCTCATGCACAGTCAGTCACTGCTCCTCCTGGCTTCCTTCCCCCATGCCCCGCTCAGATACTGCCATCTGTACTCATAATAAAGGGGTGCTGGGCTGGCTGCCCTGGGGGCACTCCAGAACCAGATTTGGGGGCGGGGGGATCGGAGCTGACACCGGGATCTGAGGGGGAGATTGGGGCTGACACCGGGATCGGGGTGGTGGTGGTGGTAAATCGGGTCTGACACCAGGATCTGGGGGGGGGGGGGGGGGGGGNTGACACCGGGGTCTGAGGGGAGATCGGAGCTGACACCGGGATCGGGGTGGTGGTGGGAAATCGGGTCTGACACTGGGATCTGAGGGAGGGAGGGGGGGGGAGATCAGGGCTGACACCGGGGTCTGGGTGGGGAGATCGGGGCTAACACCAGGATCTGGGGGGGGGGGAGTGTTGGGACTGACACAGATTCTTGGGGGGAGATCGGGGCTGACACTGGAATCTGGGGTAGTGGGAGATTGGGGCTGACTGACACCGGAATCGCACGGGGGGGAAATGGGGAGATGGTGCTGATACCGGAATGTGTGTGGGGAGATCGGGGCTGACACCAGGATGTGTGTGTGTGTGTGTGAGATCGGGGCTAACACCGGGATGTGTGTGGGTGTGGGGAGATCGGGGCTGACAGCGGGATGTGTGTGTGTGTGGATGAGGATGGGTCTGACCCCTGGGGCTGGCACGGACGGGGGGGTCACGCAGAGGTGCTGGAACTAGGGATGCTGCTCCCCCGGCTGGAGGTGGTTTCCATCACACACAGGGTCACAGTTGGTTCAATGGCTCGCAGTGCCCCATTCACACACTGCTCCAGCCCCCCATCCCTTGCCCCGCCCCCCGCTCTCCACGGAGGCGCTGCCGCCAATCCAGAGGCGCTGCCCGGGGGCTCCGCCCTCCGGCCCCGCCCACTTTCCCTTAAAGGCTCCGGCGGCGCGCAGTGGCTGGGGCTACAACTCGGAGCCGCGGTGCAAAGGCTGGGGTGTGAGGCGCTGCAGCCGGTGCCCGCAGCCGTGGGCCGGGCCCGCCCGCTCGCTGGCTGGCTGCGGCCGGTCAACCTGGAGGCTGCATCGCCCGGAGCTCGCCCCCAGCGGCTCGGCTCCGCGCCCGGTGAGTCCAGCCGGCCTTTGTCTCCGTGGGTACCTTGGGCGGGGAGCCGGGGCGCCGGCCGCAGCAGTTGGCCCGCTCGTGGGGGGGCCAGGGCCCTTGCCACGGGCCGTGCGCTGCTGGGGGGACCGGCATTGCTGGGGCTAGGGGCCGGACCCGGACCCGCCAGCCCCGGAGCTCGCCGTGGCTAGCTGCTAAGCTGCCCCGGCTAAGGGAGCCCGCCCCCGCTGCTGCCGATCCGGGCAGGTAGTGGGCACAGCTTACAGACTGCCTGTCCCGAGGGCATCATGCGTAGCGGTGGGGCCGGGTGGGGGTCCCGCAGCCCCTCTCCATTACTTCCCCCGCCTGGCTCTTCCTGGGGGGATGAACCCCAGCCAGCTCCCCGAGCACGGGCTGGCGGGGGACCCGCGGGAAGGGCGCAGCCTGCGGCCGGGAGGAAGCGGGGAGCCCCCGAACAGAGGCACGAAGGCAGTGAAGGGGCCATTGCCATACCCAGGGGACAGTCATACGGGCCAGCCCCTCCCCGCGTTCCCCACCTGGACCCGGAGCAGAACAGTGCCCGTTAATGGCAAGAGGGAGCCGGACCAGCCCCTCCCGCGCAGCGACCTCATCTCGCGATCGGATTTACAGGGACTTGTAAAGCTTAATAGACTGCGAGCCCCGATAAGATCTGCCGGCGAACAGCCGGGGCGGGCCCCTCGCGCGGCGGGAGCCAGCCTCCCTGGAGGGCGAGCCGCGGCCAGCCCAATTATTAACTAGACACAAGGAAGAAGTGGGGAGTCAATCAGCCCAGTGAAACTGCAGCGCCGCGTGAGGGGCAGTCCCTGAGCGCCGTGGCCCTGCCCTGGGTCTGTGCGCTCCGCGTAGTGCCCTGGCTAGGGGGACAGAGGAACCAGCCCCACAGTCTGTGCTGGCCCTTGGCAGAGACCCCCGTGCACTAGCTAGGACCCTTGGCAGACGCCAGGGTGGCTTTGGGGAGGCGCGGGAGGTGACATGAGGTTGAAGCATCGGTAGGCAGGCTTGGAGCTCTGGCCTAGTGGCCTCTGGGCTAGGGAGTCATTAGATTCCACAAGTCTTTTTGGGCCAAAACCCCCTGGGCAGATGGCCCCCTCCATGCTGAGGCCGGTGGCTTGTTGGTGTGAGGAATGGAGCAGCCTCTAAGGCACTATTTCCCAAGTCCCGCTGGCAACTTTGGCTTAGCCAGGCCAAGCTGAGCCATGCCCCTCCCAACAGCACACAGGCACTTTAACCCACCCGGGTGCCTGTGGGATGGAGCAGGCCAGGGTGCAGGCAGATTTGAGTCTGAGTGAAGAGGAGGTGGGCAGCGAGGGTGGCCAAGGACATAGTGCTGATGACCAAGATGCACACTGCACAGTATCTCAGCCAAAAGAAAAGCCAGTGGGGCCTGTCACTCCTCTGAGCCAGAGGAGGTGGCTGTAGGGGGGTGGGGGCTAGTTTCCAGAGCAGTCTGTAGCAGTGATGGGTGCAGCACTGTGATGCTGGGTGCTGTGGGGCAGGGGCAGCCCTCTCTGCCTGGCGGTGTTTATTTTCTTCTCTTTTGTTAGTGGGACACAGGAGGTTCTGTAAATAGTGTCACAGGAAAGGGGTTCTGTTAATAAGCAGCCTGGCTGGACTCCTCCAGCAGCACAGAGCTGGCGGAATACACCTCCCTTGCAGCTGGCCTACCTCCAGCCCAGGGAGCCACCTATCAGCAAGGCCCCTTGCCTCTGCCAGAGGGGGGCATAGAGCTGGTCCTGGGAAGTATGGGGGGAGTGCAGGGTCAGGAACACATGCCTGGGAGGGGGTCCAGAGCCTTGCAGCGAGTTGCGGGGCTGTCCTGGGAGCAGCTCGGGGGAGGGATGCTCAAAGAAGCCAGTATTCTCTGCAGCCTTGGCATTAGGATTGTGTATCATGATGCAGAGCCGTGTGTGACCCCACAGCAGGATATTGCCTCAAAGAGCCCTGCCCCAGCCTACTGCAGGTGGCACTGGGCTGGGCCCATGCAGGGCACAGGGGGAAGCTGTGCTCTCAAGTTTAAGAGCTAGACACATCTGTAAAGAAACCAAAGCTCAGACTGCGCTGCCTGGCTCTGGCAGAGATGGCCTACCAGCCACACAGGCCTTTCCTGCCAGTGGCACCATGCCAAGGGCCCTGTTTTCCACAGCCATGGGGAGCCCACGGCTGTCAGCGGGGCTGTGAGCAGCACAGGGGCAGGCCTGTCCCTGGGACATGCTGGGGAGAGGAGCTGACTGCAAATGGTTCCTCTCTCTCATCACATCTGGGGCACAACCACTGGCAGAGGATCACCTGAAACAACCCTCTCCCCAAAGCCCTGAGCTTGAGTAGCACTAACCCCTCAGGGAAGGACCACTGGCTGGCTCCCAGAGCCTGGGGGCCGGGGCCAGCCAGCATTTCAGCCCTGGCCCTGTGGATTCTACTGGCCCTCAGCCCAGGTGCTTAGTTAAGTGCAGGCTTCTAGAATGGGGGATGGCTGGGTCATGCAGGGAAGAGGCTCCTTCCCTTTACAGCTGGGCTGAACTTCATATAGCTGTTTGTTCTGGGTGGTGCTGGGATGTATGCTGGGGCTGGCTAACACTCCGATGGGGGGGGGGAGGGAGAGAGAGAGAGACGCTTGGAGCAGCCCCTGGGCAGGCTGGTCTAGGTGGAAGAACGCATTAGGTCACCGTAAGAGCAGTTCCCCAGCACCACAGGCCCCCAGCCATGCTCCTGCATGGAGCTCTGCATGCCAGGAGCCCTCTGTGCTCTGCTCTGAGCTAGCTCTCAGTGCCCTCTGCAGGCAGCCAGGGTAGCACAGACCCGTCTGCCTACACCCGCAGCTGGTGCCATGTGGCACAGGAAGTGCCCCTCCATTGCCTGGCCAATGGGCCTGGGCCTTTACCTGGAGGGGGACCCCTTGTGGATCTCCATGGCCTCTCTGCCGAGGGGGCCAGTCATTGTCCAAGGTAGTGGTGGGGTGTTTCCTGTGCTGAGGATGACAGCTGGTTAATTACTATTTTTATAGTCCGCACAACCCTCTGTCGCCCTGTTGGGTCACCCTGGGGCCTGACGCAACTCCCAGCTCAGGCCACTCATGGGCTGGGGTTTCTTCCTTCTGGCTCACCTGCTGAGCACCCTTCCTTCCCTCCCCGCCAGCGCAGCTTGGAGCAAACCTGCCAGGCTCAGGCCCAGCTAAGCAGCTGGAGTCATGGGATTGGAATTCTCATTAGTGGCTGCTTGGCGAGGAGCACTCTGGCTGGGCGTGCGTGTGTCAGACGGTGCTGAGGGCGTGGGTGGGTTTGGGTGTCGGAGCCAGGCCTCCCTTGCATTCATGGGCTTATGTTCCTTTCAAGAAAGCAGCCCTGCTGGTTTCTGTCACTCCCAGCACCTGGGTCAGCCCTTCAGCGGGGGGGGGGGGCTAGTAAAAGGATGGGCAGCGTGCTGCTGAGACAGGATGGAAAATCCCCTTCTCTACTCTACAGCCAGGCAGGAGGATTGGGGGATCCACGCAGGCCCAGGCCCCCTGGCCTGCTGCTGCTGGCTGGAGGGAATGCAATAAACAGCCTGCACATTCCTTTGGGGCTGCCTCAGAGACTTAATTAAGTGGGAAGGGGGATGTGGGGGAGGAGGTGGTTGGGATGAAGGGGAGGGGGATTAAGTGGCTAAGCCTGACCCCCTGCCTGCTCCCAGGGCACACATTGAAGTGGGTTTGTCAGGGGGAATTGCTCAGCCCACAGAGAAGGCCTCAGATGTGCAGCAACAGGCGGAGCAGCGCCTGCAACCTGACACGGCCAGGCTGGGCCAAGGGCCTGGTTGTGAGGCTTGGGTGGGGAGCCCAAGGGGCCAAGAAACACATAGCCAGCAACAGGCAGCTGGCAAATGCATGCCCAGCAAGACTGTACCAAGCTCCCAGCCTGGCACATGCAGATGGTTGAGATGTGAGACCAGTTCAGGCTTGCTGAGTGCCCACTGTGTTGGTTCCAAAGGGGGACTTGGAACCCAGTGAAAGAAGTACCCCTTTGGCCACAGCCCACCACTGCCTGCACCCCTCTCCTCCAGCACAAAGGTGGCCTTGGCCTCCCTGTGGAGTAGAAGGCTGCTCAGGCCTAATTTTTAAACCCCACCTAGACTTGAACCAGGCTCAAGCCTGGCCAAGAGGGTTGAATTGTTTTCTGACCTGACCCAGTGCTGCCCTGCCACGCCAGCTGTTGCCCCCTGCTGGTTGTGTATGCTGCTCACTTACTAACATGCTCCCTCCATGGCATGTGCTGTTCAGCGAGGTGGCAGTGGCTGCCAGGAGCAGGTGACCCCCCCAGGAGGTGAAGAGCCAACCCAAGCCTGAGAGTCAGGTTGTTTTCCAGTCCAGCCTACGCTCTCAGCCAGGTCCCATTGAGTTGCAGGGCTGTGCTGCAGAGATCCCGCATGAGGGACAGGCACATACCCAGCACGCTCGCTCCAGAGGCCCCTGAGCTGCCATTGCGTTGGCAGTGAGCAGCTGGAACGCTCCACCTCCCAGCCAATCCACCATCGACTTCCTCCAACCTGCAGCAACACCACCCTGCTTCTGAAATAAGCTTCAGCTTAGATACTGTGGTGAGGGGCATAGTGTGGCTGGAAGGCTTGGTTGGCTGAGCATGGGGGCATTCTAGCTGAGACAGGCAGCAGCTTTCATTAGGTGTCTAACCCAGGAGCAGGGTGTCCCAGGAAGGACTAGGGGAGACCTCTGATTTGGAGATGTGCTGACATTAGGTTTGCTCTTGTTCACTGTACCAGAGCCAGCTCCCTGCTTCAAGGCCTCTGGCTTCCTGCTGCCCTCTTTCCTTGGCTCAAATGGCTGGGCTCATAATCCGAGCCCTGCCCAGCTCTCTGCACCCTGCCCTGGTGGGCATGGAGATCAACTGATCACGGGCCTCATAATCTCTTTGAAGAGGAGAACAAATTGGGGAGAGGCTGGAACTGGCATGTGAATGTGCAAGCTCAATAGGAAGGATTTTAAACTCAGGGGTCATACCCTAAGACTGGAGAATTGCAGTTGGAGCATCTGAATTAAGAAAAGTGATCAGGGAAACTCCAGGCCTGTTAGTTTGACCTCCAATTGTATACAAGGTCTAAACATCTTTTGAAAGAGTAATTAAAGACAATGAGGTAAATAGTAATTGGGATAGAAAACAACATGGTGTCACACAGGATAGATGGTGCCAGACCAACCTGATCTTTGTCTAGAAAATTGGTTATCTTCTCAAAGAAAGGAAATAGAGGAGGGCTGGAATATCATAAGGAGATTTGGGTGACCTTGAAAACTGGAGTAATAGAAATGGCATGAAATTGAATAATGCAAAGTCATGCACTTAGGGACTAACAACAAGGACTTTTGCTATAAGCTGGGGATGAATCAGCTGGCAGTGACAGGAAGAGAGACCTGGGTGTGTTGTTTGATCACAAGATAACTATGAGCTGCCAATGTGATGCAGCTGTGAAAAAGGCTAACATGGTCCTGGAGTGCATCAGGTGAGGTATTTCCAGTAGACAGGGAAGTGTCAGTACCATTATACAAGGCACTGGTGAGACCTCATCTGGAATACTGCATGCAGTTTGATCTCCTATGTTTAAGAAAGATGAATTAAAACTGGAATGGGGCAGAGAAGAGCTACTAGGATGGTCAGAGGAATGGAGAACCTGCCTTATGAGAGGAGACTTAAGGAGCTTGGCTTGTTTAGCCTCACCAAACAGACTGCAGGGAGATGCATTTATAGAACAATCGTACCAGAGGGATAAATACCAGGGAGGAAGAGAGAGGAGTTATTTAAGAGACGGTGTTGGCACAAGAACACAAATAAACTGGCCATTAAGTTTAGGTTTTAAATTGGACCAAGTTTCACCATCAGAGGAATGAAGTTCTGGAACAGCCTTCTGAGGGGAGCAGTGGGGACAAACAACTTAACTTGTTTCAAGATTGAGCTTGATAAATTTATGGAGGGGCAGGCCTGGTGAGGTTGCCTACGATGGCATATGGCCCAGCTGTAACTGCTATTATCCAGTATCTCCAACAGCCGCAGATGGGACACTAGCTGGGGTGGGCTCTGAGTTGCTATAGAGAATTCTTGCTCTCAAGTGTCTGGCTGGTGGGTCTTGCCCACGTGCTCAGGGTCTAACTGATTGCCATATTTGGGGTTGGCGAGGAATTTCCCCCAGGTCAGATTGGTGCAGTCCCTGTGGGGAGCGGGGTTTCACCTTCCTCTACAGCAGGGGTGGGCAAACTACAGCCCGTAGGCCGTTTTAATCCTGCCCTCAAGCTCCTGCTGAGGAGCAGGGTTTGGGGCTGCTCTGCACAGCTCCCAGAAGCAGTGGCATGTCCCCTCTCCAGCTCCTATGCATAGGGGTAGCCAGGGGGCTGTGCTCTGCACGCTGCCCCTGCCCCAAGTGCTACCCCCACAGCTCTTATTGGCCAGGAACCACAGCCAATGGGAGCTGCGGGGGCGGCGCCTGCAGATGGGACAGCTGCCTGGCTGCACCTCTGCATAGGAGCCTGAGGGGGGACATGACACTGCTTCCAGAAGCCACTTGAGGTAAGCGCTGCCTGGAGCCTGCACCCCTGAGCCACCCCCTGCCTGAGCCCTGATCCTCCTCCTGCCCTCTGAACCCCTCAGTCCCAGCCTGGAGCATCCTCCTGCAACCCAAACCCCTCATCCCCACCCCAGAGCCTGCACCCTCAGCCCAGAGCCCACAATCCCCTGTCCCAGCTCAGAGCCCCCCTCCTAATCTTGCCGTCCCAGCCTGGAGCACTCTCCTACACCCCAAATCCCTCATCCCTAGCCCCACCCCTGAGCCCTCACTTCCCCCTGCCCCAGCCCAGAGCCCCCTCCTGCACCCTGAACTCCTCATTGCTGGCCCCACCCCTGAGCCCACACCCCAACCTTGTGAGCATTCATGGCCCGCCATACAATTTTTATACCCAGATGTGGCCCTCGGGCCAAAAAGTTTGCCCACCCCTGCTCTACAGCATGGGGTACGGGTCACTTGCTGGTTTGAACTGCAGTAGAACCTCCAGTTACAATCTCCTCAGGAATGGAGGTTGTTCATAACTCTGAACAAAACATTCCGGTTGTCCTTTCAAAAGTTTACAACTGAACATTGACTTAATACAGCTTTGAAACTTTACTATGCAGAAGAAAAAAGCTGCTTTCAACCACCTTAATTTAAATGAAACTAGCACAGGAACAGTTTCCTTACCTTGTCAAATCTCTTTTTAAACATTCCCTTTGTTTTTAGTAGTTTACGTTTAACACAGGACTGTGCTGTATTTGCTTGTTTTGTCTGCTGCCTGATTGTGTATTTCTGGATCCAAATGAGGAGTGTGGCTGACCTGTCAGTTTGTAACTCTGAGACTCTACTGTAGAGTTAATGGTGGATTCTCTGTAACTTGAAGTCTTTAAATCATGATGTGAGGACTTCAGTAACTCAGACAGAGGTTAGGGGTCTGTTAAAGGAGGGGCTGGGTGAGGGTCTGTGGCCTGTGATGTGCAGGAGGACAGGATCATATGGTTGTTCCTTCTGGCCTTTAAAGTATGTATCCAGAGAAAAGTAACTATGATGATCAGAGGTTTGGAAAATGAGCTATGAGGCAAGGCTGAAAGAACTGGGCATGCTTAGCCTTAAAGAGAAGGCTGGGGGGGGGGGGGGGGGGCCTGNGAACAGTAAAAGGTGGTTCTCCATGTTGACTGAGGGGAGGACAAGACAGAATTGACTTAGTCTGCAGCAAGGGAGATTAGGCTAGATATTAGAAAACTTTGTCCAAGTCAAAGGATAGTTGAGCTGTGGAACAGGCTTCCAAGGGAGGTTGTGGAAGCCTCATCACTGGAGGTTTTTAAAAGCAGGTTGGACAAACGCCTCTTGGGGGTTGGTCTAAGGCTATGTCTGCACTATGGACCTTACAGCTGCGCTGCTTTAAGGTCTCCTATGTAGCACCACTATGCTGGCAAGAGAGAGCTTTCCCGCTGGCATAATTACCCCCGCTCCCTCACGAGTGGTGGCAGTGACACAGCACTGTACACACTGGTGCTTTTTTCAGTGAAACTTGTCAGGCAGCAGGGTGGGTTTTTTCCACACCCCTGAACGACAAAATGTTGCTGACAAAAGTGCTAGCACAGACCAAGCCTAAGTGTGTGGGGGATAGAGCAGATGACCCCTCAAGGGCCCTTCCAGCCCTGCATTTGTTACTTACTACTTGCAGTTCATACACTGTCCAGTGGGAGGCAGCAGGTGTTCTGCTCACCCAGTGTAAATCAGGAGTCACCCCAGTGAAGCCAATAGAGTTATAGTGGTGTAGGAGGCAGCAGAATCAGATCCCAAGGATTTAAACTGGAGATAGGCCTGAACCAACCCCCTGACACCCCAGGTGCCTAAAAGGTGGTTAAAACCACAAGGGGCTAGAGCCCTGGGCAGGATGCAGACCTTGGGGGGGCTCCCCAGGATAGATGATGGAGGAGGGATAAGTCCTTGGTGCCATCTAGGACCCTGCATGCTCCAGTCTGTCAAACTCCACTGGCTGACGTGGCTCTCCCAGGCCCAGCAGCCCTGGGAGTGTCTCTCCCTCTCTGGCCACAGGAAGGCTGGCTGCCCACTAAGTGCCCTTCCCAATTATGGGTTGCAGCTATGTGCACTAATTACAGCCTGCCTGCCAGGGCTTCTGTGGCCAAGGGGCTGTGCACGACGGGGATGAGGTCAAGGGCCGCATGTGGCATCTGACTGCCTTTGTCCTGGGGCAGGGGGAGAGGGGCGGAACTGGGCCCAGCTGTGCTTTGATGTGTAGGCACAGCAGATCCCTGCCCTAGGCGTGTTGGAAATCCAGGCTGGCACGCTCGAGCCAGCTGCTGCCTCCCGGGGCTGAGCATGGAGTGGGAGAGACTCCATTTAGCTTGGGGTGGGGATTCCAGGGGGGTTCTGCCCCATCAGGCTCCCTCCTCACCAGGGCAGCAAGCCCTTGGTGCCACTGAACAAACACCACAGGTGCCACTGGGCATGGGGCAACTTGCCCCACTGCTGTCCAGGCTGATGGCTTCCAGCACACTGGCGGGAAAGCTGGTGCTGCTCAGAGGCAAGCCCCCCCATCATGTGGGAGCTCCCGGGGGCACAAGCTCAGTCCCCTGCATCAACCTGTAGAATGTGGGGCTTGGCTGCTGGGTGTTGGCCCTTAGTTGGCATATTTTGGGCAGGGGTGCTGGGTGGGGAGGGCACACACGCTTTAGGAGGCTGTTACCACTGCTAGAAACCCTGTGCAGGGGGTTGGGAGTTGGGGGCAGGCCACACAGGAACAGAGGGCAAGGGAAGGGGTGGAGCCAAGCTGAGGTATGTTCAGTGAGCTGCTGCTCTTCTGAGCACAAAGGGTTAAACCAGCCAGGAAGGTGGCATGGGAAGGGCAGAGCTGACCAGTCTGTCCTGCCAGGCCGTCTGACGCTGCCCCCTGCTCAACACTCCATTCGCAGCTGGATTCAAACAGGAGGGTAGGGAGCTAATTAAAGCCAGGGGCAGAGGGCTGGCACAGAGGGGTGAGGGAGTAGCTTTGTGAGTGGCTACACACAGTTCTTTGGGCCCTGGTGTTGGTACAGTGCAGCAGCTCCCTCAGCTTCTCAGCCAGGCTCTGAGGGCACCCAGTGCCATGGAACCACAGTCGTCTGGGCAATCCAGGAGTGGCTCCATGCTAGCCAGCCCATCCCCCGCTTCAGACAGGCATGCTATGCTGGCTAATGCAGCCAGAGTGGTCAGCCAGTGAGCCAGACCAGGTCTGTGCAGTGGCTTCCCCAGGCCCTCACAGACCTCCCCATCCTCTGCCCTGAGCGCCAGGCACCCCCCAGCCTGCCTTCGCTAACAGATGGAGTGATGTGCACACGCATGCGCTGGGTCACCAGAATTCCACGCCAGCCCCTGCCCCGGCAGCCCTGGGGAGAGGCGAGGAGAACAGGCACGCAGCAAGGGCAGCTATGATACTGAATGACCACACTGTGTGGTGATGAGCTGGGGCCAGACTTGTGCTGGCTGCTTTAAGGGAAATCTAAACCTCTCTAGCGGTTCTGGGCTGGGCACCCAGCACCCTAGTGCAGGGACCCCAGGGAGCCCTCTGCCACACCAGGTCAGGCTGAGCCCAAGACACTAGAAGGCTGCTCTGTGCCCAGGGGGGAGGGTACAGCAATGCTCCCCTGGGGAAAGCAGCAAATGGGGGACCAATTCCAGGCAGCGGGGGTTGCTCTGTTCTACATGTGTGGGCATGGTGCCAGGCCACCTGGGCAATAGGACTGGAGGGAGACAGGTGAATCTTAGGGCCAGATTCAGCCCTGCTTTACCCCAATCTGTAAGACCAGGCAAAGGCCAGGAGGGCTGGTGGGGGCTGCAGGTGCCCGAGAGCTTCAGGCCCGGGGGCATGCAGATGGCCAGCACAGTCACTGGGCCAGGAATGGGAGCAGGCCCAGAGAATGCAGCCCCATGGACAGTCAAGGCGGTCTCCATTCAGTAGGGCTGGTAGGAAGCCCTCAGGGAAGATTAAAGCTGCCCCCAACTGGCAGAATGCTCAAGAGAAGGCAGCCGTAGGAACAGTCTGCTGCTCTGGAGGGATGGGGAGACCTGCATGGGGCTGGCTGGGAGGGTGTGCCCCTCCCTGGGCTGCCTAAGGAGAAAATCCGAGTGCTACAGAGCACCAAGACAGCAACTCCTTCCTGACCCCAGTGGCAGTCAATTTATAGCTGGAAGCATGAGGATGGGGAGGCCTGGGGATTTATCCAAGCTCGTATCACTGCCTACCCCACTTGCATATGTATCCTTGAATTACAGCCTGCAGCAGGGACTTCCCCAGGTTCACACTTCAGTCTTTTTTTTTTTTTTTTTAAACAACCTTGTGTTTTCTGCCTTTTACCATCCCCTAGTGCCTCCTTGTGCCTGCACCATGGGGCAAGGTTTCTCTCTAGCGTCCCTTAGCGCTGGCCGGGGCACGCAGGAGCTGCATGGAGGGGATCTGCAGGCCAGTCCGACCCCACTCAGCTGCCTGGGGTGTTTGCTCCAAGCCTGTGGGCAATGGAGGAGTACAGCAGGCAGGGCGCTCATGTGGGGGCAGCTGGGCTCTGTCTCCAAGGCAAGTGAATTCGGTACAGCCCTCCTGGTCAATCCTGTCACCAAGTAAACAACCCGCAGGCAGGCAGGCTGGCAGGGAACTGGGCCCAGCTCCACACGCAGCTGGAAAAGATGACCAATCTAGCAAGTCTCCATGCTGCGGGCCCGCAGGATGGGAGGTTGGGCTGGATTTAGTGCTCCGGCTGTGCTCGCTTGGGCCCGTGGCAAAGCAAGCGTGCTGCCAGCATTAGCAGCTTAATGCCTCCCAGAGAAGCAGGGCTTTGTCTCCATCCCGTTCGGCTCCTCGCTGGGCCCCCCTTTTCCTGTCTCCCCCGTTTATTAGGTGTAAGCCTGTCTGAGCAGTTCTAAGCCAGCAAGCTTATGGTTATGGTTAACCCCTCATGGTCTGGCATCTCCACTTAGTGAGCACTGTGTGATGGAGTGCTGCTGTGCCCAGGACCTCCGGTTGTCTAGTTCTCTCAGCCATGCCCCTGTGGGGGGAACGCAGGCTGGGCCCTGTTGCCTCACTAGCCCAGGGGCTCACCTCCAGCAGTGGCCCACAGCCAGCACCATGCACCTAGTCAGCTGTTCAGTGCTAGAGCTGGGCTGGAGGGGAGACAGCTGAGGGGGAACAGGTGACCCCATTCAGGTCACCTCATAAAGGAGGGAGGGGCCCTGATGCCAGCCACTGGCTCAGCCTTTGCCAGGTTGCTTTTGAAGGGCAGGGTGAGGCAGGGACTCATCACACGGAAGTGCAATTAGGAAGCTGTCCCTGCCTGGCCCTCGGGGTGCGGGCGGGCTCGTGGCAGGGAGCTTCAGTCCACAATTAAGCATGGGTGGGGCAAAGCCACCCAGCAGCCTGGTCCTGACCTGGCAGTGTGGGGATGAAATGCCCACACAATTAAAGGGACAGCAGTTTAGTCAGCAGCTTGGCTGCAGTGCCAGATACGTCAGCGAAACCTGACCCTGGCATTTCAAAACTGATTCCCACCCCAGTGCTGGCAGCACGCCTGCTCTGGTGCCCTGCCAGGCCCCTATGTGCTTCCCAAGAGCACTTGACTGCCTGCAGCCCTCACTGGGCAAGAGCGTGTTGCTGGGAGCACCAGTGGGCTGAACCAGTGCCCCTTAGAGCCAGGGCTACCCCCTGCCACTCTCATCTCTTCTCTCCCCCCCCCCCCCCCCCCCCCCCCCCCCCCCCCCCCCCCCCCCCCCCACTTCCCAGGGCTGGGCACAGCACAGCTTCCCTGCAGAGAGCCAGAGCCATGGTGAGCTGCCCCCTCTCCTGGCAGCAGGACCAGGGGGTACATGCTGGGGGAGAGCCCCCCACAGACCCTGGCTGTGTCAAGGGGCCCTGATGAGTCCCAAGAGCTCCTTGGTCTGGACTAGCACCCACAGCTGCTAGGTAGGAAAGTCCGCAAGCCTCGTCCACCCTGGCCTCCCTGCTGCAGGTACAGCCCTGGTTTTCCGTGCTCGGCCCCAACTGCACTGAGCTTCACTCAGCTTGGTTAGCTCAGCCGCCCAGCACTCTGCCCTTCTCTTGCGCCAGCTGCCTGGGGATCTCCAAGCACTTGACAAGCATTACTGCACTGGGCAGGAAAGCAGCATTATCCCTGTTTTACAGCGGGGAATGGAGGCCCCAAGAAGGCACAGGAGCTGGCAGAGCTCCTGATCCCTGCTGCTAGGCCATCCCCACAGGCCCGGCCCAAAGCAAGCAGTGTCCCAGCGAGAGCCGCAGGCAGTGCTGTCAATGCTCTGCTGGCAGCTCAGAGGCGGGTTGCACTGTGTGACAGAGAGCTTTGCCCTGGGGTTGATATGTGCCTCGTCACTCATTATCCTGGGTTAAACACTGACCTACCGGTCAGTTCACTTGGGGGGGGGGGCAGTGCCCCCCTCTGAGCATGGTGCTCCCTGGCCAGGCATCTCAGTGCAAGCTCATCTCCCCCCCCTTGCTGCTGCCTGGGTGACAGGTTGCACCTCATGGTGCAGTGCCCAGCCTAGCTGCAGGCAGCTCTACGGCCCAGCTGTGCTGTGTGAGCGAGTGTCAGATGGCAGCAGAGCAGGAGGGTCCTGTCCCTGCAGCCGCAGCTCTTGCCTGGTGCTGAGGGTATAAGATTTCCTTTAATAGGAGCCATTCTTTGGGGGTGCTCCCTACCTCACAGTGGGGACCCAGGAGCTGGGGCTCAGTGCTCCACCCAGGCCAGCTTTAGCTGAAGCAGGAGGGAAGTGCTGGATTCCTCTTTGCTTCAAGTCCCCACATCTTGGGAACAGATGCCACCTGTGGCCACAACAGAGGGGTTTAAAATCCCAGCCCAGTGCCAGGTGAGCAGGAGGGAGCCTTTGCCCTGCACAGCAGGCTGCCTGCTCAGGGCCCAAAGCCTGCAGCTGTGAATTGGGCCAGTCACAGTCATGCCATGGGCCACACAGCCCTTAGCTGGGGACCCCAGGATGGGAGAGCACTGCCTGCCAGGAGCAGCACCTGTGGGGAGTGCAGAGTACAGCTGGGGAGAAGGACATGAAGATTGGGGGGCAGTTCAGACAGCCTTTCCCACCCTTTACAGCCCCCTGCCCTGCCCCTTTCTGCAGCAGCCGCTCCACAGCACCTTCCACCCTGAGGCCCCTTGCTTTCATCCTGCCAATGCCTGTCTGCCCCATACAGCAATCCTGCCTGTTGGCACTAAGGGCCTGCTCTTGCCCAGAACACTGTACAAAACAAATCCCTAGTGCATGCCAGCAAAAAGGCAACTGTTTGAATGAGGCAGCGGGGACCATCTTTATCAGCTCTCAGTGACACCCCCCCCCCCCCCACACCAGCCAGAGCAGCACCACTCGTGCTCTGCCAGTGGTTTGTCTCCGTGCCAAGGCCACAGACTCCCCCAGGATCTGAGACACAATGACCCTGGTGAGGCTGCAGGCTGGGTGTGCTCTGCTGCAGCTGGCAGTGGCCACTTGTGTGCTGCTGGGTCAGGCCTGGAGCAGGCACCTGGAGTAAGGAGAGGCTGTGAGTACAGCCTTGGGTCAGAGGAACCCTGCACTTTGGCTAGCGGGGAGCGTAGCTGGGGGGGGAGGCAGGGCTGGTCTGGGCGGGGGGGGGGGGGGGGCAGGGGGACAGTCCCATGTCAGGCAGGCCCCCCCCTTGCTCTAACAGGCTGTTGGGGGAAGGCCAAGTGTTGACCTGCTGATCCCCAGGGAGGAGGGGACACCAGGCAGACCCACTCCTCTCTCCTGCTGCTGATAATGCAACAGGACCCTCCACTGCTAACTTGGCCTGGCAGTGCCTCCTTTGGCCACAGCTGGCTCCCATTACCCACAGCCTCCAGGCCACGGGAGGCCTCAGCAGGTAAAAGATCACAGGGCAGCAGGAGGGCAGAGAGAGGCCAGGGAATGCCTGATGCTATCCCATGGGGCCTGGCCAAAGGAACAGCTCAGGCCCCCCAGCCTCCCTGGAGCTTTTCCTGCTAGCTGCCTCCTTTCCTTCTCTGTGATGCAGGGGGGAGCTTGATTGCCCCCTCTCTGGGCAATGGGGCCAGTGTGTCTGGCTAGCAGCAGTGCTTTCCCTGCAACCTGCCTCTTCCTCTCCATGGTCTGGCCTTGCCCTGGTGCCCTCTGCTAGCCCCTCCTAGGCTTTTTGGGCTGTCAGGGCTACAAACCACAGCCCGCCCTCCCCCAGCCCAGCTGCACATTCCACAATTTATTACCTGGCTGGAGCCTGTCTGGCCCATGCCAGCTCTGCTGATATTTACAAAGATCTCCCCCCTCCCCCCAATTGGTAATTACTCCTCTTATTAAAAGGACTGACAGACAGGCTGAGAACCAAGCAGCCCCTGTGATCCCAGTGGCCCTTTGTGCTTTGGTGCATGCTGGCTCCCTGGGGGCCTGTACCCTCCCTCCAGGCTGCTGGCTCCCTGAGGGCCATGCCCTGGGTGAGGATGGCTAAACGGGCCTCTCGGTGTTCCTTCCCCCCATGGGCTCCCTGCAGGGAACAGCTGGCATGGGGTTTGATTGCTCCAAAGTGTCCCCTGCAAAGCCCAACCATGTGCTTGGAGCCTGTCACCATTCCTCCACCAGTCTCCATTTCCTCCCTGCGGGCCGTAGGTAGAACAGGACATCTGCCTGAGGGGCAGGGAACAGGAAGGTGTGCCCAAGGGGCGGGGAGCAGTGCCCCACACACTGACACACAGGGCGAGAGGGGACCATGGCTGCCCTTACCAAGGGTAGGATACCAGGCAGACCAATCACAGCAACCAGTTACAAAGACTCCCCTCCCCCCCGCACCCCTGTGAGAAGAATCTGAATTTGCAGGCCTGCTGGGAAGGATCCCCAGAGGGTCTGGAAGTGCAGCTCCTGCGGAGGCTGCTTGTGTTCTTGCAAATAAATCTAATTGTAATAATAAGCGAGCGATGACAGCTTGGCAAATGCCTCCAGCCTTCCTGAGGCATTCAGCTTGGAGCCATGGGCCAGGGTCCTAACCCCCAGCTGACAGGAGCTGAGCGGAACAACCTGAGCTCCATGGAGCAGAGGGACTGGGGAGGTGCCAGATGCCTAGTAGAATGTGGGTGCTACTGGAGTGTAAATAGCAGGTAATGGCAGAGACCGCGCAGCATTCTCAGCCACGCCATCAGCCTCTCTAAACAATCTGGCGCTAGCTATCGTTTAGCTTGCCCCAAGTCGCTGCAATGTTCCTTGGTCTAGTGCCACCTACTGGGCAAACACGAGATGTGTCAAGGAGCTGCTTTCCCCTCCTCCAGCTTGGCAATCTGCTGCTGTTATCACAGAGACAGTCTGAGCTTCAGTTGCCCCCTTCCCACCCCTCTGGCCTGCAGACAGCTGAGCCAGGTGCTGGGGAGCCATGTTGGGGGTGGGAGGCAGGATATGGAAAGGGAGCTCCAATGCAACCCAGCTGAGATGCTGCCGGGCAGTAGTGGGAGAGCAGCATGGGTCAGCTGCTCTAACATGCAGCTCCTTACAGAGCTGGTGCCCAGGGTAGTGGGCAGGGCTCAGCCCATTCTCCACGGGGGTGAGAAGAGCTCCTTCCAGGATTCATATGGTTAAATCCAGCGGAGACTCCGTGCTCCATCTTAAACAAGGCCCAGGGATGTTCTGCCTCTGGATGCTCCCACCCAGAACGATGACTTAAGGCATGGCTGGATTTCAGAGCTGCTTCGCCAGGACTCTGGGTGGAAGGAATCCAGCAGTGAATGGTGCCTCCAGCAGTTGTTCCAAGTCCTGGGCTGAAAACGGCGCCAAGAGGTGTGGGGGGCGAGTGGTGAGGTCAAGTCACGAGGTCTTGCTGGCCCCTGCCCAGCATGAGCAAGGAGCAAGAGGGAGCTCTGGGGCACTTGGGAGAGGATGGCCACAGGGCTCTTGGGGAGCCGTGGGCAGGACTCTGGGCAATGCACCGCTTTTGACAGTTATTCTGCACCCCAGTGCAGGAGGCAGAGGAAGGGGGCGAATGAACAAGGTGAGATCAGCCAAGCCCCCTGGCCCTCACAGCAGTCAGTGGGAGTGCCAGTGCATTGCTCGCTGGAGAGTGCCCCACTGTGTTCTCTCCCTATAACAACATCCAAGGAGCCCAGGCAGAGGAATTGCAGCCAGGGACTGAGCGGGATGGCGAGGCACGGAGGAGTTCAGTGCCGTCAGCCGACTGCCACTTCACCGTAGTCGGGTCACAAGGCGAGAGTACAGTGGTTTCTCATCACAGTCCGGAGGGGGAACACACTTAGTTCAGGCTGCCATTGCATGGCCCCTGGCTCCAGAGTCACTGGCAGAGCTGTGTGGGTGGGGCACTGGACAGTGGCTGTCTGCATGATGCCTGACCCTAGCTGGGCTAGTCTCTTTAGAAGCAATACATTCGCCTAGGGGACAAGTAGGCACTAGTTTGAGTGTGGGCATGGCGCAGCTGTTGGGGCGAGCACCCTCCCCACTGCAATGCAGAGCTTTGGCTGGAGAGAGCCAAGCTTGAAGGCACTGGCACAGAGCGTAAGGAATGCCTGGCTCCCCTGTGGCTAAATGTGGGTGCATTGCACACACACAGCAATGGCACCTGGTGGAGTGTTCACGGCAGGAAGAGCTCTGGGCATCCCCTAATGTGATGCCATTCTGTAGGCCCAGAAATAATTCTGGAAACAGTAAAAAAAATTCTCAGAAATGCCCCAGTGTGTTGAGGGGCTGGATCCTGCAACCACCACTTCCCCTGTAACATCTCTAACAGTGCTTCTGCTGCCCCCGGCTCCACAGCAGCCAGCCCAGTCGCTAGGCCTGAGGCTATGTCAAGGGCTGTGGTGCTCCCCGCATCTCTGCTGGACATCTGACAGCAGCTTCCCCAGTTTGGGGCAGATCCGGGAGCACTGACCAAAGCAATGGGGCTCTGGCTGCACATGGGCTGGGAGGAGGGGGAAATGGGTCAGCTGAGCTCTCCAGGCCGTCCCAAGTGCTTGGGCTCCTGCATGGGCAGTTGTGTGACCAGCTCTGCTCTGGCGTCAGAGAGGGGGGACGAAAAGGCGAGCATTCAGAAAGCAGCTGCCGGGGCGCCCAGGGACAACCAGCAGGTGATTAAAGAGCTTTCAGAAGCAATGAGGCAGGGAAAGCAGCTCCCTTCCTGAGTGCAGACTGTGCCCTGCTCATGGGAGGTGGCTGCCATGCCCAGCGGTAGTGCTCGGGGCTGCTCTCCTCTGGGGTGATCTCTTGGCTGGAGCGGGAAGGGCACTGCCCGTTGATACTGACAGGCGTTCAGGGACAGGGCTGAAAGCAGCTGCTCTTTGGGTGAGTTGCCCTCCGGCAGCCAGGGGTGGGATGAGGGGGCCGCTCTTGGCCCCCCAGTCCAATCTCAGAGGATCCAGGGGACTAGATGGTCTGTGGTGACTCTTGCTGATATGCAAAGGGCTGGAATTTCCTCCAAAACTCATGCATGTAGGCAGGGACCTTGGGGGCTTCCCCCTTCCCCTGGGGACTGGGCTGGGTGTATCTGTCAGAGTCAAGATGGCATGACCCTCACATTGAATTTCAGACTGCTGCGGAGGTGGTGGCCCTTGACCCTTCCAGTGCTTGTCCATGCTAGTGCCAGGCTGTGCCCAGCATAGCATCCAAGGGATGGGCAGAGCCTTCGTTGGCTATTCTAAGGGGATCTGTTTGCAGGGCGAAGGCAGCAGACTCCAGGCGATGGCAGCAAAGGGGAAAGCAGGAGGCCATGAAGCCAGGGGCAAGTGCTCTAGAGCTTCTCTCCCCCGCTGGCATGTTCCAGCAGCGACCAGAGCTGGTGTGCCAGGGGGCCAGCGATGGCTGGCGCTTGTGGGCATTGCCCATCGGGAGGATTTGACATGTGCCAGGCTGGGAGGTGAAGCCCAGAGCTCTAGTCGCTCCACAGCCTAGAGCAGGGCCCTCACTGTGGTCCCCAGTGCCCAGAGCTCGGCCTGCTGCACAGAGCCCCAGGCAGCCAGGGAAGAGCGCGCTGGAGGATGTGAGTCACTGGGATGAAATGTTCCCTCTCCCACAGCCGCCCTGCAAGGGAGCCCAAGCTTTGAGTAACACTGAGATGGGCCAGCCAAGTACCACCAGGAGCCAGGTCCTGTCCGAGCCATGGGGGGATGGATGACAGTGCTAGGAAGCTGCCAAAACCAGGGGTGTGCCGTTAGCAGCAAGAGGGAGCTGAGGAGAGGCTGGTGCCAGGGATTGGAAGGGAGCAGAGCCGGGGACTGTGACTCTTCAGGTGACGGGCACAGGGAGTACGGGAGGAAGAGGATGAGGAGCAGTGACCCTTCCCCGGCCTGGACAATGTCGCTGCACTGTGGCATGGAAATGTACCCTAGGTTGTTTCAGGCAGGGACACTAAGGCAGCCAGCGGGTCAGACTGCACGGGCCGAGCGCCCGCTCCGTGGGTGAGGCTCGTGTTGGCTGCTGGTGAGGAGAACGGTACCGTGCGCGCATGGCATCAGGCAGGACTCTCCCCCGCTGATCTCGCACATGGGGCTGTGGTGAGACGCATGTGGGCAGGAGAGACTGTCCTGCCTTGTCTTCGCTGGTGCTTTGCAAATCAACTCCCCAGGCCTGAGTATGGACAGCTAAGAAATCCACTGTACTGAGCCAGTGATCCAGCTCCCACGGCGCCGCCCCCACGGACTGCCTGGGAAGCCCCTTGGGATGCACGGACATTGCACATTGGGGGATGCCGAGGCAGGGCAGCTGGGCAGGAGGATGCAAGGGGGCCTGTCAGCCCTCTCAGCTGTGCAGGGGTCAAAGGACACAGTCCCAGAGGCCCCAGGGGTGGATGGGGGGCTGGTCGCGCATGCTGGCACATGGCAGGCACACTCCAGCACAGGCTGGCCAGACCCTCCGCAGCTCCGCACTGCAGGCTGCCAGGGGAGCTGCCTCATCCTGCCGAGGTCTCCAAGGGGCGGAGCGAGGATCTGTCCCCAGCCAGCCGGCACTGCGCCAGGCAGCTGGTTTCAAACACTGTGCACTGGGAGCATGTCACCCGTGGCCTAGCCTTGAGAGCCCAATGCTGGATCTCTGCATGCGAGCTGGAGAGGGACATTAGATGGCGGGTGCTGGTGGCCAGAGCAAGCAGGTGAGAACAGGCCAGAGAGTGGGGTCGCTAAGGGAATCTAGGAACCAGGAAGGGATGAGCAATAGCTCAGGAAAAGCGATGCAGCACGGCAGGGGTCCCGGTATGGGGCCTGTGGTCAGACATGCAAAGCCCCTGCTCAGCCAGGAGCCGCACATGGCACTGAACGGCTCCCACGCTCCCTGCTGTGCCGGGGTTCCGCACCATGGGGACCCTTTGATCCTGCAAGGCTGCGTGATGCTTCACTTGCAGTGGGCTTGCCACAGGGACCCCTGGCAGGGCAGTTTCCCGGCCATGGGCCACTGAGCCCGCAAGAGAAAGGAGGGGGATGGTCTAAGTGCCTGGGCACCCTCCGCCTGGCAGAAGTCTCGGCAGTACCGACGGCCAGTCTAGATGTAGCTGCAGCAGTGTGTGATCCCCTGCTGACAGCGGGCTGGCTCTCTCTGGCCTGAGCGCAGAGGCGAGGAACTGGTAAACCAGCTGGAATCGCAGGAATCCGGCCTCGTCTGACAGCCAGTAAACGCAGCAGCTCGAGGCATGGAAACCAGAGGAAGTTGCTGTAAGAAGAGAGCCTGGTTCCCTAGGGAATCGCTCTCTAGCTGCCCCTCTTCCTCACACCTGTATGCCCCCATCCCTCTCCAAGTCGGGCTTCATCAGAATCATCCTCGCTGGGCTAAAGGAAAGGGAGGTGCAGGGAGGAAGGGGAGCCCAGCATCTCCCCCTTAACACTGCAGAGCCAGCAGCCCTGGAGGCTGCCCAGCTCATCCTGGCTTCACCAGCATCAGTCCAAGACAGGTCGCTTATCAGCAACGGGAAACCCAGCCAAAGCCTTTCTGCGTGAGCCCTTTGCAGTAACTGACCCGTGGGGTGGAAATCCAGCGTGTCATGCTGGCTGTGGCAGGAGAGGTTGCTGCAGGAGCGTTTCCTCCTGCAGGCTGGGTTCCCCAGCAGGGCTCAAGCTGCTGCCGACGCCACAAGGACCCCGACGTTTTAGGGTGTTTGGGTCCATGAATGGGGGGGGAGGGAAGTTGAAATCCAGATCCAAGTTCTGTGGCTTTACTCTCTAAGCCCATCACCTTCCCCAGCTCAGCGATATGACTCGCCCCCTTCCCAAGATTTCTCAGGGGTTTGCTATCGCATGACACAGCATCTGCAGACTTGATGCTGTGAGCAGCTCTCTGTCCCACCTTGCCCACCCTAGGCCCTGCCCAAATAACCCCTTGGGGTATGGAGACTGGCTGTAACCTTACAGACATGTCAGAAGAAATGCAATGGGGTCAGACACTTGATTCCCAACCCGCAATGTCATCTGGCAGGTAACATTTTTCTGGTTTTCCCCTCTACAGAGAGTCCAGCATGGACCACCTGATCCTGTGGACACTGCTGCTTCTGTCCCCCGCAGCCCGGGTTCAGGGCTGTCCCTCAGGCTGCCAGTGCACCCAGCCACAAGTTGTGTTCTGTGCGGCCCGGAGAAGCCACGCCGTCCCAAGTGGCCTGCCACCGGACACGGCCTACCTGTACGCCTTCGAGAACGGCATCACCTCGCTCCACGACGACAGCTTCCGGGGCCTCCCAGCACTGCAGCAGCTGGACCTCTCCCAGAACAAGATTTCCAGCCTCCAGAGGAATTTCTTCCAGCCCCTCACCAACCTTGTCAACTTGGATCTGTCATCCAATCAGCTGCGCGAGATCACCAACGAAACCTTCCACGGGCTGCGCCTGCTGGAGCGCCTCTACCTGGACCGGAACCGAATCCAGCGCATCCACCCGGCTGCCTTGGACACGCTGGAGAACCTGCTGGAGCTGAAGCTCCAGAACAATCAGCTGCGTTCGGTTCCTCCACTGAACCTTCCCAAGCTCCTGCTGCTGGACATAAGCCACAACGGCATTGCCGTCATCGAAGCTGGTGCCTTTCACACGGTGAACATAGAGTCTCTTAAGATCGCAGGGCTGGGGCTGAGCAGCTTGGATGAGGAGCTTTTTCAGAACTTGAACAACCTCCACGAGCTGGACGTCTCGGACAACTCGCTGGGCAGAGTCCCGGAGGTGCTCCGGCGGCTCCGGGGCCTCACCAGGCTCAGCCTGGCTGGGAACACCCAAATCGCTCAGCTGCAGGCGGAGGATTTCGGGGAGCTGCCCAACCTCCAAGAGCTGGACATCAGCAACCTCAACCTCAACACCATCCCCCAGGACTTCTTCAGCGTCTTCCCCAGGCTCCGGGCCATCACCGCGGCCGAGAATCCATTCAACTGCCTCTGCCAGCTGAGCTGGTTTGGGCGCTGGCTACACACCAGTCATGTCACGCTCAGGAGGTCTGAGGAGACAAGGTGCCACTTCCCTCCCAAGAACGCTGCTAAGCTCCTCCAGCACCTGGAATACGCAGACTTCGGCTGTCCTGCCACCCCAACCCCCACCCCCACCCTGAGAACCACCTCCCTGCAGCCGGCCATGCTCCTCACCAGCAGCGGGCACTCTGCGCTGGAGCCCAGCCTTGCTGCTCCCACTCATGAGCCTGCGCCCCGGCAGGACAGCTCTACTCGCATGCCACACACGGCTGCGCAGGGGCCGACTAGCCCCGAGTTGCAGATCTGCCCTCCCCGGACGTGCTTAAACGGGGGCACCTGCCAGCTAGACGCGCACAACCACCTGGAGTGCCAGTGCCCCGACGGCTTCTCAGGCTTGTACTGTGAGGCCGAGATCCAGAGAACAACCCTACCTCCCATCACCCAGGCGCCCACGCAGAGCAAGCAAATCAGCGTTAAGCAGGTCAGCAGCACCTCACTGACGGTGGACTTAAAAAACTATCAACAGACCAAAGATCAGCTGAAGGGCATCCGCCTGACCTACCGCAACCTGTCCGGGCCCGACAAGCGGCCGGTCACACTCAGCCTGCCGACGTCGCTCTCCGAATACACCGTACGCGCGCTGAGACCGAACGCCACCTACCGCCTCTGCACCGGGCCGCTGGGGGAGAAGCCCTCCGAAGGGGAGTTCTGCATCGAGGCCCACACTGCTGTGCAGGGGACTCACCAGCAGCACCTGCCCGTCACCCAGAGCAAAGACAGCAACCTGACGCTCATGATCGTGCCAGCGCTGGCTGCTGTGCTGCTGCTGGTGATTGCTGTGACAGCAGTCACGTACTATCTCCGGCACCGACGGGCTAAGGCACATGCCGATGCCGGGGTGGACTCCAGCCCCCTGGAGCTGGAAGGGGTGAAAACATGTCTGGAAAACAGAGACTTAGCGACCCACAGTCAAAAGCTGCCAGAGAACGTGGCGGTGCTGAATGGCTTAGAATGCGACATCCCCCTGATGCACCAACGCTACCCCAGTAACAACAACAGCCCAGCGGTCAAGCCGTCCTATTTCTAGAGCACAAGAGAGACTGTGAGAGTCGCCATTCACAAGTTCCAGAGCCTGGATGGACGGGATACGGGCTGACCGTTGTTAGTACCCAGGGTACGTTCTACATGGGACAAGGGACATTGAGGGTTAACTTAAATTAAGACAAACCCCCACATAATGTGCAATTTTCCTAGAGGCTTATACACTTAGGAAGTAGACACTGTAATTTATCCGCTCAGCACATGACTAAGTGCCTGCATTTCCCTGGCTGCCCTGCTATGTGTGTAGAGAGAAGGTTTTTAGCCACCGCTACAGAGAAAGATGTGTGACTTAGTTAAGAGGCCTCAGTGTGCTGGTAACAAAAGCTCCTTTAGCTAAGTGCTGCCCAGGATAACAGACTCCTCAGTAGTTCTACCTGAAAAGCAATAAAGGAAGGAAAAAAACCCAACACACACAGCCAGAGGTGCAGGGATTCTCGGACTTACTCCCCCAGTGCATTGAAGGAAAAACCACCTGGGAATTAAAGCTTTAAGAACTTTTAGAGAATATTTATACATGGTTATTTCCCATTTCTTCTGGGAAAGCTCTTTTCTAACACAGATCTGTGTCCTTTTGTTTTGTAAAATAGATGAAGGAGGATGCTTTTTGTACAAAAATAAAATCTTTTGTACAGCGTTAGCTGCGTCCAGCTTGTGAGGGATGCTAAGGACGTAGGCACAGACCGACACATCAGCGTCTCCCTACACCACCAAGAAGTGGAAACGCCGAGTTACCACTCCAGCTTTGAGGAGGGGTCCAGTGTCCTTGGGAGGAATTACAGCTTCCCATCCGCCCATGGGAGATGATTTGCAGGAGTCCGGTTATCGTGGGGAGAGCAGTGGTGATGGCTGGGTGGGGCGTGCATTGAGTTTTCACTATTGTGCAAAAAATTGGTTCTCACAGTGTAATTAGGAGGAAGAAATTAAGCTCTTGGAGTACTCCAGCTGTCAGGGTTCTTTATCCCTTTTCTTTAATTCCTCGAGCCCCAGCCCCACAGGAGCTACAGTGAGTCTCTGATTTTAACAGACCGCTGCAGCTTTCCATTTATGTTCAAATTGGGTGCACTAATTTAATGCTGGCAAAAAGCACCGGCCAGCACGCCCTGGACATGGGAACTCTCTCTATCTCTGGGGCGGGGACAGCACTCACCGGGCCGCTGCAGCTTCCCCAGCAGCAGATTCTGCCCACGCAAGGGACCCCCTCTCTGGCTGAGCAGGGTGCTCCGTCTGCAGGGCCAGCCACTGCTTGGCAGTTTGTCTGCCCCAAGAGACGCCGCTCGCACCAACTGTGCGGGTGGCTTCCCTGATGTGGATCCTGAGGCAGAATTGTGACCAAACTTAGCTGCCACCGGGCAGTGGCTCTGCACAGCCAGCAGGTGGGAAGGGCGGTAGGTCCCTCATGAGCTGGAGGGAACATGGACAGGCCAGCTAGTGGCGAAAGGCCCTCTAACCCAAGGCAGCCTGCCCTCTCTGTAGCATCTGTAACCAGACCACCATTTCCATTAGCAGAACTGGTGGCAGATCTGCACCATCTAGGGTGGGAGCATGGTCCAAGGGTTAGGGCACCAAGTGGAAAATCAGGATGTCTGGGTTCTATTCCCAACTCTGCCACTTCCCCACTGTGCAGCTTTGGGTGAGTAGCTCTGCCTCAGTTTCCCATTCAATGATGCTCACCCAGGTTGGTAAAATGCTTTGAGATTACGGCGGGGGAGTGTTGCATACCAAGCAGTTAGTTATGTGTATTGAAGCAGAGCCTAGGAGCCCCAGTTATGGACCAGGCCCCCACTGTGCTAGGCGCTGTACAAACACAGAACACAAAGTTCCTGCCTCAAAATGCTGACAAGAGATGGAGACAGGTGGAGAACGGAGCTTGGTCCTGGCCAGTACATGAGTCAGACGATGCTCTGACAAGATTTCTTTCTGTTAAAAAGACCAAAAGCCTCGTCTAAATCTCCTCTGTGGGAGGGTGGGGAGTGAGGGGTAATGGGGGAGCTGTCAGTGGCTGCTCAGGCCTGTTTCCGCAGGCTGGCCTGATAAGGTGAATTCCTTTCCCTGGATGAACCTCGTGCCCGAAGTGTCGGGAAGAGAGTCCTGGTGCAATGCAAACACACAAGCACCAGACGCTTTGCTAGGCTCTGAGCCAAAATTAGCAGATTTCGGTATTGCTAGTTGCTGTTCTCCCAGGCTCCTCCCTCCTCTCTTAACACCAGATGACAGTCAGTCGTTAGCGGGGTTTATTAGCTTATGAAACGGGAACAGTTTTCACTGCTAGATGCAGGAGGGAAGTCCTGGGAAATCCAGCTGGCTGCCCCACTGTGCCCAAGTCTGTCCTGCCCCCAGGGCACCAATGGTCATTTCATCTTTTTGAGGAGTCCAGCAAATTCCCTCCCCTCTTCAAGTCACGGGAGTGGCCATTTCTGCAGTGGTTAGCTCTGCCTAGCTCAAGGCTTCTCTGCGGGGAGGCTGGGACATGGAGGTTTGTGCAGCCCAGTGGATCAGCGAGTCAGCTGGAGGCTGAGCAGCTCTCCCCACTGATGTTTCAGCAGCCCCCTGTGCACGAGAAACACACAGAACAACTCCCACCGAGGGCCGGCTCTGGTGGCTCCTGGAGTGGGCACTGTAAAGGTGGCTCAAGGCACTGCTGGGCGTGGGGTGATTCCCACTGGCTTTGGCACCGTTCCACGGTTATCGCGCTAGGTCCCTGGGGCGTAGGGGGTTGTGTGTGCTTCCTCAGTGCAGGCAAGGCCTCTGGGGTTCCCAGGTTAACAGCCCATTAAGCCCCATGGGGCTGGGGTGGGGTGGGGCAGCTCCCTTTTCTCTTGGGCTGACCCACAGCCTGTCTGCAGACATCCATATGTTAGTTACCCTGGGAAAGGTCTTTGGCGCTGTGGAGGACAGAAACTTCTTTGTTTCCTCCCTTTTAAAGGTGACTTGCAAAGGAAATACACTGGCTGTAGGTCTCTCTTGGCTTCGGTTCTGGATTGAGGAGGGCAACTGTGCGTTTGGATTTGTTTTGTGTCTTTAACCTTTGGACTAGCAGGAACATCAGATCTGAGCTTCCTGTTTTGGTGGAGGACTCAGATGTGGATTGGGTCTTTTCTCAGCCCTTCTCTGCATTGTCCCTAACGAGATATTTCCTTCCCCCCCATGTTGAATAGATGTTGACAAGAAAACAACCAGAGTTTTAAACAACCTGAATAAAACTCACTGCACTTCCAGGTATCAGGTTTTATTTCCTTAGTATCTCAGATACCAATAAGCTACCAGTTCCCCAGTCAGCCACAGACCTTCCAGGGTAGGCAGAACATACATTTCTAATGTGAAAAACATAAATCCAACCCCCTTTCGACACTGTGAAGGCCTGTACGGTACTCCTATGCAGCTCAGCTTTGAATGAGACCTGACATTCATTGGAAACAGGGAACTCCTATCAGTCAGAGCGGGCGAACTACACGCTCGCCCTCTGTGGCGATGGTGGAGGTGCCAGGAACTGGTCCTGCTAGCTTAGTTCTTCTCTGCCCACCTCCAGAGGGAGCTGCTGCAGCAAGGGGTTTTGCTGAGGTCAGAGAGTGAAGAATACATCCCTCCCCAGCCGCCCCCCCTTCCAACAGCAGGGTGCAGACCACAAGCCGGTCAGTCGCCAGGCAAAGAATGGTGAGTTCTCCATCCCAGCAGCTAGGCTGCAGGTTCCACCTGGCTGATTAGCAATCAGTGAACAAAGCTCCTCAGAGCTAAGGGAGGGCTGGGCTGCCAGCCCAGCGCCGAGCCCCAACCCCACAGGAGTGTGACACACAGCATTACAGCTCTGGGAACGGCAGTGCAAAAGACCCTGGCCCTTACGCCCAGGAAATGCAAGGCAGGCTGCTGCCAAGGCGCTCCAGGGAGGAGACCACTCCCCGCTCGCTGCGAAAACAGCAGCCCCACGCTCGGTCAGCACGCAGGTTCCCACTGGGCTGCCAGACATCACCCAGCACTGAAATGCAGCCACCTCTGGAGGGCAGAAAGCAGCAGCGGCTAATTAAACATAGCAACATTACCCAACAGCTTAGGCCTGGAAGTGAAGAAGAAACCACCATATCCCATGGAATGGCAAGGAAACAGACCATAACCACCGGAGTTGAATTTGGCTGAGACGTCGGGGTGAGAGCCTGCTCGGGACCGATATCACCTCCGCAGGCAGAGTCCTCCTGGCACCGTGCTAGGACGCTGGGTTAGGGCAGGCGTAGGGGAGAGACAGCCACCTACAGAATCACCAACACCACTTCCTGCAGCGCAGGGGGTCAGATGGGCGCTCAGCCTCAGGGGGTACGGCTGCAGGTGGAACTATCATGCAGGGTAGAGCTGAAGCGTAGGGATAGGATCAGCCTGGAGGAGCCCCTGAAAATGGCTTTCCCAGCCATGCACGCCAGCCCTCTGCAGGGTCCCTCTCTCTCCAGCCTCCGTCCGATCCCACCATTGTCCAACCACCCCGAAACCAGCAATGGGACGTGTCCTGCCTACAAGCCGAGCCAGGCGTTCAGCAGAGATCTCGTGCTCCGCTCCACCTTTGCGGGCACATCAGAGGGTAGAGGGGACGGTTCAGCCACAGGACAAAGAGCTAGCACCATCAGGGTCCCCTGCCCAGCCCCAGCCTGGCAGGCACCGGGGGCTGGGTCGCTGTACTCAAACTGGCCCATTGTGCCCCAGCCCAGGGGATAAATGAAAGACAAGCTGCCCTGCAGCGCATGCTGTACTGGGTACACGGGGGCAGGGGGCAGTTTCCCTGGCGCTCTGTGTGCCTGCAGGAGGGTTGGCTGGCTTTAGGCAGCCCCAGCGTGTTTACATGGAGATTTGGGAGTGCGAGAATTTAGAAATCATTTGGTTTCACTTTTCCTTAGCCGAATTCCATCAATATTTACACAGCTGCCTCTCATTTCTTCACCCACCACCCTTGCCTCCCCCTCCATAGCCCCCCTCCCCCCCACCCAGCCGCTCGCTGACGGGCCCGCCTGGCTCTGATTAACAGTGTTACAGAACTCGGATTACGCATGGAGCAGAGTGTGGCCTGCAGCCCCTGGCCCAGCTCCCCTCCAAAGTGCAGGGGCAGGCAGGGCTCTCGGAGAGCAGAGGGCTGAGATGGTCAGGCCCCGTGGCACTGCTTTTCCCCAGCTCCCTTTCCCCTCTCCATTGCAGCAGCCTGAGTTTCCCAGCGCGGGGCCTCTGCCGAGCAGGTGTTGCCAACCAGACAAGTTCGGCTGTGAGAGAACAGCAGAGGTTTGAGTCAGGCCCGGTGCAAGCAGCACCCCCCAAGATCTGAACTGCACCAGCCACCGAGCGCCTGCATCCCCAGCGCTGAGGCTATTTCAATCCTGGGCCTGCCCCCCTAGTTCTGCCCAGACCCCTCGCTCCTGGCCCCCAGCCTGGCTATTTCTGTCCTCGACCATGCGGACAAAAGCTTTCCTGCCTGCCAAGTGTGGTGGTGCGGACACACAATAACGCCGCCTGGAGAAGCGAGCGCCCAGTGCCAAACCCCGGCCCCTGACCCGCTCGGTTCTGCCGGGTGAGCTGTGGGCGCAGGGGGGCTCACGCAGCCTGGCTGGGTGTGGCTGCCGGAGGCGTGAGACAGTCCCAGGGAGCGTCTGGGAGAGGCTGGGATCTGGTCAGTGCAGTTAGCTCCTTGGCTCGTTGGGCTGGAGGCTTTCCCTTCCGAGGTGCTAACGTACCAGGAATCTGTACTTGGCAGATCGCTAACCGTGGCACCGATGATGCCAGCCTGAGCGTGCAAAGCTCACCCCATGCAGCAGGGGTCAGGTCTAACGATCTCCTTGACGCTATTGACATGGACCCCACTGTGAGCACAGCACTGAGCGCCAGCCAACGTCCCGCTGCCCTGCCTCCTGCCGGATGGAGCCGCAGCCTATGGGCCACCCCACTGGGAGCAAGGGGCACGGGCAAGGGTGGCAGACCTGGGCCCTCAGCCAAGGCGAGGCTGCGCCATTATAAAGACACAGCTCAAAGGCCACTTCTCCCCGCTGCTCAGATGGCTGTTCCCTGTCCCTCCTGCACACTGCCTACGCCCCTTCTTCCAGAGCTGAGGTGAGGGGCTCCCCGTATTCTCCCGAGTCCTCCAAGTGTCACCATTCCCCCCCCAGTGCCCCCAGCAGTTCACACAAGGAACCAGCCCTTCCCCAGCTGCTGCAGAGCCCGGGCCGTTGCGCATAACACCAAGGCCTCAGGCCTGTTCACATCTCCCTAGTGCGGTGACTCGGGGTATGTCTACACTACCCGCCGGATCAGCGGGCAGCGATCGATCCAGCGGGGGATAATTGACCCCCGAGCGCTCTCCCGTCGACTCCTGTACTCCACCGCCGCGAGAGGCGCAGGCGGAGTCGACGGGGGAGCGGCCGCAGTCGATTCACCGCGGTGAAGACACCACAGTAAGTCGATTTAAGTACGTCGACTTCAGCTATGTTATTCACGTAGCTGAAGTTGCGTAACTTAGATCGACACACACACACCCCCACCCAGTGTAGACCAGGCCTCAGAGGAGGGCTGGGGAGCCGAGTGCTGTCGGGAGTGTGCTATACGGGGGGGCGGAGGGAAGGATGGGTGGCTAAGCACAGCCCCGAGGCAGGAGAGCTCGCTGTGGGCCAGGATACTGATGCACCACGCTGGGGTGCTGGGCGGCTCAATGAGATCGCTGCTGGGCAGTGTCACAGGACTGTTAAGGGCCCAGCCGCACACGTGTACACAGGAGACCGCAGGTCTCGGTGCAGCCTGCATGTGTCTCACAGAGCACAACACATTCACTTGGCCTGCGCTTGCTTGACATCTCCTGTGGGCCAGCACTATCCAGCCCCATGGGACTTCTTTAGCAGCCTTGAATATAAGTGGACACACACCCGCACGCGCATGCACACACTTCACACTCACACACACCCAGCGGATATGAGCAGGGGGGCTAGGAAAGGCTGCCTAGCGGTTTCCATTCTAGCCTCTTCTATTCACTCACTCAGTTTCTGACTTGTTCCCCTTTCGGGCTGGAGTTTGCAGGCCTGTCTCTGCCCAATGCGCAGCTTCATCCGGAACATCTGAGCAGACACAGGTCACCGACAGTGCCCCACTGCCAGCAGGGCCCCATTGTGCTAGGTGCTGTCTAGCCATGCGATAAGAAGCAGTGTGTGAAGGGAATGCGGAGATTGTGGCGTTAAATGTTCCAAAGGCAGGTGCAGGGGCTGAGGCAGTATCCCTTAGCCCTCCCCTAGACACTGTTCTCCTGCTGGCGTCAGTGCTCCAGGAGCTGAGGCAGGTGACTGGAAAGGTGACCCAGCCCTGCACCATGGTCGGGTGTGCGAGAGAATCGCTCCACATGCTCACTAACCGACCTGCTCCAGAGCCCCCCGCTGCTCCTTGGGGAACCTGATTTCCAGGTCACAGTCCCCCTTTCAAATGGGGTAACCCTGCTAGTCCTGCGGCCGCCAGGCCCTGCAGTAATCTATCATAAATAATATCTACTGTTGCTACGTCCCTCGCCACCATCACTGGAGCAGCCGGGTGCCTCACAGCCTTTTCTGTATTCATCCCTGAGGAGCAGGGCAGGGCTACTGGACAGATGGGACAAAGTGACTTGACCAAGGTCCCACAGGGTGTCTGTGGCAGAGCAGGGACCTGGAGCCTTTGCCCCTCGTTAGCCAGTGTGAACATGACTCAGACTGGTACAGCCCCGGAGCTATTACTTCAGTTCAATGGGGCCCAGGCGAGTTCGGATGCTGATCTCAGGCCAGTTCTTCGTGGTCAAGCGGGCACATCATAAAAAACAGCCTTGTCCACTGGAACTAGCCGGCCCCTTTGTTGGCATGGGAAGCCAATGACTGGGGTGGGCAAGGGGTGAGGTGGAGATTGCAAGACCGTAGCTATTACATGGGTAGAGTTTGGCTGCCTCCATCCTCTCTCCCAGGAGCGCTAACCACATGCCTAACAACCAGCTGGATTTGAGCTCCCTCACACGGGTCATAAGTTTAACTCCTTCACCCAGCCCCAAAGCTCAGCCTCAAATCCGTGTCTGAGCAGAGCTGAAGTTGGCCCAGGGCAGAGGAACCAGAAGGATCCCTGGAGTTCTACTGTGAGGCTGCAGCCTGGCAGCTCCGGGTGCCAAGGGCTGATGCCTGCAGACGGCCTGGCACGAGAAGTTGCCCTGCGCCCGGAGGATTCTGGCCCGGGCAGCGGATCATCCAGCAGAGGCGCGTCTGGACCAAGCTGGATTTTTCTGAGTCACTCCTCAGGTGGACTTCCTGGAGGGCTGCTTTCTATTAGAGGAGGGGCCGTCTCTCTGGGAGCTGGCACTCAGATCTCCGCGGCCAGGCGCGAGGGACGCCCTCTCCCTTTCAAAGGGCCCATTGTAGTCCCCTCCCAGCAGATTTTTTAAATTAACATCCCAAATTCCTCTGAAAATTGCTGCTGACTAAATATTTTTGTGGGGAGCTTTGTATATTTTCCATCCCCACAACGAAGAGATGAAAAATTCTTTCTCAAGTCCAAGCTTTCTGTTAACCAGCGGAGGGTGGGTGGACGGCTAGAAGGGGGCGGCCAGACAGCCAGGACGAACTGGCTGCAATATTAACTGTTGCTTTGCAGCATTCTCGGCCACCCTCGCCCCCTCCAAACCCTACGGCAGCCGTCCAGGCACTGGCTCCTGACCTGCTGGGTTAATAGACTTGTACAGGGAAGCAGCTGATCGCAGCCAGACTGCGCTCGCTGGATCTTCCAACGCGAGGCAACAAATGAGGCATTATACGGCTTTGCACCGTAGTCGTCGGGAGACGTGTTTCAGAACAGCAGCGCAACACCCGCTCCCGTACGCATGAGGGGGGAAAGCGAGAGCCCTGCGCTGTATTTCCTGGTCCGATTGGGAAAGGAAGGGCAGACTCGCTGCTGTGCATGGAAATGGCAAGGAGGAGGCAGGCCTGGCCTAGGTCAGGTGAAATACCTCGTCATGGAACCTCGCTTGTCAGTTGGCCAGGCAACACTGCCCCTCAGACAGCTGGTCAGCACAGAGCGAGGAGGCTCAGCTCCTCAACCCGATTCTCCAGAGAGGGTCCAGCTCATCTGCCAGGGCTGTCAGCACAAGGGGCACCGGATGCTGCCTACTGCATGGCCTAACAGGTACGTCAACTGGCTGTATAGAACATATAGACGGAGACAGCTGCTGGCAGCCCTGACAACACCTTACAAACCAGCTGGGTAGGCAGCCCAGCACCCTGGGAGATAAGAAAGGGATCTAGATGGTTCATGCAGGTTAAATGCAGCCACTTCTAGGGTGGATTGCAGCAACTATGGAACAGCAACACTCCACTTCATCTCCTTCCACAGGCTGCTGTGTCTAACGGAAATGGCAGGGGTACATTAGGTAGCAAGCATGTCACTCAGAGTTAGAATTCAGCAGGACACTGGCATTAAAGACCCCGGCCAAGATTTTACCTGAGACCCCCAGAATGGCGTGATTTTCACAGCACAGGTCCTGGGAGGAGAAAGAGGGCTTCAGGCTGTCAGGCCATGACTGGACTGTCACCCTTCACCACTGGATCAGGGCCAGGCATGGCCCAGCAGGCCAATCCGTTGACTGGAGGCAGAGGAGACCTGAGCTGCTGGTAAACAATACTGCGAAGAGCCGAGAGGATGCAGCGCTGGCCACAGGAAGCCCAGCTGGGCTGCACAACAGCCCGAGGCATGGCCAGGTAAGGGCAGCTTACAGGATCCCAGATGCACAGACAGCTTCACCAGGATGTGATCCCATGTGAGCCTGGTGCTGGTGAAAGCTGCTGGGTCCACAGCCCTGGAGACCAAAGTCCTCCTACTTCCATAGCGATCAAGGCCAGAAGGGACCGTTAGATCCTCCTGCCTATCACAGCCCAAATGCCCCTGCGCTGAGCCCCACTTCACTTACACCAAAGCATTGCCGTGCTTAGGGCCTGACCTGGGAACCCCAGGCAGAGAACAGGAGGCTGTGCGGTGGCAGGAGATCCTCTACCACAGCCACAGATCACTGTGCCTGTAATCTGCAGACACTCAGCCCACAGGGCCCCTGGGAAGAACCGTGGCCCGGCAGTTGGCGTCCGAGGGCAGCCCGGCGCAAACCTTCCATCATAGACCAAAGCTACCACGCAGCTTCCTGACACCGACAGTGCCCCACTGCCAGCAGCAGTGCAGGCGGAGTGTGCCAGCAGCAGATTAGAGGAGGCCCATTGTGCGGCGGTAGCTAATTCCTGGGTGCTGAATCAGCACCGAGGAAGGATTGCAAAACCCCTGCAATTAAACCCCAAATCCCTCTTGCTATTAAATCCAGCCCTTGCTGGTAACTGAGACCTTGAGCAGGAAGCCACTGCCGGAGCCTTGGAGCTTTGCATGGGGCACACATCCCACACCAGACCCATACTCGGCAAGGCTGCCATTTGCTAATCTAAGTGGGGTTTCTCTCCTTCCGGTGCCACGTGCCAAGCACTCTCTGACAGCTCTAATCACAGAGGATAGCAATTGCTGGGCTGGAGCAGACCCAGGATCCTGTCTCTGATGCTGGCCACAGCCACTCCAGAAGAAGGTGCGAGAGCCCTGCAGTTCTGGGCTGCCTGGCCACAAGGGAAGTTCCTTCCTGATCACGGCAATTAGAAGCTGGCTCGCGCCTTGGAGCAGGAGGGTTTATAGCTCCTCCCAAACTCTTTATTTAATCCTTATTATTGTAATTCTGAATGTTCTCATCATTCACAGAAACAGCCAAGCAAACCCCTCAGCTCCTGGCCGCACTGACCTCTTGTGGCAATGAGTTCCGCAGGCTGTGTGTGTGGAAAGAGCATGTCCTTTGGTCAGTTTTAAAGCATCCTTTACGGTTTGATGAGCTGTTCCCTTGTTCTCATGTGAGAAAGGGAACTAGACTATCCTGATCTCCCTTCTCTGAGCCAGAACCCATTGTTTGACTCCTCTCTAAACCTAGCAGCCCCAATCTTTTCCATCTCTGCAAAGCTTCCCTGCCCCGAGGCTAGACAGGGCTAGAGCTTGCTGGCCATAAGAATCCAGCACAGGTTTCTCTCTGCCTTCCAACATTGTGCCCAGCATCTACGCAAGGTTTTCCACCTTTGCTCCAGCCCAGGAGAGGTTCCCCGCCTGAGGAGGGCTTGCTGGTCACCAGCCTCCATTTGCAGTGGCTGTGGGTAAATCCAGCCCCATTCAATGGACTCCAGCAGACCTTCCTCACTGCCCTTGGCCCAGGGAAGTATTTCAGCATGTTCTATAGTTGGTCACTGACAGTTTACAAATGACTCAGACTGGACACAGAAAGACCAAGGCCAGCTGGGCAGGGTGGTCTGCAGGGCTTTGGCCAGCCTCCTCTTCAGTAACTCAAGCAGCAGGGACTCCTCCACTTCCTGCTACACTTTCTGTGCTTTCTGCAGCTCCCTTCCCCCCACCACCAGGCCCATGGCAGCTGCGAGGGATTTGGGAGCTGGAGTACCAAGGGTGCTGGTTAATTGTGTGCCACCCTACTGGCCGAGGAGATGTGGCAGCAGGGCTGGACAGCTGGGATGCTCTGATGGAGGGAGATTTAAAGAGAAAACACGAGGGCACAATCCTCCCTACGTAAAAATCTGCGAGCGGGACGGGGCGGCCAGCAGTGGGATTTCAGGGGCACTTTCAGGCAGGGTACCTCACCCCTGTGCTAGCACCAGCACTCCCATCATGATCCAACATGCTCCCTCTGCTAGCCATGCTTAGAGCTCAGTGCTCTGGCATAGCTACAGCTCGCTCAGAGACATGCAGCATCCCAGCACCCAGGGCAGGGCACGGGGGTGTATCTAGATCTTGCCTCCCATGTAGAGCCCGTGCGCAAGGGAGAGCAATCGCCTGCTTCCCGGTAAGCTGCAGAGGCCTGAGTGCAGGCAGGCAGGCGTACGCCAGAACCACAGCCGGGGCGAGAGCGCCGGCCCATCTGGGAATCATTTCAGCAATTGCACTGCTAGCTGCCTTCCATCAGCCTGCCGGGCCCTCACCCCGCATGCAGCTATTTTTACAGGGAGCAATTACCAGGTCAGCCCTGTCCTGCAGCACCCCGGCTCACCAGGCACTATTAACCCTTTCAGGGGGAGAAGCAGAGAAAATGGCACCTGCAGGCTTTGGCTGAGATACCCTGCATGGTGCCAGGGCACTCACATGGCAGCTCCCATTTCTCTCCAGGAGTTCCCCCTGTGCAGCCCTTCTCCCTGTGGGGAGGGCGTTGCGCTGGTCTCTGGCACAGCGTGCAATGGTGCCCTCGCCAATGAAACGCCGGCTATCACCTTCAGACGATCTCGGGAGCCGCTTCTTCAAGCGGCGTCCACACAAAGCGATGCGTCTCGCAGCACCACTCCCAAGCCCTCCTGGGCCTGCGTCTCAGGGCACTGCAATCAAGGCTATGTGCTGTCCCACGGGTGCTAATGCACCGGGGGAGGTGGGAGCCCCGGGCCAGGCGGGGATTCGTGAGAGCACTGTACCATGCAGTGCCAGAGCAGAATCTGCCCCCACCTTTGAATTTCTTCACCTTGTGTCTCAATCTGGATGTGCCAGTGGCATGCGGGGGGAGGGGGAGAGGGACACTGGCACAAGGTGGGGAGGGAATCTGCACACACCGCACAGAGCTGTGTCTGCTGAATATGACAACAAACTGCTGACAGCAAACATTTGGCAAGGCTGGTTTTTCCCTGCTGGTGAAAGGGGCCAGGCTGACAATCTCAGAGACAAGCCACAGCTCAGCTGCAGCATCCGGGCAGCGCCAGGACAAGATTCCCCTGGGCTGCCCCCCACAATGTGCCTCAGCCCTGACCTTGGCATCCATGGCTCCGTTCAGTCTTCAGAGATGGCCAGCCAAGCGGGTGGTTTGTGTGATGTGATCTCCCTTAATACACCCCTCAGTACTTACCCAGGCCCTGCCTTCTCCCCCCATCCCATCACCAGAATTACTTTGCCCAGTCATGGAAAAACAGCCCCGCGTCTTGCTTCAGCACGAACTCCTCCCCGCTCCAGCCAGGCCTCTCCCTCTGCTCGCTCGCCACCTCCCTGAATCACCCAGACCCAGGGAAGGTTAGGCACCTGCCCCCAGGCTTCATGCAGCCACCTCTTCCAGGCCAGCCCCACATTAACCTGGGGGCAGCCATGTTATAACCTTGCCCTGGGGAGCCATTTCAAAGGCTTCGATCTTGGTGGTAAATGGGGATCTCTCTTGGGCAGCCTTTGCTGCTGCCCAGACGCAGCAGGGGGCCACACTGGTTACCAGTGCTGGAGTCTCACTACCCGTTGAGTTCCATGTAGAATTCTGGGTCTGGCACGTCAGTGCCGAGGTCCCAAACCTCCCTGAGCTCGACGCTGTCATCACCAACTTCTGTCTGTTTCAGGTACGTGTGGGGGTGTGACGGAGCAGGGAGCAGGGCGGATTTGACCTGGGAATGTTGCAGGGGAGTTACATTGGGGATGGGAAGGAAGCTACCTGAGCTGTAACCTGAGCCAGGAGGGGGTTGGGGAGCAGTGACACCTTTGGCCGGGAGACTGAACAAAGGAGAGGAGGAGCAGGGGGAGGGGTAGACCTGCTGGAGGAATTTTGTTTTAGTTGGGAGTTTTGGGCTGGGTGGGGAAACGCAGGGAACCCCAAGCTGGGGGCTAAGTTCCCTAAACCCCCCAGAAGGACTGGATTGAGGGGATCTGGTGGTACCTACATGTTCTGCTTGGGGCTGTGTTCCTGTCATCTAATAAACCTTCCGTTTTACTGGCTGGCTGAGAGTCACGGTGAATCCCAGGAAGAGGGGTGCAGAGCCCGGACTCCCCCACTCTCCGTGACAACTGGTGGCAGGGGTGGGATCTACTGCACCCTGTGGATGGCGCTTTCTGCAGTAAGTGACTGGGGAGCAGTAAAACGAAGGGGGATTGACGGGGACCAGGTGTGCTGAAGTCAGCGAGGGACGGTTTCAGGAGTGATTAACCCCTGGGAGCGTGTGACCAGTGAGAAGGACTTTTGCAGTAACAGGGTCCCCCAGGGGATTGCAGCGAGCGGTCCCAGGGGCGGAGGAGTCTGCAGCTCGACCCTGGCAGAGAGGTGGTGACCTCGAGAAGGACTGGCACACTAGGGGTCTCCCTGGAAACTGTGGGGAGCAGTGAGCACCCAGGCCTGTGAGTGGCCAGCAGGAAGATGTATGCCAAGCGGCTAAAGAGCGACCTGGTGGAGCTGTGCAAGCAGAGGGGGCTGCGCATTGGGAGGTCCACCAAAGAACAGCTCATTGCCCAGCTGGAGGAGGGAGATCGCTTGAACGAACTGATTCCTGTCTCTGAGGGAAGCAGCCTGGCAGATGCAGCGCAGGCACCAGTGTCTGTCCCAGCTGGGAGTGGTCAGCCAGCTGCTGAGGGCTTCCCGAGACCACCCCTTCCTATGCCTAGGGGAAGGGTGGGGAGGAGCCCAGCGAATACCGAGGGCACCGTGACCCCGCCGGCCAGCAGGGGATCCTCCCGGCGAAGCTCAGCCTCCGAGGAGGGGGGGCAGCTAGATTGGGAGAGAGAGCTAAAACTGAGAGAGCTGGCGGATCGTGAGAAACAGAGACAGCATGAACGGGAAGAGAAGGAGAAACAGCATCAGTATGAGCGGAAGGAGAAACAGCATCTGTATGAGCGGGAGGAGAAGGAGAAACAGCATCAGTATGAGCGGGAGGAGAAGGAGAACCAGCGTCAGCATGAGCTGGAGCTGGCCAGGCTGAGGAGCAGTGGGGCCCCGGCTGCGGTGAGTGAGGGGGGACCCAGAACTGCAAGGAGCTTTGATAAGCCCGTCCTGGCCCAGCGTAAGGAGGGGGACGACATGGATAGCTTCCTGACTGCCTTTGAGAATGCCTGCGAGATGCACAGGGTTGACCCTGCAGACAGGCTCCAGTTTCTCACCCCCTTACTCGACCCCCCAGCCGTGGAGGTGTACAGCCGACTGAAAGGGACGGAGACAGGGGACTATGAACTGTTCAAACAGGCCCTGCTCCGCGAGTTTGGGCTGACCCCCGAGATGTACCAGAAAAGGTTCCGGAGTGAGCGCAAAACCCCTGAGGTCACCTACCTACAATTGGTCAACCGGATGCAGGGGTACGCCCGCAAGTGGACAGCTGGGGCCCAAACTAAAGAGGACCTGCTCGACCTATTCGTACTGGAGCACCTGTATGAGCAGTGCCCCTCCGACCTGAGGCTGTGGTTGGTGGACAAAAAGCCAGAGAGTCCGCAGCATGCAGGGCAGCTGGCCGACGAGTTTGTGAACAGTCGGGCAGGGGATACCAGGGAGGCGTCCCAAAGGAACAGGCCCGCCGCGATGCAGCGAGAGAGTCACCATGGGACCTCCCATAGGGAAAATATGGAGAACCCCCTCCAAGGGGGAACATCCGGCGTCAGGACCAACCGACCCGCTCGAGGGGACCAACGGGACATGAGCTGCTATTACTGTGGCTGGAGAGGCCACATACGGGCCCAGTGTCCCAAGCTCAGGGACAGGCTGAGCAGACCGAATCTGCACAGGGTTAACTGGGTAGGGACCCAGCCAGATGAGGGGCAGACGGCCCAGGCAAGGAGGGCTGACAACCTCCCAACTGCTCAGGAGGGAGGAGGGCCCCAAGCCAGTTTCTCTGGGGGGATGGATGCTCCGGACACCAAGTTCTCCGTTTACAGGGTCGGCGCGGGGCTGTCCCTGCGGAGCGAGTGCCTTGTTCCCCTGGAGGTGGATGG